>OX336374.1:48229246-48829246 GCA_946902895.1 Fragum fragum
GGATGTTACAAAAGGAGCCTAGTTAGGTTCGATTAATTTCAAATCCTGTCTCCACCAATCTCCCCCTCGCTTAAAAAGACTATCTATATGAAAATTGCCATTTTGTACATCAAAACGGGTATATCACTCTACTATGCCATCACGGACGTCCATCATCAGTACGTTCAGTGCTTTGATTTTCTACAGGAGGCATGAAACAAATTTTCCGAGCAACTAGAATGCAGGAATTTTTACAGATAAAACTAAATTGACCAATTGGGACTGTCAACGAAATAACCAGTCGGCCAATCAAATCAATCATTCATTAAGCCGCAAAGCAACCATTTTGCATTTTTGTTTCATGCTACTAGCCACACAATTCTGTAAAATAACGCCGTTTTAAATCGAAGCGGAACTTCCTGTTGGAATCAGTGAGACGGGCAAAAGTAAGAGGGCGGGGCCAGCGATTAGTCAATCGAATAATTTGTAAGAGAAGAAAACTGAGAAAGGATATAATTACAAGTTTAGTTACAAAGGCTGCTTTAACATAAGAGACACGACTGATCATAGTAAATGTACCACTTTCAGTGATAAAAATCTTTTATCTTACTTCAATCGATATTCCAGTGGGAAAATCCCCCTGTCTCCCAGACAATAAATTAAATCAAGAATTTAAGCAATGCTATTAACAAATAGGTATCTCCCTACATTGTAGTACGAACGGTTAATTTTTAGTTCATTTTTCATTTAGTTTAAATTTCAAACAAACTTTAACCCTTTCCTGTTTTGTAAAATCTTAAACCTTGAGGAAGTTTTATCTAAAAAACTAAATTCTAAATTGACTACAAGAAGAAGCCAGACTTTCAAATTGACTAATCGTGGCTAACATACAATCGGTCGACCAATGCTATCATATAGACTAGAAGTTAGTTTTGATAATTTGGATGGGGTTTTACGCCGCTTTCAACAATCTTTCAGTTATATCGCGGCGGTTGAAGCACCTAACAATGGAACCCTGGTGTTTCTTACACCAGTACTACCATTACATCCCTTCCTAGCCTCCAGCTGCTATCTCACATAGGTCTACGATTATCGACCCATTAGAAGTTAATTTTGAACTACAGCATTGGTCGCCATTTTCGTTTTATCGCTTTTCTGTTGGTTTGCAACGTAAACGTCGTAACTAGAGCTTATCCAATCAATAGTTTCGACGTTTAGGTTGCAAACCAACCATTCTATTTTTTTGTTACACGCAAGTGGCCATAGATTTTGCAAAATAACGCCGTTTAACCCTTGTCATGCTGTATAAAATAACCTCACCGAATTGCTGTAAAATCAAAGGACTGAAAGCACTGATAGAACTTGTTGTTCAAAAATCAATAGTTCTTTTAGAAATCAATTTCATAAACAACTCTGACAGAAAAATAACAAGCATGAGGTGAAGACCAAGATCAGACTGCACTTATGTGCAGGCTGATCTTGGTCTACGCCTCCTTCCAAAACCGGAATATTCCGGGTTAAGCATGACAAGGGTTAAAATTGAGGTGAAATTTCCAAGCGAAGTCACTGGGCGGGTACAACGTAATAAGTGGCTAGGACCAGCGATTGGTAAATTATTACCCGCACTCATGGTTATTAAAAACCAGAAGCGAAAAACAAATTATGATATCCGTGACCGACTTTTTCATGTCTTTAAATAATTTATAGTTCTTCCTAAATTGATTATTTCCCGAAGGATTTTGTTGTTTATTGCTAGACATTTCAAAATTTCAAATAATGATTTGTGTAGGATACAGAACTTATACAAGGGGGAATAGCTTTGCTAAACGGTCGTAATATGTGAATCTTAGATCTTAGATCAATGGTCTTTCAGGATGAAATCTTTCGGGGACCAATGTGAAAGAAAAGCCGGGGGCCAACGCTCCTTTTTTTACTTTTATTTTACCCCCCAGTGATAATATATGAGCCCTCATTCAAATCAAAGTACTGTAAGCTAGCAAAACATGATTTTATCAAGTAATCTTCTTTGCTTTCTTTGTCTTTTGCAGGGTAGAAAACATTGTGGACACTGAAGAAATTGCATGTTACAAGCAATCTCTACGTTGTCTACAATGTTTTCCAAAGCCTGTTCTTGAAATTCTTAAAAAACGGAGTTTAGTAGGAGTTTGTCGTATAGTATGCTTTTGAAGGAATTCTCTACAATCTGAATAGAGTTAATTCATGTGACCAGTGCTTTTGAACACAGTATGCTCAAGTGAGCTAGAATTACCCAGGAGATGATCTTGCAGGCAGAGTTTTCGCTATTCCTTAGATATACAAGAACTACTTTTTTGGCGTAGAATTAAGTGGTTAAGCCTCCAGTGGCAGTTTTCCTTCACTGAACTCTGAGAAGACCTAAAAATGTTGGCTGTTAACTTAAGCTTTCAAAGCTGGCGCTTTGCTAGTTTATAGGAAATATCCGAAAATACAGCATTTGAAATAATTACCCCCCCCTTAACCCTTGGCAAAAAACAAGACTTCGACTGTCTGCAATTTTCATAGTTCAACATCTTTATTTTCTTCAAACAAATGGACCGGAGAGGCACCAAACTCGATCTGTAACCTATGACTGCAGTCTCACATAATTTCTGACTGTGTTTATGAAAAAGGTCTTGGAAAACAGGATTCTAAGTCCAACATCTATAATTTGCTAGTATTTTGGTCAAAAATCATTGACCGGTACTAAATTCGAAGTTGATCTACAGCACTTGATTGCAAACTCGCACAACATAGATAAGCATAACATCTTTTAGATAATCATAAAAAAAGTAAGGAAAACTTATTGACAGAACAGACAAAGAGACGGCCGGTCGGAAGTGCAAACCTAGAACCCCCTTCGTCATCGCCGGCAAGGGATTAACAACCGGATAGGACCCCGCACAGAAAAACAAGGATATCAAAAAAATATGCCATAAAAGAAAAATTCAATATTCGCCAGCCTGTCCGATCCGTGAAATCTGACCCGTGTCTTCACCAATCACTCTTCTAAGATTTTACTCATTCTCCGTGTCTATCGGGTCTCAATTTCATCGAGTCAAAAAATAAATCACAATTTCGTTCAAACGATTTTTTGCATATTCTATGTTAAGGCAAATGTTGATATTTATCATCCGCATGCATGGTTCAAATAAATTTGTCAGAAATGGAATTAAAAATGATATTCGTAGAGACGTAACCGAATACGCTCGACTTTGAGGAATCTTCTTCCTAGCATGAAAAATCCCCAAGGACATTGTTTTCCTGGCTAATCAATTTTCTATTCAGAGAGAAAATTCAATGAATGTCTGCGTCTGACATACGCTCTGTTTTAAACATATATATCAGAGAAAATAAGTCCCTTTCACTTTGTGAAAGATCAACGACAGAGGAGAAAATGTTGATATTAGTGCAATGAATCAATCGCTGGCCCGCCCAACCATTTTGTCACGCTTACTGACTCCGACAGAAAGTCGCGCTTCGGTTTTAAACGGCGCTATGTTGCAAAATGTATGGCCAGTAGCATGTAACAAAAAAAAAAAACAAAAAAAAAAAACAGTTGGTTGGCGACCTACAACTTTCATAAGTGGTCAACCAATAGCGGGAAGAGGTGCCAAACTAGAAAGTTTGTTTTGATTGTACTTATACGGGTTATTCTTTAAAATTGGCGAATCGCAAGTCACACCTACTTTCCTCCACCAGGAAGTTCAACTAAGATATTAAACGGCGTTATTTAGCAAAATATTTGGTCAGTTTTATGTAACAAAAAATTAAAAGGTTGGTTAGACATAAACGTCAAAACTAAAACTTGAATAAGCGACGATTAAACCGCCAAACCAATACAAATGCTAAACAACTATGTCCGAGTTCAAAGTTCACTTCCACTCTAAATCAGTGCTTTGATTGGTCGATTGAGTGTTTGACAGACATAGGCGACATGTCAATTACACTGGGATGACATCATTTGTTAACCTTGAAGGGAAATCAAAGTAGCCGATTGAAAGCATAAAAAATGCGAAGACACCGCTTTTATAGTGATAAGCAATATACACTTATTCTTGCTCGAGCGGCCACCTCCATCCAGCGACCACTTCCTTTAAACGACCACAATCCAAATCCTCTTTTCAAGAACAAAAGCTCTCAAAAAGAAGAGATCGTAATGCTTAAAAACATATCATATTTGAATCCCATGTTGTTGGGACTTATTAGAATCGTCTCAGTGAGACGATTCTAATAAGTTATAACAACAAAGGATTTAGCGATAATTCTGTATTCACTGTCAAACGTCGGAAAGAATATTGTCTGAGTCGAGCTTCAAACTCAACCACAGAATTAAAAGCACATCGCACTTCCGACTGAGCTATACGGGCTTGGCATCATTCGTTTCAAAGAACTATAAAATAAGTAAAATATGATACATATACCCATATCGGTTTACATAATTTACTACTTTATAATGTCACTGGCTGTCAATAATCGGCCAGGACCTATTCTAATTTTTATTTTACTTCAAAGCAATGGTTTGATCGTCTGAAAAATAGAATGATGTGACTAAAGATTGGCGTATTTACATACCCCCTCCCCTTGAAATACATAAGATACTCGTTCGTGAAAAATATATCAACAGAAAAGAATCTATTCTATATATAGTTCGTTGACTATTATTTATAAAGATTGTGTCTTGAATTCAATATCCTCGAGTTTCAAACAGTACAAAATATGAATTATGAACTATGAAACCGTTAAATCGACTGACATTTGATCGAACGAAAATTATTATTCTCCTGTAAGATAATGCCTTACTTTCCTCTGTAAATATAAGCTATACAACAAACAAAAGGTTTCTAGAATGTCCCAGATTGACCCCGGATAAACCTCCAGTCACGATAATGAGTCAACAGGATCAGTGAAATAAACAAACATGATCAATCACTAGGATAGCCTGGAATCGATGTCGACTTTAACCCATTCCAACTCAATCCCTCCTTTTTACGCCCCTCGAGAAAAAAGCTTTGGAAAACATTGCGGAAAATGAAGAAATTGCTTGTATCAAGCAATTTCTTCATTATCCACAATGTTTTCTATCCAAAAAGGTGAAAAAATTCAAAATTCCATCAACTTGAAATTGTCGTCTGCAGCTTCTTTCAATTTGGACCAGTCTAAAATTTTGCTGTGTTGGAATGGGTTAAGGCTTTGTTAAAGTCGACAGCGATACAAGTCTATCACAAGGAGACCGACATCGACAGGCTCTTCCCAATAGCCGGCCTGTCGACTGTCAAAAACAGGCAAGTATTGTCATTGAGCGTGCAAAATGTCGTAGCTTCAGCTTGAATAAAGCTGTATTTACGACATTTTGCACGCCAAACGACGATGTCTCATTTTGTCTGTCATTAAAGATATTACAAACTCGTCAATATGAGTTGTCGCAAAACTATATCTACAGTGACACAAACGTTAATTTTGTATTGCCTAACGTTGTTGAGCGTGAGAAATGCCGTAATAAAGCTGTAGCTACGACATTTTGCACACCAAGCAACGTTATTGAATTATATGGACATTAAGAACAATTTTGCTGTACCTCGTCTATTCAGTTCCAGTCTTTAAACGCTATGCTGTTCTAATATTTGATAAAAAACGTGATACAAACAATTTCTTCATTTCATTCTTCAAAGCTTTTTTTCTTGAAGGACGTAAAAGGAGGGCTTACGTGTAAATGGGTTACACTTAGAGTATTATAGATATATCAGCACAAATCGCTTATACATGATAATTTTGCAATTTAGTAATTAACATTCTCGCAACTAAAACTCGTTTTACGATGGAAGGCCGGTAACAGGAAACAACTCATGATTTTTTCAATCAAATCATTGAAACACGATTCTTTGATGAACATCTCATATTTAATTGTAGTCTGATCCCCATTTAGAAATACTAATTAAAAAATAAAGTAAAATGAAGAGCGTGGTTGATACAACGAATAGACGGACCGCGCCTGTCCATCAAGCATTCAATAGACCAATAAAACTATTAACCCATTCCAACACAGTAAAATTTTAGACTGGTCCAAATTGAAACAAGCTGCAGACGACAATTTCAAGTAGATGTAATTTTGAATTTTTCGTCATTTTGGATAGAAAACATTGTGAATAATGAAGAAATTGCTTGATACAAGCAATTTCTTCATTTCCAAGAATGTTTTCCAAAGCTTTTTTCTTGAGGGGTGTAAAAAGGAGGGATTGAGTTGGAATGGGTTAATTTAAAACGGAAGTGAACTTTGAACCTTGCTGATATCTATATGAATCAATTTTATTGGTTTTGCGAATTAAATGTAACTACAGCTTATTCAAGCAATAGTTGCTACCTTTAGGTCTTCAACCTGCCATTTTATTATTTTGTTTTATGTAACTGACCACAAGTTTGGCCGAATGGCGTTTAAATCTTAGTCAAACTCCATGTCAGAGGCCAGTGGGCGTGGCAAGAATTCCATCATCTGTCTCCAGATGATAAACATATTTTCAATTATGCATCCTTAAATGTTTATCCCTTTGATGTTTTTCAAAAGTTTGGACTCGTCCAAATTCAGAATGGTTGCAGATGATGTTTATAAAGTGAGTACATTTCAAAAAGTAACCATTCTATATGATAGAAAACATTGTGCTATAAGCAATTTCTTTTTCACTATGTTTTTATAAGAATTATTTTACACGGGAGTAAGAAATGAAGGGCTGTGCAGGATAGGGTTAAACAAAACGATGAATGAATTATCAAGAACTGAGAAACAGTTTAACCTGGTACTTGCACAGAAACATGCGATACTTAGCATATACTAAAACATGTTGTCGTTGTGGTTAATCGAGTAGTTACGAGGTTTCTGAGCGACAACAACAATATACTGGGTTTCCAAAAAAAAAAAAAGAAAAAAAGGCAGAAAAGCAGAGCTAAAAATCAATTTATCTTGCCGTCGAAAACTTTCAATCAGTCATAAGCTTTTTTCCATTCCTATCCGAAAGTAAGAAATCTACATGGGACATCCATAACCCTTTCTCTAGTTTTCGATTTGAAATATATATGAGCGTATGCATGACATTTCCAACCATTACACGTGTGCACCAAGTAAAGACTGAGATCAGCCTGTGCATCCGCACAGTCTGATCAGAGTCTTCACTCTGAGCTCTGTAGATAGATACTGACCCAAAGCTTCTTTAAATAATCAGCGAATGTTCTAATTGTCCCGAATAGCTGTCCAGGGGGCTCAATTTGTGCGAGTCACGCACATGCGAAATTGTTGTAAATGTCACGCATAGGCTCATATATCTTTAAATGTTATTATGATTAAAGGTAGTGTTTATTGTTCAGGCTGACGTTATATTGTGTCCATCAAAATTATGTAGTCATTAAACGAATACATTTATAGTAGGGTCGTGAACGAAAGCCAGGCTAACAGAGACCGACACGAAGAATGCTTATTAAGCGAAAATATGGAAAGCCATTTTGCTGAGGATGGTAATTGTTGTTATGATAAACAAGACAAATTTAGCAAAAACAAAGACAGAACCCATTATACAAGGAACTAACAAAGATCAATATTATATTTCCTATCTTTGTATTTCCTGAATTTTGATGAGTTTGGCACTCAATAGCATCTTATCTAGTTATATAAACTTAAGAAGTCACGTGGTCAGGGAGGATCCATTTGTCGTAAAACCCCATTCAAACAAACAAAATTTGTCGGGGTAGAGTGGAGATTGTTACAAATATCTATGTTGACTTCTGTGCAATATGGATAGTAGAGAGCAAAATGATGCAACTACATAATTTTCCAAGCTGTAGTTACTACATTTTGCTCCCCCACCGACACTTGGCTTCTAACAGCAGGAATTAAACCATTCCAACAGAATGACGCTTTTTAGACGCCCAAAAGAAAAGGGCGTTGCAATACATTGTGGAAAATAAAGAAATTGCTTGTTTTCCTAATTGTTTTTCTTGAGAGGCGTCAAAAAGCGCCATTGTGTGAAAATGAGTTTAAATTTAAAAAAAGAATTAAAATGGTACTTGAAAAATTTCTAACATTGTAACTGGAAATCGTCAGGCGAGTATGCAATCCTTTGATCATTTCAACAATGATTTCTTTCTCAAAAGACAAACATTTTTTTTAATTTCATCAATTGTAGTCTGCAATTCTTTTTAATATGGCCCTGTCTAACATTTTACCGTTTGGTAATTGGTTAAATAAATTTATATTTTAATTTTTCCTTGAGAATGCAACAAAACAAGCTAAGATTTCGTGCAAGTTTCCATTGTACCACCATTTATGCAAGAAATTGGATGAGTTTGCGCATTAATTGAATTAATCTTATTCAGGAATCTTACACAATTTGACTAACTTTATACTGAATTGTAGATTTTTTAATGGGGTTTTACGCCGCTTTCAACAATATTTCAGTTATATCGCGGCGGCTGGAGCACCTAACAATGGAATCTTGGTATTTCTCACACCAGTACTACCATAACATACCTTCCTAGCCTCCAGCTGCTAGTGAATGGTAGATATAAATCGTACTAAATATAAAGAGTACCGTACTGTCAACAAGATTTCGTCAGTGTGTATTTTCTCAACGCTTTACATAAACTAAAAAGAAAGACAGGTAGTACTTTTCTCGACAGGATCGTGACGATGAGAGACCAACATTTTGCAACTACAGCTTTTATTATATTGGTGACTAATCCACAGCCTGACAACTCCCCAGCCTAATTGCTATAGACTAGGGCGTTTTGTTGTGAATTTTGTTCACTGTATTACTAAAGATTGAATCGTCATTTCTGTTACGAAATAAAAAGGTAAGGCGAAATCTCATACATTTATCCATTCTGTTGTCACAAGAATATCTGCGAAAAAATACCCTGTGTTTCAGAAATCGGCCAATTTTCCAAAATTTTCTTCCTCTCAAAACTTCTATAATTATGGTGTTTATAAACTGAATCAGATATAGTTTAATTTTTCTTTCGTCTGTCAAGATTCAGGCGTTTTGAATGTCCGATTTTTTCATGCTTCCATGAACACATTTTTGTTTTCATTGAGGTATGAACTAAACACCTCATTCACACAGTTAAGAGTGGCGTTAACCCCATTCAATCAACCATTAAATCATACTAATGCGTATTCACATAAGTTTTTAGGTTCCTGTCCCAATGAAAACAAAAAAATTCTCTTTATTTCTGGACTTATTCCCGAACAGTTAACACTAAAATAAAGATTTTGAAAACATTGTGGAAAATGAAAAGTGTTTGCCCATTAATAGCAAATTCTTCACTGCCCAATTTTTTTCTACCTCAGAAGACAAAATATTAAAACTAAATCTTGTCTTCTACAACATCTTTTAATTTGGACCAGTCTTCATTTTTATCTGGTACTGGGTTAAATGCATTTACAATTGTAAAGGAGATAAAGGGCAATGCAATCTCAACATGACTTCAAAAATAAAAGAAACATGATTGAAAAGAATTCAAACAAACAAACGTTCAACAAAACGTTTCTACAGCCTGGTAAATCCTCTTGTCGTCTGTTGCACTCAGTCACACATTAATTGTCGTCTGCGTAATTGAGAGGATTAGCAGGAACATACCAACAAAGCAGAAATCGATCATAAATTTACGAAACAGATAGTAATCATGTTGCCCACAATCGTTTAACCATCTACTTCATAAGCAGAATGTAACAATTTTTGAATATAGTTTAACGCCACTTTTAACAGAATTACAGTCATCTCGCGCCAACTGGATCTCCTAACAACGGATTCCTGGAATTTCTCACAGCAATACTACCACTACATCCTTTCCGAGCCCGTTCATTCCACTTAAGTTACGATTATCCACCCTTAGTAAGGACAAATGTCGGAAAAGATTTTTTGCGATCGGGTATCGAGCCCTGGATCTAATGATTGAGATTCCAATCCGGTACGAACTGTGGTATGATCGCGATAGAATATAACAGTAACATATCGTCGTTTCCATTCTAAAACCTCGTTACTACAGCTTGAATCAAGCTGTAGCTACGAGGTTTTAGGCCGATAACGACGACATATTACCAAGCACACGAAAAGAACCAACACATATCTGACCCGATCAGGCTATATGGGCTTAGCACACTGACCTTGCCCGAACTTATTACTTTTGAAGGGTTTTCTAAAAGCTCGATGGTGAGATATAACCCACTACATGTCATTATTGAAGTACGAAATCTCATTGACCCGTGGTCGATTCTATTTTTTACAGGGGGGTGGGGTGATTATTTTTCTTTATTTTTAATATATATGTTTATATTTATATATATATTGTATTAAGCGACCACTCACGGGACAACAGAATCCAATGTTGTTGGGATTCATCAGAGTCGTATCACTGAGTGCCATCAACATTGGATTTAGGTGTGATATAAGCAAATGAGACCACGTTTTGTGCGTGACTGATTTTTAATGTGATCACTTTAATCAAGTGGTAGCTTAATAGATGTGGTCTGTCAAGCAAGATCTGACAGATCTATTTCGACGGTCTCTTTTCGCATGCAGGGTTCTTGATAAGTAATCATATTTGTAACATGTTAAGCGTGAAAGGATCGCCCGGGAACTCCTTAAATATTTAAGAAATTAAGAGAATATATTTGTTTTCATGGCGGTATTAACCTAAATTCTTCATCATTCTAATGTATCAATAGTGGATTCATACATTAGTATGGTTCATACCTCCATGAAAACAAAAACAAAAATACCCTTTTCTTTCCTGACATGACGGATCGTGGCTGTCAAAGAACAAGTCAAAGAACAAGTCGACCAATTAACTCATTCATTCTCAGCGAAAGTGAACTTTGCACTTCTACAATTGTAGACATTTTCTGAAGCTTTTTGGTTGGTTTAGCGATTTTATCGTCGTAAATACAACTTATTCAAGCTGTATTACGACGTTTACATCGCCAGAAACCATTCTATAGTGGGTTTTTTTACATGTCGCTAGCCATAAATTTTGCAAAATGACGCCGTCAAAAATCGATCTGGAACTTCCTGTCAGAGCTAAGTGGGCGGGACCAGCGATCCGTCAATTCATACATTAACCCCCTTTCCCGTTTCTTGAAATTTTACACTAGTCCAAATTGAAAGAAGTTGCTGACGACAACAGAAATTGGATTGAATTTGTAATCAAACCATCCTCTGTGGTAGAAAATATTGTGGGAAAAGAAGAAATTGCTTGTTACAAGCAATTTCTTCTTATTCCACAATATTTTCTCAAATATGAAGCCGCAGCAACGTAAAATCCCGGGTTTGAACAGGAAAGGGTTAAAGAAACAGTGGTCATACTATAAACTGAACTCCGAGCTATGTCATCAAATGTTCTTACACATCTAACTTGGTCGCGTGTCCATATTGATGGATAATACGGAAGAATGAAATTCAAATTTCTCAAAAACAACAAAGAACGACAAGTTTTAATTTTGTTTCCTTGCACAAATCGAACCGGTTTGCAATGTCAAACGTTCAAGTGACCAGTTGCTGAGAAAATTCGACATATAAAATATATTCGAGAGTAGATAAATCGTATCCATTTGCTTGATAACTTATAGAGAGCGGTAAAAGGATAGATCAATACTTCGTTATAAATACGAACTGAGATCTTTACAGATCACACTAAAACAAAACGTCCGAAAGCCTATGAAATAAAAAAAAACGAGGGAGATATAGACCTACATGACAGACAGAAACAGAATGACACACACACTCTGGAAGAGAGTGAGAGGTAGAAAGAGGTTATATTCGTCTTCAAATCAGTCGAATTAGTCAAATCAAACAAACAGTAAGATTCTTTTTAGCATAAAAAATTATAAAGAAAACTTGCATTTACTCATCACGGATGGCATTGACCAAAATCAGAGTAAGAGTTAAATTAGGTTTTGGGCTTTTCCTGCACCTTATATGAAATACCTTAACCCATTCCCACACGATCCCGTTTCTTTACAGCCTTTGAAGGAAAAAACGACTTTGGAAAACATTGTGGAAAATTAAGAAATTGCTTGTTACAAGCAATGTCTTTATTATCCATAATGTTTTCTACCACAAAAGAGAAAGATTAAAAAAAAAAATCATAAAATTTAAATGGTCATCTCCAGCGTCTTTAGATTAAGACCAGTGTAACATTTTGTAGTATGATAATGGATTAAAAAAAAATCTGTCAATATCACGACTTCTGTATTTATGAGAAATCGCTGACTAAAATGTAAATTTTCCGCATCATTTATTGTTGAAAAACGAGGCATATGTCTAACAAGCCCTCAGCAACTCGGAAATCGATCAATTACGTTCGTCTCTTGTTTGTAACCTGTTACCAGACGACATTATTTTACTGTTATCTGAATTAACGGATTCCTGGGCCCGTCCAGGAATCCCCTAGCCACATCCACTGACTCCGGCAGGAAGTTCCGTTTCCTATTTAATGGAACTATCGTGCAGGCTGTATAGCCAGGAGCATGTAACAAAAATGTAAATTGCTGGATGGCGACCTAAACGTCGTAGCTTCAGCTTGAACAAACTGTAGTTACGGCGTTTATGTCGCCTAACCAAGTAAAACACTCCACCAAAATGTCTGCCGATGTCGGTATTCTAGTTTCAATTCCTGTCAAAACGAATGGTTTGATTGGCCGATTCTTTCTTTGGTTGATAGCCGTGTTTGGCCAATTACTAAACGGCTGCCGACGACAAATCAAACGCTTATCGTCGTTCGGGGACCAAGACATCGTATCTACAGCTTGAATCGAACTTTAGCTATAATGTTTTGGCCAATAACCGACGTTTCTCCTCATAGAACTTAAGTTTGTTTGTTGTTTTTTTCTGGAAAAACACACAAGGGTTTTCATTCTAAATACTTCTACCATAAACTGTAAACAGAAATATGGGAGAGGATACCAAGTGAGGAGGGAATTAGAGGAAAGGGAGCTTAGATTGGACATAAGGAAGGAAAGGAAGAGTGAGATGGAAGGAGGAAGGGAATAGGAATGGAATTAATGATTGAGATAGGCGGGAAGTAAAGATTGTTGAGAGGGGGACAAGTAAAACTGGTTGGGGTAGGAGAGAGGGAAGAAAAGATGGTGAGGAGGGAACGAATAAGGTGGGTGCTAGAAAAGATGGTTGGGGAATGGAGAAAAAGATTGGTTTGAAGGAAGGGAGGAATGGAGGAATCGATGGGATGGAGGGAAAGAGGAGAAGAGTGTTGAGAGGGGGAGAAGAAAAAAATGGTTGAGGAGGGAAAGACGATGGTTGGGAGGGCTTAAAGAATGGATAGTAGTAAGGACATCTGGGAAGGATAGGTACGACGGGGGAACTTATGAAGAAAGAATGAAGAAAAGAAAGAAACGGAGGAAAGATAGAACAACGGAAGGAAGGAAAGAATGAAGTAATGAAGGAAAAATCGATTGACGAGTTAAATCGGTGAATAATTTAGCCTGTAAGCTTCTCTTTAAAATAAATCGCTGCAATAAAGAGACACTAGTCACTCACAAGTCGGGATAATTGCTTTAGTGTCTCCGCCAAATTGCTATTTGGAATGCTGAAATCGATAAATTTAAAACCCTGATAACTCGCTTGACTATCTTTGGTTCATACAATGCCGATCCTGCCTTCTTTGAAAACCTTCTGGAAGGCTGACCTTTTTTTTTTTTTTTTTGCAGAAATGCAAGTGTTATCTAACACGATTTAAATGAATCTATATCTTAACCCTTTTGCACACAAAGACGCTTTCGGACGCTCCTCATCAAAAAAAAAAATAAATAAAGTTTGGAAAACATTGTGTAAAATTCTTCATTTTACAATTTTTTTTTTACCCAGAAAGTTGGGAAAATCTGCAATTTCTCAATCTTAAAACTATCGTCTCAATTTGGAACAGTCTAAAATTTTGTCATTTTGGTGATGGGTTAAATATTATTGTCCCTCTATTTTTAGATAGCAAAGCGCCAGTTTTGATAGCTTAAGTTAAGAGACAAAATTTTGAGGTCTTCTCAGAGTTCAACGAGTGCAAACTGCCATATGAGGCTTAATTGAATGCATACGCCATAAAAAGTAGTTCTTGTGTATTTCACGTTCATCTCATGGGTATTTTCAGCTCACTTGAGCACATCGTGTCCAAATTGACTCTGATCACAGTAAATGTATTCGAAAAAGTTGCAGACGACAATTTCAAAATGTTGAAAATTCTAAATCATTCTATCTCTCTGGGTAGAAAGCAATGTGGTAAATGAAGAAATTGCTTGTAACATTTTCCACATTGTTTTCCAGAACTATTCTCTAAAGAGGCGTAAAAAGGAGGGATTTTGTGGGAATGGGTTACCCCCTTGGTTTCTTTAACCTCGTTTATTTATCATGATAATCCAAGAGGATTACAAAGTACACTAGGCAAAATTTGTGGGTCAATCTGAAATTTGTCATTTGTTGATTGATTGAATGGTATTTTAATGTCACTTTCAACAGTATTTCAGTCATGTCGCGATGGTTGGAGCACCTAACAATAGATTCTTGGTATTTCTCACTCCAGTATTACCATTGCATCCGTACTTGGGCCTCCAGCTGCTATCCCACTTACGTTTACGATTATCCACCCATTGGTGAGAGACGAATGTCGGAAAGTCGTTCGTCTCTCACTGAAAGTCGAATTCGGCAACTGCAGCTGTCAAATAGTAATCTATCATTCAATCGAGTAATTCATTTGGACGGGCAGTGAACTTTGAACTCCAACATTCGCTAACACTTATGAGAAGCATTCTTATTGGATTGGCGACTAAAACATCATAGCTATAGCTTATCCAAGCTATAGTTACAAACTGTAGTTACGACCTTTAGTTCGCCAAGCAACCATTTTACTTGTTTGTTACATGTGTCTGACTATAAATATGCAAAATGACGCCGCTTGATATCGAAAAAGAACATCCTGTTGTAGTCAGTCGGCATGGCCTACGACTCACTGCCCTCAAGTGTATGACCAACAAGTCGATTGGGTTGAACCCATTACCAGACGGCAATATTTTAGACTAATCCAAATTGAAAGAAGTTTTAGACAAAAAAATAAAGCATATTAAATTTTAAATTTATTCAAAATTATGGGTAAAAAACATTGTGAAAAATGAAGAAATTGCATTGTTACAAGCAAATTCGTCATTTTACAAAATGTTTTCCCAGTTGTTTTTCTTGTGAGGCGTTCAAAAGCGTCATTTTGTGGGAAAGGGTTAACTGGTGTAGTGACATTAAGCATGGATTGTTTCGCCAGCCATCACGATGTAACAAAGTAGAATTTAATCTAATACAATCTATCAATCAACTTCAATTTGAATGGAGAAAAAAGACGTTATCATATGTGACATTGTCACTAGGAATTTGGTGAACAGGACGGATGACTTGGCAAAGAAGTCTTTTCTAATAAATTTGAAGAAAGACGTTTGGCCAATCGATGAAATTGTCTAGACGTTGTGAGAATCAACACTTCTCATATTTTTCAAGAAAGTCGTTAAATTGTTAGCCTGCATGGCGGAGAAAATGCGAGACCCGTTACTTTAATGAGAGACGGTTGGCGATTGTCACAGGGATTTGTGAGCAAACGGTCTAAAAGTAGATCATTGGGGAATTGAATTAAAATACGATTTTTTAAAAGCTACATTATGAATCATGCGTCAATAACCAGAGTCCGACACTAACTGATTTGAGCCGCAGGTTTGTAGAAACAGTTGATGGTCCTCCTTTGTGACCGAAGGTCTGCAAAATATATGGTCAATTTATGCAATATAAAAGTACACATACTATGAATTTGATAGTGTGAAGTGTATAATTGAAAGCAAATTGTTGGTTAGAAAAAGTGTGAGTAAAGATGGGTAAAGCAGAAATTGCTTGTTACAAGCTTTTTCTACCTTTCCAACACTTTTTTCCCTTGTTAAATATCATATGTCACGTGGTTGCCTAAATATGACATAAATTGTAAATTTTCAATAAGAAAAAAAACTATTTACCAGAGGAACCAGAGTTTAGTAATTCTGTCAGTCATCCTTATAAATCACAGGCTTCAGGCCTGAGAGTCGATCCCTGATTAGGGTCGTTATTTAAAAAAATTAATGTAAAGATCGTTAAGCAAGATCGACTTCCGTATCTAATCAACTTTTCTGTTGGATTGAAGGGTTTCTTTCAGTAGGATTTTCTAAAGGCATCGTTCTGACTATCGTGAAGAAAAATAAAGAATATATTAAGGAAATTTGGTATATTATGTTTAATAATAATATATATCTATATGGTGGTAAATCACTGGTTAATGATCAATTGATTGATCGATTGATTGATCGATCAATTGATTGATTGATTGATTTGGATTACACGCCACTTTTAACAGTATTTAAGTCACATCGCTGGATTCCTGGTATTTCTCACACCAGTACTACCGCTACATCCTTTCCTAGCCTACAGCTGCTGTCCCACTTAGGTTTACGATTATCCACCCATTGGTGAGAGACAAATGTCGGAAAGTATATGTGCCGCCACCGGGGATCGAACCCATGACATCGCATGATTGAAGATTTGGAACCTGATGCGCTACCGACTGTACTATGACGGCGGCGGTTAATATTCAAACGAGACTAGGTAGATCGACTGGTGAAAACTAAAAAGTCAATGTGACTACATAGAAGAAATTGACAGAGCGCTGCGTATAAACCTGATCCGTATTCACCAAACTTTTCTGAGTTTTAGAAATGAGTCTAGGCTAAATTGTAAGGTTTATGCTATTCTAGGAATAGACTAAAGGTCGTGATCACCAACACAATTTAGAACAGGCTTTATTTATAAAGGTTTGTGTATTGCACAAGCGACCGCGCATCTGCGCTGGTTTCCTTACTACAATGAAGCAAAACATTTTTAAAAAAGTTAGAACGGGTATCTAGTACGGTAGATATTAGACTTTGAATAATGACGTATTTTCTCAAAATTTAGTTCATTTTAAAATTTAGAATGGGTTTGTGAATTCGTACTAAATCAAGATAGCATATTCTTTGGATTTAGTTGACAACATCAATTTAGAATGTGTTGGTGAATACGGGCGCTAAAGAGGTTCGGCAGTGAAAAACACATCTATATTGCTAAGTGAAGTGTAGCTTATTCAGAAATGACTTGCGGGATCAAAATAGAGCTTCAGCTCACCCCAACTGACGGATCGCTTGTCTCGCCGACTGACTCAGCAGACTACAACCACTGGCTCTGACATGAAGTTTCACTTTCATATTAAACGGGGTTATTTGGAAACTAAACAAAGAAGTCAAATGGTTGGTTTGAGACATAAACGTCGTAAATACAGATTATTCAAGTCGCCAAAGCATATCAAGTACTTCACAAAAATGTTGACCAACGTCGGAGTTCAAATTTCACTTAGTTAATGACTGGTCGAATAAATCTTTCCTGACTACTTGACTGCCAAAATTGTTCAATCGAATATGTAGGAACCGATATTCACACATTAATCGCTAACCAACAGACGGACGGAAGACCGACGCAATAAAATAATACGACCATTCGGACCATGGACGTTTGTTTTGTGATACTAAAAAAAATCTGTTATAAAATACATATTCATGTACTATATGATTTTACAAATAAGTCTATAATATTGGCCATGTAACGTTTAATAAATCCTTGCGCTTTGTGCGAATAAAAACTGACGTTATCAAAATTTATTACACTGGGAAATCCCAAGATTTCACAGCAAGGTATATAATAAAAAAATATATAAACTTTTAGGGTTTTTTTTTTTTTTTTTTTAGATATAACACTAGCTTTCCTGCGTTGGCTACCTGTGGTATATATATAACCATAGTTTTGACAAATGAAAGAGCTGTATGAGAACATTTTTCCCATTTAACCTACAAACACATGTATTACAAGCGAGGGATGATGACGTTGTTATTTTGTCATTACTAGGTCTGTTTTGTTTAACAGATATGTAGGTCTGTCAACCATACTCAGCTAACCGTCGATATTAACCCATTACCACTTCATC
This sequence comes from Fragum fragum, assembly GCA_946902895.1. NCBI lineage: Eukaryota > Metazoa > Mollusca > Bivalvia > Cardiida > Cardiidae > Fragum > Fragum fragum. The sequence goes on from OX336374.1 coordinate 48,247,301, forward strand.
TCTCATTTTGTTTTGAAAACTTTATTTTAAAAGGAGAAATTGATTATAGCAAACAATTCCCCCATTCTTACAATGTTTTCTATCCCATATGCTTTTTTTCAATTTTATTGAATTTTAAAATGTTGTCTGCAACTTCTCTCGGAATAGACCAGTCTAAAATTGTATCAAGTGGTATTGCGTTAAAACTGTACTTATCAGATTAATGCTGGTGACATTTACATGCACGACACTTTGGTCAACATCTCCAGTATATACCATTTGCTTAACAATTCAATAAGGAAACTGAGGTATATATGGGATAAACTGTCATGCTGAATAAAATGCTTTCATCAACTACTCTGGCTTGAATTGGACAAGCAGGTGGTGTAGCCTAAGATCACACTGCGCATATGTGCAGGCTGATCTTTGTCTATATATCCTGCCAAAACAGGAATGTTCCGGGTTCAGCATGCATGATAAGGGTTAAATAAGACTAAATAGTTTATACGGACTCAGAAGTCACATACAATACATAAAAAAAGCATCTCAATACACATTTTTGACAGAATACAGCAGTAATACAATTCATGCCTTCGAATTGACTTCTGATTTGTTATAGTGCAAATTTCTTCTAATCGGCATCATAGCGATAGGCGTGTTTCTGCTCTACAACACTCTAGCACAGTTTCTATATTGAAGCAGTTGCATGTAATAGAAATTGCACTACTGGATGGGCCTTGCATCTCTTTCTTGCTCTGGTGGAATAGTCTAAATGGAAATTTCTAACAAACGGGAGTTATAACATTACGTAATTAAGACACCATTCCTTCTGATATATCAAGGTACCTTTGTTTCAGAAAACCAATATGAAAAATCACGCTTACCTTCTGCCCAAAGACTCGCAATTTTTACCTCATTCATTTCATTAATTAATTCCAGTTGAATATCAACAATAGAATGTACTCACTTTAACTCCCTCTCCAGCGAGTATTTGTTTAATGTCCCTATATCCAAGCACTCAGGAACAGCACAAATGAGTCTCCCTAGTCAATCGAAATTTCCCCAATATATTCACACAGCACGCTTAGCAATACGCTTTCAATACCGAGGTTCCCTAAAAGATCAATACCACCTCTCTCTCTCCAACGGTTGCGTGCTAAAACTACAATTTGTTGATTCATTTAATATCTCGTAACTAAAGCTTGTTACAATCTTAAGTTAGGAGATTTTAGAATGGGAACGCACCATTTTTAGGAACACGTTCAGGTTTTAAAAGCAATTGGGACAAAGTTGCATTCTTTTTAATTTTTGTTTGCTTTTCTCTCACGCTCGAGTGTGCTCTATAACTATAAGTCAGTGGTTTACATAAATTTCTGATCAGAAACATGTAATAAGATTTAAGACTAAAACTGTTGAATTTATCAAAAAAAAGGCCACTGAGTCTAATCAATTGCAATAACTTGTAGGTAGACGGGTATTTTTTAAAAGACTTAGTAACAAATTCTAAAGTAAAAGAACTAATGATAGGTTTGATCCATTCCCATACAATTCCGTGTAGGCGTAAAATGGGGATCATATGAGAATGGAATAATGAATTAATTACACATATATATGTAAGTTAAATGAGTAGTGGAAAGCTGACACGTTCAGTGTGGTGATAAATAAGAATTTCGTGGTACATGTTGTTTGGTAGAACAAGTATTATTGTGTAATCAAAAGAAGCAGAACGAAAACTTAAGAAACACCATCCTAAACTTAGAGAAAAAAAACACGTAATTATTATCATAATTATAGGTCGCCTCGATCGTGGATTTATTATCTTAATTTTGATGTAGCATGTATTTCGAAAAACGATGTAGGCACGCTTTTATGCTTATCGATTCGCATGAATGATTGAACGGGGTTTATCGGAACTTTTAATAGTATTTCAATCACTTAACCACGGATTTCTGATATTTCTCACACCAGCACTACAACATCATCTTTTCTCAGCCTCCCACTTAGGTTTACGATTATCCATCAACTGATGGGAGACAAATATCGGAAAGGAACACGACACCCCTGATAAGGAGTCTTACGCGTTATCAACTGCGTTATGATCAAGACCTTTTTCTATTTTCAGGTTGTCATAAGCTGCCTAATTAGAGCAGACACAAAGCATGTTAAAAATTAATCAATATAAAAGGTTAAAAAATGTATCACTTTAACCCTTTACTGTTTTTTCAAAATTTTGGACCTGTCCAAATTGTAAGGTTTTGCTGACGACAATTTGAAGTTGATTTAATTTGAAAATAAACCATTTAAAATGGTAGAAAATATTGCGGAAAGAGAAGAAATTGCTTGTCACAAGCAATTTCTTCTTTTTCCACGATGTTTTCTCAATAATAAAATCACAGGGACGTACAAAACCAGTGACTAACCAGGAAAGGGTTAAGTCAACGCATAGAGGACATAAAGTTAAGTAAAACATTTAATCCTTTCCTGTTCAATCCTTGGCTTTTACGACCAAGTATTTTCATACTTGAGAACATATTGTGGAAAAAGAAGGAATTGCTTGGAATTTCTTCTTTTTCCACAATATTTTCTACTCTACTGAATTATTATTTTTCATATTAAATCAACTTTATACTGTCGTCTGCAAAACATGTCAATTTGGACAGGTCTAAAATTTGTGAAAATTAAGAACAAAAGGTATCTTCTTCTTTTTCAATCTCTTTTCCTATCATGGAGTACCATAAGAACGGTCGCAAAATAGTTGGTTGATTTTTTGACGTATGACGCAATACTTAATGGATCAAAAGTCAAATTTAAAACGTACACACTATAAGAACTCGTGCACTTGTATATCACACTGGTGCATCCACAAAATGCAGGCGTGCACGCTCAAATTTGAGCGCGCGCTTATAATGTTTGAGGCCTGAGATTGCGTTATATTGAAATAGTCCATTAGTCCATACTAAGGTACCGGAGCTCATTTTGACCGCTTGACCATGATCTGTGGCCTTGATATTTTGGGCAATAATATCTTGCTTCTTGCACATCTATGACCTTTGCTGGCCTAATATTAGAGGTTGTAGACAAACATGCATATAAGTCGTAGATAAGACTTCGTCGTTTTTTACTATATTTCTCAATTTCAAGGGCGGATACCTCTGCAATCCCTTTGAATATTTTTCCAACTTAGGATATTTTAAGAAAGTCTCTTTGTCATCTAACTTTATAATAAATAACGATAGGGCCAAATAGCCATAAATCGCTCACCTGAGAATGATTTGAACTACGCCCTACCTGCCAAGCAGATGATTTTTAAAGGATACTATTATGATTTCCCTAAGTTTGATAAACCCGGCCCTGCAATGACCACAAGTTTTGAAAAGGGTCGCCCAAGGAACATTCCTGCCAAATTTTGACCAAATTGGCCACATGGTTAAAGTGGAGAAAATTCTAGATAATTATTCCATGATTACTCTAAGTCCGATAAGATCGGCCCTGCTACGCCCCTGTTTTTTCCAAAATCAAAATGTCACGAACGAGTTTTGAAAAGGAACATCCAAGGAACATTCCTGCTACATTTGGTCCAAATTGGTCAAATGGTTAAAGACAGGAAGATTGTTTAAGAATAATTCCATGCTTTCTCTAAGTCTGATAAGCCTAGACTTACAACGCCCGCGGTTTTTTTGCAAACAAGTTTTGAAAAGGGTCGCATGAGGAACATTCTGCCTAATTTGGTCCAAATCGGCGAATGGATTTGTAGGAGAAGATTTCTAATGATTATTCCATGACTTCTCTATGTCTGATAAGCCTAACCAAGCTACGCCAACATTTTTTTTTTTCGCAAATAAAAACTAACAAACAAGTTTTGAAAACAATGAACAAAGGAACATTCCTGCCAAGTTTTGTCCAAATTGGCAAACTATTTTCGGAGGAAAAGATTTTCAAAGAATCATTCCATGATTAGTCCGATAGCCTCGCCCTGCCATATCCTTATTATTTCCGGATCAAAATTTCACGAACTAGTTTTGAAATTGGCCCAAGGGTAACAGAGGATAAGATTTTTAAAGAATTGTTGATGACGGACAACGAACAACAAACACATTGGATTGCGTTTAAGTTCGATAATGTACGTAATAACACATTTATTTTTACTCGTATGAAGTCGACTTCAAACTTGCCTATTCGAATTCATCGTTGTTGAGACGTTTTTGGGCTCAAAAACAAAACAATCAGAATCATTTATAAACTTGCTCGATGTTTCTGGTTACATTAAGATATAACTTTAATCTTTCCTTCGCTATCAGTCTTTGACTTTTTTGGGAAGAGATTTTCGGCTCGTACTAACATTCCTATTATAGTAGATGCAATCGGATCCCCTCGATCAATTTTACCAATCAAACTAGAGTATAGAATGGGTTAAAGGTTTCACGACATCTTACGAGAAGAGAATAATACATCACCGGAGGGTAACCCTAACCTCGTAACTACTACCCATTCAAGTTAAAGTTTTACGGATGTTCAGCTTGCACTCGAATCATCGACAGCCTATACAAGATAGCATGTGTTTGTAGAGTGATTGGTGCTTGATATATGAGCTTACACATAATTAGCCCCTCCCGCATAATCCCGTTTTTTGACGTCCCTCACTAAATGGAAACCATTCACTGTCTACAATCTTTCCTACCCTAAACAGCAAAGATTTTCTAGTTAAACCAACTGGAAAGTGTCGTATGCAACATGTTTAATTTTGATTAGTCTAAAATTTTATTGTGTGGGAATGGGTTGGATTATATCTTAATTATTTATTTTCATCAATTCCTTGTTGGTTGGTTTGATTTTTTTTGTTGTTGTTGTTGTTGTTTTTTGTTGTTGTTGTGTTCAAGAATAGGATCAGGGTGTTAATGCCATCTACCTTGAACTTTTGAGAAAGAATTATTTGCCATTTGTAATAATAGTCACAGGGTAGGGACTGACTTCTTTATAAACTCAAATGTCATTTTGTAATATAAAGACACATAATAACCTTTCTAGAAACTATAACAATTCGGAATAATTTGATTAAAACTTTAACATCACATTGCAGCAAGATCGCGTTTAACTTGTAATTATCAGTAGGTGCGCCGTAGGTGATTTCTCTAGTGACACTGTAACATTTCTGTTTTAACCAATTGTTACATCCTTTCATAATAACATGACGAGTTTACTTGTTACCTTCACTATTCAGGCATTACACATACACTTTCTTTGATTGTTTTAAAATGTTTTCAACTGAACCTCTCTGATTGATGTTGGTATCACTAACCACTTTATTTACCCATACACACAAAACTACGCTTTTTGACACCCCCCTACACAAGATAAAACTTTTGAAAATAGTGTGGAAAGAAGAAATTGCTTGTTTCATGGAATTAAGCAATTTCTTTATTTTTAACAATGTCGTCTACCTAAAAAGACATAGTTTTGTGGAATTCAACCATCTTTAAGTTGTCGACCGCAGTATTTTTTTTTTTTTTTTTTTTAGTACAGTTTAACAGAAGAAAACTTCGGCCACGTTTGCGGAAAATATGAATAACAATATTGAAGGTCACCAGGGAATCTCTCCCGTTATTACACAAATGAACAAATTCCGAGTTTTAATGCAAGTCATACCATTTCATGTATCTAAACTAAATAGAAGGTCACATTGAAATATGCACCGCTATTGAGAAAAAAAACGTTGCTAAACCCATTCCCTGAAAACCAAAAATTTTGACGACCATCAAGAAATACAAATTTGAAAAATATTGTAGAAAGTGAAGAAATTGATTGTGACAAGCAATTTCTTCATTTCTCACAATGAATTATTTCCTATAGGGATGAGTGTATTTTTCACTGCGTTTATTGGAGTATAAAGTGCAATTGCCTTAGCACATGGCAAATAACGCCCGTAGGGCGTTATGTTCAAGCCATGTGCTAAGGCAATTGCACTTTATACTCCAATAAACGCAGTGAAAAATACACTCGGCCCATATAATTGCAATACGTCTATTTTCAAATCCGTCACGGATAGAGAGATGAAAATAAAAAGAAATAAACGAACTGTGGGCGGAGTTACTTTTTCTTTGACAGGCGTATGGATACATTGACACAGTTTATCGCTCGAGTCGTTGTAACGGCGGACATTTTATTTCGTCGCTTGGGTTTTTTGAAATGGAAATTCGAACATTCGTTGGATTTATTTGGAATTATTATGAGCAAATACTAACTTTAAACTCTGTAAATTATGATATCCAGGTCGATAACAGTTAGAATTATGAATAGATGCTTTGTAATAGACAAGAAATATAAACCTACCACATGGACACGATGCATGCTGATGTAGCGAAGCCGATTCGACATCTCGGATTTACGGCTAATAAAGGAGAGTTTTCGAAATCTTCATGTTTAAAACGAACATTATAATTGTTATAAGGACCTTATTTGTTTATCTATTCATTGAAAATCCATGGAAGTATAAAGGAATTCGGGGAAATCGAAATTCAAAGGATGATGACTATAAATAGTAACAAAACAAGTTGGGTATTTCTTGGAAGTGAATTTCCAATATCGGAAATTCCTGACCTTGTTTTGTTTCTATTTTTGTCGAAAATAGTTCTGTCTTTTATCGGGGTATAAAGTGCAATTGATTTGATCACGTGATACGATTTGGGCCAATGAAAATACTCTATTTTGAAGTATTGCAATTATAGTACGAATAAAAAAATCAATTCCTTTTTTCAATTTCCTTAATTTTGGACACTCAGTCCGTCTAGTTATTGGTTAACTAAACGAACAATTTCATTTTAGTACACATAATGAACTTGTAAAATGCACGTATAAAAATGTGGACAAAAGACGCGGGTAAATTAGTTTTGCGTTATTAGACAGGCAAACAAGGGTATATACAGACATTTATATTCTGCTTGATACCGGGTCTATCGCTGCAATTTTAACGTAATTACCGAGAAAGTGACAAAAGTAAAAATTTCAAGGGTAAAAACTCTGCGAAGTATGAATGGGGTCTAACAGAAATGCGTTATGGTTGGGAGGCTATAGATTGAACGGCTGAAAGAATAGATAATAAGATAACTCCAATATATCCACAAAGTACAGTCTTCGAGAGCGACTCTGTATAAGGCCGTTTGTCAGCCCGATTAGCTCAGTTGGTAGAGCACTTGACTTCAAACCTCAAGATCACGGGTTCGAGCCCTGGGCTGACCATATCAACTAACAAAACTAATTGTCTTTCGGATGAGACGTTAAACCGAGGCCCCGTGTGACGATGCTATCCATCGAGCACGTTAAAGAACCAGGCGGACCTCTCAGCAGTTTCGTCCTGTATCCTTGCACTATCCTTGCACTCTCCCCCGTAACAACTAACCGTCTTCTGGGGGCGTCGCTCATATGGGCATGTGCTACGGTAGCGACGATAAATAAACGGAAACACACACTCTGTATAAGGCGCAATCGAACTAACATAAATTCGTATATACCAAGTAGAGGTTTTGGAGATATAAGAGTATGCGTCTGATGACTCATTTTTAGCTAGCAAAGCGTCAGCTTTGATAGCTCAAGTAAACATACGAAATTTTGAGGTCGTCTCAAAGTTCAACGAGTGCAAACTGTCACTGGAGGCTTTACCACTAAATCCGTTAAATGCCTACGCCATTAAAAGTAATTCTCGTGTATTTCAGGAATATTGCAAACTCTATTCAAATTGTAGAGAACTTTGTCAAAATCATGCTATTTAATCCATCCCCGATCAATTCCGTTCTTTAAGCATGTACAGAAAAAAGTCTTGGAAAACATTGTGTACATTGAAGAAATTGCTTGTAACAAGCAATTTCTTCAATGTACACAATGTTTTATACCTACAAAGGGAAAGATTTTCTAAATACAACCATGCTTTGCTAGCTTTTAGTACTTTCAGTACTTTGATTTTAGCATGGTTAAGTTGGATTATGTTTGGCTTGGTATAATATTACATAAGGCACAAAATTGATTAAATAACGAATGATTTATTTAAAAAAATCAATGCTTAATCCAATTCGGGTTGGTTTTTCCCCCAAAGAAGACATGGCCTTTTGAAATTAAAATATTACAGGATATTTTAGAAATTATACAGATATGTGTCCATGTACATATTATTTTTTGTGTTACTGAACCTGAATACTCCTGGTTCTGAAAGTGGTAGACAAAGATCAGCGTTCACATATTATACGAAGTCTAATTTTAGTCTACAGGGCATGTTTCTTGCTATGAAGCTAAAGTAGTAAACATGAAAACTCTGAGTTACTGAGGAATCCCCCATTTTTCGAAACAAAGTCTACTCACCCACCACCCAACCTAATTCCTGCTATAAAAGCAGTTCTTTAACAGATTTACGAGAAAAAAATGTTATAAAAAATATATCTGCTTTTCCAATAGTTATTCATGTAAAATTCTCGATAAATATCCTTTTTCGGTTTGAAATCAACTAGGTTCACAATAAATTCAAGTTAATGTGATATATTTCCGAAGCTCTCCTTTAAAACATCGGAATTTACCGGATGAGGTCGTTTATCTTCGGATGGTGTCGATAACGAATGTATTGCTAGCGGAAGCTAATGACGTAATTTTTACGTCATGAAAATTACAAACAAGGCAATTTTCGGTCCAATCGACAGATAATGTAAATAGTCGATGAATTCCTGTTCCATTCGGGCTGTACTCTGCTGTTTTATTTGGCCTCTCGTAACACTAAATATTTTTGCCATTTTTCTCTTTTTTAGAGTAATGAACAGTCATATTCATTAAATAGTCAGCTTAATCACCTTTTTATTTAAGAGATGAAGAGAATTTTTTTTTGTTTTCTTGGAGGTATGAACCGAAAAACTTATTCACACTGTATGAATTCGCGAAGCGGATTCATACAATGTGTGATTAGGTTTTTCGGTTCATACCTCCATGAAAACAAAAAATATTCTCTTCATTTCTTATAATTTAATAGTATCGAGCGAAAAATACAACAACTTTACAATTTTTGATACCTTTTTGTATGGAACTATTTTGTGCGGAAGCATACTAAATGGCTGCGTGCTCAAAATTTTGTTCATGGAGGTATGAATTAAATGTTTCGACCAATCAGATCGCTCGTTTTTGATAGACGAAACTAAGAATTAAATTATAAATGTCTGAAAGCATTACAGATAGAATTTTGAAAATTGAGTGCCAGTACTTTTCTTTCATAATCCATGCAAGAACCGCTTTGATAATTTAAATATGAGCAAACTGGAGATGCACTGATAACCAAGATACGAATTCAGATGATCGGTTGAGACCACTTACTAGTCATGAATGGTAGTTATAATGAAAAATAGAATAATTATTCAAGAAAAATAAGAAAAAAAAATTGTTTGTCCCAGAATTAATCAACGGATTGTAGACTAACACACACACACACACACATGCCCACACGCGCGCGCACAAATAAAATAACTAAAAATAGACTATTACACCGAGTCACGTTGATAAGAAACGCTGTGCTCTAGATTTGAATCCTATGATCGTGTGATCGAAAGAGTTAATTTGATTTATAAAACGATAGTAAGAGGTAAATTGGTAAAAAGAAAACACACAATCTGAAATGTGAAGTTAAACACAATAAGTTCATGCATATTTCATGTAAGCAAAGGTATTTTATATAGGTCAACAGATCGAGAAAAGTTGCTAATTTGCTAAGAACATCTACCTAGAAATAAAACCGCGTGATTTGAACAATCTCGAGAAATGATCAGGGTGTTTTCAAGTGTTTCTTTCGCCTATATTTTTTGTATTGTCGCTAGAGCTGTTATTGTTGTTGTTGTCATTTCTATTATTGAAAAATATAGACTGGCATAATTGAAACTAATATTTCCATTAAAAAACCGATAATAATTTCAAACAATCTCTAAAAATAATAAAGGTGTTTTCAAGTGTTTCCTGTTTAGTATTGCTTGTATGTTGTTGTTGTTGTTGTTGTTGTCATTTTTATCACTGAAAGGTATAGTTTGGCACAATTGAAAAGCCGGAAATTTTTTCGACCAATCTCTAAAAAAAATTAAGGAGTCTTCAAGTGTTTCCTTCGCCTATAATTTTGTATTGCTGCTGATGATGATGTTGTTGTTTTTATTATTTTTATTTTTGGCAAATATAGACTGGTATTTCGCACAGTTGAAACTGATATTTTCATTAAAAAGACAGCAATAATATCGGTCTCATGAATGGTATTTGTTAGGTTAAGTAATTTTCATAACCTCGGCCGAGACTGCTCTTCCTTCTTTCAGAGTGTTTCTATATTTCGTTACTCAAAAATACCTAGATTATCGATATTCAGGGGAATATCATGCTTTAATGTGCGAAGGATTTCTTTTTATATTTCCCTAGACGAAATCACATTCAACTTTAACCCATTCCCATTCAAAGTTTTAGACTGGTCCATACTGGTAGATGTTGCAGACGACAATTTCAGGGGTTTTTTGTTGTTGTTGTTGTTTTTGTTGTTGTTGTTTGGGGTTTTTGTAGAAAACAGAGTAGATAATGAAGAAATTGCTTGATACAAGCAATTTCTTCATTTTCCACAATGTTTTCCAAAGCTTTCCAAAAAGAGGGGATTGTGTGGGAACGGATGAGTTTTAAGTTTTCCTTGGCAGAAAAAAGCGAGTGCATGATCGCTGGCCATGCCCGTTGAACTCATACATAGTAGATCGACTAAGGTAATAAACGACAAACGTAAAAGATAAAATATTGTTGTGTGACCTAAACTAAACCTTATCTACGGCTTTGATAAACTGTAGTTACGACGTTCAAGTCGCTTTAATTGTAAAATGTTTGGTCAAAACAAGTTTCTTTTCACTGAGAAATGGTTACAATTAAAAGCTTTATTTCAGTTTGAGCCAGTTGAGCATTAGTCAATCATTATCGGCGGGGATCGAAACCTTATAGCTATATCAATATCCCTGTAACAAAAAACTGAACGTATGGTGAAGACTGATGCTTAACATGTAAATAACCTATCGCGATATCAATCAAATAGTCAGTCCACCAATGAAATCATTCATTTAGGCTGGAAGTTAACTTTGAACTCCAACATTGGTCGCCTTTTTGATGAAGCGTTTTTTGTTGGTTTGGCGACTTTAACGTCGTAACTACAGCTTATTCAAGCTGTAGTTACGATGTTTAGGTCGCCAACAAACCAACCATTCTACTTTAATGTTAGATGGTAATAGCCATAAATTTTGCAAAAAAAGACGCCGGTTAAACTCAAAGTGAAACTGTCTATCGGAGTCAATGGGCGGGTCCAACGGAGTAAGTGTGCGGGGCAGGCAATTGTTTAATCATCATAGAAATCAAAATTAACGGATCGCTTGCCACGTCCAGCGAGCTTCGCCAGGAAGTTTACACTTCGATTTTAGACCTGTCCCATACAGTCCCTAATCTTTATGTCCCCATGATTTTATGCTTGAGAAAATGTTGTGGGAAAATAATAAATTGCTTGATACAATCACTTTCTTTTTTCTCCTCAATTTTTTGTACCCTGTAGGACTGTAAAATATTGAATACTCCCCGCTCAAATTTGTCGTCTGCAACATCTTTCAAATTAGATAAGTCTAAAAATTTCGTAAAACAGGAAAGGGTTAAGCGATCTTATTTTGCAAAGGCTTTGACCTCCGGGTTTGGCCGCAATTTATGTGAAGCGTTTCTTTTAAGTATGATCACCTGAACTTCGTAACTAGAGCTTATTCAGAATGTAGTTACGACGTTTATGTGGCCAACTAACCATTCTACTTTTTTATACCATGCTAGTGGCAACAAATTATGCAAAATAACAAAGTTCAAATATTGAAGTGGAACTTTCTGTTTGAGTTAATGGGCGGGGCCAACTGAGTAAGTGGGCGTGGTCAGCGATTAGTCAGTTCAAGCTGTAGATACGACGTTAAGTGGTAAAAAACAAAAATGCTTCACATAAATGTCGGCCAAAGTTGGATTTCGAAGTTCACTTTCGTTCCTAATGAATTATTTGATTGGTCGATTGATTCGTTGGTTGACTCTGTGATCCATCAACTACACTAACTGACCAATCACGGCTGCCAATCAAGGAATCAACCGACCAATCAAACCATTTTTTCAGCCCGGACCTGAGCTTTCAACTCCGACATTGGCCGACTTTTATTTATTAGCCTTTTTTGTTGAGTTTGGCGACTTAAACGTCGTAACTACAGTTTATTCAAGCTGTAGTTACGACGTTTAGGTCGCAAACCAACCATTTAACTTTTTTGTTACATGTTACTGGTCACAAATCTTCCGAAATGACGCCGTTAATAATCGAAGCGGAACTTCCTGTCGGAGTTAATGGTCGGGATCTAGGAAGTCAGTGGGCGGGGCCAGCGATTGGCCAATTGCTCAGGTACACCAAGTAAAGTATCTGATCACCTTCCGTATCTGCTCATTCTAATCTACACCTGATTCACGACACTCTATAGATAAGTCTTGTGAGCTAAAAGCTTTCTTTACCCTACGCTTTCTTTTACCTTTCCCGTCTATCTTTATCTAAAATTTAAATATTTTCAAATTCGAAAAAAAAGTTGTAAACGCCAATTTAAAATAAGTATAATTTCAAGATTAACCAATCTAAAGCGTCGAAAATATCGTGTGAAAAGCAGAAATTGCTTGTTTAAAGCAACTTCTTCTTATCCTAAGATGTTTTCTCAAAGTATAAAATCACAGGGACGCCTAACCAGTTGATTATACAGGAAAGGGTTGTTAATACGACCAGTGAATATTTGATATTTTAAATGTTTAACCCATTCCAACACGACAAAATTTTAGACGGGCCCAAATTGAAAGAAGTTGCAGACTACAATCAAAAGTTAATGAAATTTTGGATTTTTTCAACTTTCTTTGTAGAAAACATTGTGGAAAATGAAGAAATTGCTTGTAACAAGCAATTTCTTCATTTTTCACATTGTTTTCCAAACTTTTTTTTCCTTAGGGGCGTCTAAAGGGGTCACTGAGTGGGAATGGGTTAATGGTAATGTCTAAATCGCCCAGTGCCTCCGCTGTATATTTTTTAAATACAGATAATTGGGTTAGCGCATTAGTATCGTGAGTATCTATATAGATTGAGCACTCCCAACAATGTTGCACCAAACTCTGGACATGTCCGTGTTGTCCGTGGTCGAGGGGTAGAGCGTCGGCTTCCCGATCAATAGGTCCTTAGTTCGATTCCCAGGATCGGCTATCGATCTTGGTTCTGATATTGGCCCACACTTTCGGCGCGAGTACTGGTGCATTTTCCAGGAAGCTGAATCGAGCGGGATTACTCTAAGTTGGAAGAACTTGTTTCCCAATCGATGTAAAATAAATAGGTTTAAATCAACTCTGGACATGTCGATGCTCTGCTAGAGCAATGTCACTTACCAGAAACGTGTCACTGTCCATATCTTCGGTCACGGCGGTTGAATGGAGCCGGGATCTACTGCATGTGCTGCGATACGAGCTCGCCGTCGAGAAATCGAAATGGATTTCTGAAACTGAAAATAAAAGAACACCAACTCAGTTCTCAAAAACCTTCAGGTTGTTATTTGGTTAAACCTATGATTACCGAAGGAATCGACCAATCGCTGGCCCCGCCCACTTCCTCCTTTGGCATCGCCCACTGACTGAGACAGGAAATCCCGCTTCGATATTTAATGTTTTTATTTTGAAAAAAAAATAAGGCCAATAGCATGAAACAAAAAAGTAAAATGGTTGGCTGGTGACCTAAACGGCGTAACTACAGTTTGTATACGCTGTAGTTACGACGTTTAAGTCGCCTAACCAACAAAAATGTTCCCAAAAAAGGTGGCCAATGTCCGAATTCAAAGCACACTCATATACTACAAATAAAGACCCAAATTAGCCCGTGTGTCCGCGCAGCCTGATCAGAATCGTCATTATGGGATCTATAGATAAATCCTCGATTAGATGAACAGCGAATATTCTAAATACAGTTAGTCACAGTCTAGGCTGCTCAGGGTTTACACGTCTCGTACATATGAAATTAACGTATCGTTAGATACACCTACTGATCCCGACGGCGTTAGTTTGCGGTCAGTAACACAAAATGAGAGAGTAAAATGGTTGGTTGGTGGCGTAAACGTCGTAACTACAGCTTGAATAAGCTGTAGGTACAATATCAAAGTCGCCAAACTAACAAAAACGCTTGATATAAACGTCGGCCAGTGACGAAATTCAAACTTCACTTGTAAATGAATTATTTGATTGGTCGGTTCATTCTTTCATTAACAGCCATATTACTTCCAATGTTCAAAATAACTTGAATGGGATCAGTGATAAATTATTTCTCTCGTGGTACTAGAAAGGATATTAAGACACAGGTTACTGTACACTGAGAAATGTTTGGTCAAACGTGGGTTTCTACACACTCAAAAACTGAGAAATGTTTGGCTAAGGCATAAGATGCTAATGATTGAGAAATGGTTGATCAAGACAAGGGGATTCTGTTCACTGAGAAATGTTTGGTAAAGACATTGGATTCTCTCAGAATGCTAGAAAGGACCCTAAACGGAAGTGTATTAAAAAAGATCGCTGAATTCACGTCAGCAATTATTGGTAGAAGAAAGAATATATTGGCTTATACCTTTGGTTGATTAAGTTCCTCTAAAGTCTTTCTTCGTCGTTAATTAAGTATTAGGTTCATAATAAATGTTATGGCGTAATAAAGAACGGGTAATTTATGTTTGACAAGTACGCTTCATAGAAATAGAGAATGGAAGAGAAAGAAACAAACAAACGAACAAAGAGAGAGAGAAAAAAGGAATAGAAGATAAAACGACACGATTATACGCGGCAAAATCATTAAATGTTTACGAGAAAATGTATTCTATATTACAGGAAAATGAAAGAAGATTTTTCTAGCAATACTTTTCGAATGCGTTTTATCACGATAATTGATTATGTTTGAAAATGATGAGACGGTATCGTGGAGGGGCGACCAAATCCTTGTCACCAAATTTTGAACAGAACATAGGTTTTGGTCTCCTAACGACTATGCGATAGACCAGTTTCTGAAGCCAATACCAGGTGACAGAATCTAAAATTCAATTGATGACATTTTAACAACTTTCGTTTATGAGGATAGTGCGGATAGAAAACACATAGGTTACTGTATAAATTGCTTGTAACAAGCAGTGTTTCCCTTTTCCACAATGTTTTCCAAGCTTTTACCTGGGGCGTAAAAAGCGGAAATGTTTAGGAATGCGTTACACCGTTAATTAAGTTTGTTCTTACTCTTTAAATAACTAGCACTCCATGCAATATGGAACGTTACCTTACGCAAAAAAAAACAAAAAAAAATCCAGTAAACAAGGTTTACTCTTTGTACGGTTTCCTTTTCGCTGCCACGCGCAAACTGCATTTTTCGCATAAAAGAATATAGAGTTAATCAAGGATGTTAGCGATTATTCAACACCCATCAAAAACATCATTACAGGCATGTCTTTATCCTTGTAATTTCTTGTTAGGTTAAAGAGCCAAAGTCGGTACAGCCGGAAATATCGTATATAAACACTTCGCGACAAAAGGAATATAATTTGACAAAAGTCATTCTTCATCACTTTCCGAATGACAAAATAATCGTAGCCTTTTGAGACTTAAACATCTAATCTTTTCTGCTATTCCGTAATTGACCAATCGCGATGTCAATCAAATAAATAATCGACCAATGAAATCATTCATTTAGACCAGCAATGGATTTAGAGTTCTGATATCGGCCGACGTTTTTTTTTTTTTTTTTTTTTTTTACCTTTTTTGTTGGTTTGGCGTGTTAGTACAGCCTTTTCAAGCTGTAGTTATGAAGTTTAGGTCGCAAAACAACTATTCTACATTTTTTGTTACATGCTATACTTGCCATATTTTTGCAAAAAAAATGTAGTTTAAAATCGAAGTGGGACTTCCTGTAGGAGTCAATGGGCGTGGCCAAAGAGGTATGTGGGCGGGGCCAGAGATTGGTCAAGTGACGGATCGCTGGCCACGCTCAGCGAGCTGCAATAGGCCGTTCGAGTTAGATACTTAACCGACGTTATTTTTCAAAGTCCATGGTCAGCAATGTGTAACAAAAAAGCAAAATGGTAGTTGACGATCTAAACGGCTTATTCAATCTGTCAGAACGACTTTAAAGCCATTCCCCCACACCTCACCCCAATCCGAAAAAAAAAAAAACGTTAGAGTACAAAATTATTTTCTGGTCCAAATGGATAATTTGGTTGGTCGATCAATTTTTATTAGCTAGCAAAGCGTCAGCTTTGATAGCTTGAGTTAACAGACAAAATTTCGAGGACTTCTCAGAGGTCAATGAGTGCAAAACGCCAATGGAGGCTTAACCACCAAATTCATCAAATGTCTACGCAATAAAAAGTAGTTCTTCAAAAGCGTGCTATAAAACCCTTTCCCACTCAATCCTGCTTTTTAAAGAATCCCAAGAAAGGCTTTTGAAAACATTTTAGACAATGAAGAAATTGCTTGTAACAAGCAATTTCTTCAGTGTCCACAACGTTTTCTACCCTACAAAAGACAAAGAAGATTACTTAATAAAACCATACTTTGCTAGCTTACAGTTCTTTCAGCACTTTGATTAACCATTGCGACCAGTTAACACAACATGCAATAAAATCTCAGAGCAGCCTATACACCGCAAAAAAATTATCAGATTCTTAACTTTGCGACCTCTAGAAACTACCGCAAGCTTTCTTTTTACAATCAGCTATAAAACGTAATATACGGAGTGGTTGCTTTACATGACCATTATCTGCACTTCAAAGTTATTAAAGTTGTTTGAAAATATAACGCTTTGGCGTATTTGAAAAGGCAAAGATCGGTATGAACGTTTCTTACGGTAGCTAATTTGAAAATGTATTAAGCAGGTCATAAAATAATCAAGCCGACGAGAGCTATTCTTACCGGTATTTCCTGTCGATGTACTTTCAAGTCGTTCATTTCTCCTCCGTTCTCTCATTGCTTTTTCTTTCTCCTTACTTTCGCTCCGTCTGAAGAGTTTCTTTTTGATACTACCAGACCGACCAAAGCTTCGTGAGTTCGAGTCCGAATTACTTGACCATGATACCCGTTTACCGCCAACTTTTAGATTATCTCCCTTATCAAGGCTAAACTGACTACCGGATTTGCCAGACAACATCTCTTTGACCACTGTTTTCTGAAGCTCGGAAAGATTTTGTCTTATATCATGTGGACAAGTACCTTGTTTGTTTGGCATTTTGATTTTGGCACCGCGACGCAAGAGAGCCGAGCATATTTCCTGGCTGTAATATTGATCGGAAGCCGCGAGGTGGAGCGGAGAGTTACCTAACCTGTCCTGAACGTTCGGATTAGCTCCAAATTCAAGTAAGAGATATACAGCTAGCTCTCTCCTGTTTTGAATGGCTATGTACAGTGGAGGAAGTTTGAACAGTTCTTCGTCTGTGTAAGTTAAATCGAAATCTGGGGACAACAAAAATGTCGCGCGAGGTCTTTCTGGTTGAATTGTTATTGATACCTCACTGGCTTTTCTAGAATCATGTGTTTTCGTAGTCTGGTTTACAATATTCAGACTCTCTCGCAAGTGATTGGCCAGATTACAGACGTCTTCTGGTGTATCTGCACTTTCTTCGATGACACAGTCTGGGATAAGTTTGTTAGAATCCAAGAAAAACGTTGAGAAAACACGCTTTTCCGTGTTGATCAAATTAGCACTGGGTTCATTAGGATCTATCCCATATTTCAACAACACTCTAATCACATCGAAGGAATTATTTGACACAGCGACATGAATCGAGGTCCTGAAAATGTCAGGGATATCACATTCCGGGGTCACGCTCTCTCGACGGTCCATGTCAACTGAAAATGCAGCAGACGGCTTTCTGAAGAAAAGGTCGCCATCTTGTCCACTGGCACGTGAACTCGGTCGTCTGCTTCTCGACTCATTACTGTAACGATCTGCTGCAGTCCCTGTAAAATGAATGAATGGAACAAATATGATTTGTCATGCATAAAGGCCTAACTCAGAAACTGTGAAAGACATTTCAGACGACATTCAAAACTGGTGAAAAATGAAAAATGACAAAGTAGAAATAACTGTAAAAAAGAAGAAATTGCCTGTAACAAGTACTTCTCCGCATCAAAGCTCCAAAGATAACAAAATAGATGACTTGCGAGACTGCACTCGCCAAGCAAAAAAAAATGCAACTAGAAAATGTTCCTGCATGTCAAGAATATCAAGTAAAAAGCAACGAAAATAATCGGAACAAACTTCGGAAAAGAAACCTCCTTTATTTCAAATAAGCAAACGAAAAACATGAAGCTTACCTTAGTATTTCATATTTTGAGCAGATTTATTCAACCACTGCTTATCATTATTATTCATTTATCTAAATCATTTATTTATTAATCATTTATTTATTCATATTACTTGTTTGAATCGATAAGAGAAGGTCACTTACATGCAACCAATGTCATTATGCCACGGATTTGACATTGTAAACACTCTAATTATGTGCTTGAAAATAGATTCCTGCAACTGAGTAATGTCTTACGCGCTTATATTAACTATAAACAAGTCTTTCTGGGCAATATCTTTCAAGCGGAATCGATGAATAAAAATTTCACTAGTTTGGAATCTGCACTTCGGCTAATCGGCTTTTACACCCAAAAGTAAACTATAATGTTTAAATGTAATGCCAATCATTGCGTTCTTATCAATAATTACATTATTAATGCATTTAATTAAGTCAGCCTCTAAGAAAAAAATGGTCTTAACTCATGGTAACTACGATCGTCTCACGTGACAAACAACGTGGTCAGACATTCCGACAAAGAAGAAAGGGAAATAACTCATTATACGGACATGGTTTTTTGTTGACAGACTTATGCAAATGAATATCTTTAAAATGAGAGAGAGACAATTTGACTATCAATCGATAGCTCGTACAGATGGAAAATTGCATGAGCTCATTTCAAAGGCGATACATGATTACGGTATATTATGTCGGTTGCCTTCAGTTGAAATAAAGTCAAATATTTAAGACTTCAGCCTTGATATATAATTATGGGTGTTTATTATTATTAAACAGTGAGTTAAGAAGAAATTGCTTGGTACAATCAATTTCGTCTTTTCCCAACATAATTCTACCTCATATGGCTCTTTTTTTCAAATCAAACCAACTTTTTATGTCGTCTCAAATCTCTTTAAAAATAGACCCGTCAAATTTTTCTGTCGTTTGTAAAACACACACATCCGCTTTAAGACCCCCTCAAAAAAAGCTTAAGAAAACATTGTTGAAATGAAAAAATAAGCGATTTCTTCATTTCACAATAATTTCCATTTGATAAAACAAAGATTTCAAAACTTTTATCAACTTGAAATTGTCGCCTGCGACTTTTTTCAATTTTGACTAGCATGCAAGTGTGTCCTCTTGGAATGGGTCGACTCGCGGATTTGTCTCAAGTCTGTAAATAAAAGTTTATTTTACGAAATTTTCGGGTGGTTGGCCTTCCTGGCCACATCTAACCAATCGTAGATGTCAATTTAAGAAAGAAGGCCAATCAAATCAGGAAGTGAAAATAGATCTCCAATATTTGCCGACATTATTTTAAGCATTAATATAGTTGCGACTAAAACATTGTAACTACAGCATATTCAAGCTGTTATTACTACGTTTAGGGCGCTTACCAACCCTTTACTTTCGTGTTGGATGTTACTGGACATAAATTGTTGTTTAAAGTCAGTGCGTGTGACAAGCGGAGTTAGTGGGCGGGACCTGCGGTCGGTTAAATTTTACCTGTTGATCCATGTGCACTTAACGGAAATTTCCCAGAATGCACCTGTAGGAACTTGGCCACAGCATTTGTGTCATTCTCCCTAAGGGCCCTCTCTAACTGATCGCTCTCCAGTGACAAATCAAAGATGGATGACACCGTGCTATTCGAACGCTTGTAGAGCGAGTCCACACTCCCGGGGGACAGGAAACCCCCGATCGACGGACTGACGCATGTCGGCGAGGACGAGAAGAGGGGCTGAACCGGGATGGAATGGTCCTGAATAATGAACACGTCCGGCATTCTCGCACGATTCGGCGAGAGGAACTGTTCACGTGAGTGTTTGCGAGTTGCCATTCCATAATCCTCAATAGCCAGTCCGAGATGACGTCATACACAATTTTTTCACGAACTTAATCACCGCCATTGCTCTGCTACTAACACCAAATTGATTATGCGATGGTTCCGTTTTCATATTCCTACATTGTCACAATATTTCACGGTAATCTTTATCAAGTAATTATTGTAACACATGGCAGTGTCTTTTCTGTACCTTTCTTTAGTGCGTTGGTCACAAGACATCTTGAACAAACGACTGCTTCAAAATCTTCAGCATTGCGTTGAATTTCTGAAAAGAGTAAAAACATCAAATTTTACCAATCACTCATAATATCTGTAAGTCAATAGATTAAAAATGAGGCCGGACCCAGAACATGTCGATCGTGGTCGGTGTTTAATTGGTCGTAGACCAATTTATATAACCATAAATTCAAGATTGTGTCGCTGCAATTTACCAAAACTGCCTTTAGCCCAACTGGACGTATATTCTGACGGGAAAACAGAAAAAAATCATTTCATTTTACAAGTTAAGATTTATCAAAAGGAGTAAAGGAAAACTGGACGGTCACACGCTTTAAAGAGATTTTCCGCTAGTGATGAACGCGTCTAACCAACCCTTTCTTTCAATCATATCGAGGTGTACTGCCACTCAATTATTTTCCAGCCATAAGTAAATCAAAGTACTGAAAGTTCTTCTGGAGCGCCAATTTGATTATTATGCTTTCAAGCTGTCTAAAGAATTCGCCCAAAGAATAGTATCAATTGTTTTTTCCTTTGTTTATAAACAGCGCTGTTTAAGAACTTGTTAATTTCTGCCCAGAAAAAGAGAGGGTTTTGAAATTTCATGAACCTGCTGTCAGCATTTGCTCTTAAACTTAACTTATCATATTTTCATAGTTTTTCTGTTTTGGCTTTATAAAAAAGCTTGCAGGGATGATCTAACCATGACTATTTAACAATCGAGAATTTTTAAGAATATAGTTTAAAAAAAATTGCTTTTTTGTCGGTACCGATGTTGCATCAAGGTCTTACGTTCGTGTAAAGTAATATTAGTTCTAATTAACATTCACGGAAATATCGTACACTAGGATAGAACCTACGTGTTGTGAAAGTAATAGAAATTAAAGTTGTTTTACCCTAATTCTAAAGTCGGGATGCAACGATATTTCCAATTTCTCAATGACGACCAATTACAGTGCGTACGGCACTTTGATTAAAAACGGATATGTGTTGAGGAAAAGAAAAAAGACGCTATTGTATTTTAATTACACTTAGAAATATCAGCAGAATCTTCTTTCCACTTGTGACAGTTTAAATTTTGTTATGGTCACACTGCATAATCTGCGCATATTCAGGGGACATTACTCTTGTTCAATATAGAAACCGTTAGACAGTAAGTTTGTTCCCCTACACTTATGTCGCATCTATTGTCGTCCTTGAGAGGAAGATTCCAAGCATGGGTGTCAGATGAACCACCCACGAAAACAACACGTATGACCACCATCAGATACATCTATTTAAATTTTACGCTAGTTTTCGGTGTATATTGCGTTATATGAATACTGACAGTCTGGCAATTCCTACCTATATTATGCTTTAACCAGACAACAAATTGTAGACTCGTCCAAATTCAGGGAAACGACAATTTGAAGTTAGTGAAATTTTAAATATCTTTAACATATGAGATAGAAAACATAGGGGATAAAGAACATAATCAGCATTTTCTTCATTTCACAATATTTTCAAAATTACATTTCTTTTTTCTTTTTTTCTTTTTTTTTTTTTTTTTATTTTTTTTATAAAAAAAGTCTTTGGTAAATATTTTTGGAAAAAATTGCCTGAAACAAGCAAATTTTTTATTTCCTACAAGGTTAAATAACTTTAAAGACATTTTTTACAAACTAAAAGTTGTCATCGGCAACTTCATCGAATTATGACAAGTCTAAAATAGTGATATTAGGGAATAAGTTAGGGGTCGCTATACTGATTAACCCATTTCAACACAACAACATTTTAGACTGGTCCTAAATGAAAGAAGTTGCAGACGTCAAATTTTAGTTCATTAAATTCTTAAATTCTTTGACTTTTTGGGTAGAAAACAATTTGGACAATGAAGAATTTGCTTGATACAAGCAATATCTTCAATATCCACAATGTTTTCCAAAGCTTTTTTCTAGGGGAGCTTAAAAAGGAGGGATTGTGTGGGAATGGGTTAAAGTCTGGTTCTTCATTAAAATGATATCAATCGTTCTTTCGTGAAGATTTTGAGCGTTTTATATTAACTCTTTACCAGACGACACAGTTTTAGTATTGTCTAAATAAGTCTAAAACAGATGTTCATACGACAATTGGAATCTGCTAATGTATTAAATATTTTTTCAATATTTGGTAGAAAAAAAATATTGGAGATGAAGAAATTGTTTGTTACAAACAATCCCTTGATTTACACAATGTTTTCAAGAGCTCTTTATAGAGAGGCATAAAAACTCCACTCGGGCTATATTGAATCGGTCACACATAGATCACATGACCTTCAGATGATCTGTATATACTCTAGGTAGCGCAGGGAGAGATTTGGGGAAGTAATGATACAATGTAGATAGGGGTTCTAGATATGCTGTTGACCAGAGGAGAGTTACGCTTTTTTTCTATTATATGGAACCTAGCACTGTTTAATTAGTATGGAATAAAACGTTAACTATTATCGTTTCTGTGTTGTTTTGATATTTAAAAATGTTACACCATCCATGTGGAGAGACTATCTTAAGATGTTACACAATTTTTGACCGGCGAGCCTGTTCTAATATGACGGTACAACCAATAGCGGAGAGCAGCGTAGATGGGACAGGTTCACCAGTCAATATCTATTACAGTTGAGTATATCCAAACTTTCTGAGCTCTGATTGACTGAAAATAGGTTTAAACCTTGTCATAATGATCCCGGAATGTTGCTGTTTTGACATAGTTGTATCAGTTCTATAGACTTAGATTAGCCTTCACAGACTTGTAGTCTAATCTTAGTCTACACTTCCTACTTGTTCTTTTAGTCTTGAGGAAATTATTTAACACGATGTAGATCAAAATTTGACAAAATTCAAAGTTTTGTGATGAAGAAAAAAAAAAGTTCAACAAGACAAGGGTTAATATCTCTATTTCTGTTTCATTACTCATAAACTGTCTGAAACTGGACACTTTTTGGTTAGATGACACTCACAAGGACTGAATAGAATATAAATATATTCACGTAATATTCTACTGGCCTCAAATATTGCAAAATAACGCCATTTAAAATCACAGTGGAGCCCAACGGAGTAACGGGATGTAGCAAGCGATTGGTCAATTATCGTCCAGGTCATCTTTCAAAGAAACAGGGAGTATTGTTGATTTGAACTTTATAGGTTTAGCCATATAAACTACAAGGATACAATTTAAATCAAAGCGCTGAAAGCCTGAGATATGTATACAGGAGATATATAATCTGGGCAGAAAAAGTTTGATGGTCGGATTATCGGAGGTGCCACTTTCTTCCAAAATCTACTGTCGATTATGCGCAGATCTGCCAATTGTGCGCTAGGGGACACAACCTGCCCGCAATTATTTTCATCCCGTTGGGGTATTGTAACGATATATTTACATGTATATATCGTTACATATTTTTCACCCGATCAAAATGCTTTGAAGGGATCTGATAAAGGCCACCAAAGGATCCTTCCTGTGAATTTTGGTTGAGTTTGGTTGAATTATGTTCTGAGAAGAAGATTTCTAAAGTAAAAGTTGACGGACGGACGACGGACACATTATGACAAAAGCTCGTTGGCTTTCAGCCAGTGGAGCTAGCGAGAGAGAGCTAGAGAGTGAGAGAGATGGGGGAATGGAGCGTGTAGCCAGGTTCGAACTAGGAGGCTCTTGCGTGCGATGTGAGTATTCTACCACACAGACCAATTTCGTTATGTAAATATGCGCTTTATAATCTCCAGATAAAGAGAGCGAGAGAGGGCGGGCGGTCGTTTACCAGGTTAACATGATTATGTACACCTCTCAAAAGCGGTATGTAGACGTTGCATCCTTTGGGTAGAATATATAGACACAAAGTCCGAGTACGACCAAACTGTTCTCAGACAGTGCGAATATGATCCCATATGAATGACCAATTAATTTGATAAACAAAACATTCCAATCGTTCGTAAAACAGACAGCTTCGCTACAGCAACTTCGTCTAACCGGACCGTTTTAACATCGTTACTCTAGAAAAAGTAATATTATTTTGGTATGAAACAAACACCTTATTTTTCTTAACAATATGATATTATTATATATGTTTATTAATTTCAAATATATTATATATCTCCTTTCTTTCATTCCATTCACTCGTCAAGTTTAAATAATTTTGCCAAATTCAGAACACTCACACGAAAGTACTGTACATCGGGCCGACAGCTTTCAATGAGTCCTATCTCGCTTTAGTCCTTCTCGCCTCAATTGGGCGTATTAATTTATGGTCTGATCCGATCTACTTTTCATGCGACAGAAGATCACATTGATTGCGGTAGATGTTTTTACATTATGTTTTCACACTAAACTCTGCATGGGTTTGAATTTTTAGCAAAGTAACTTTAGCCTTACGCAATCTCAGGCTAAAAAGGATGAGATGTCACAAACGAATGCCTTAGGGTACTATAAAACAAGATGGAAATGAAGATAGGAAATGTTTGTATTGCTAGAGTATAATTCGATAGGAACGTTTAACAATACATCAAATTTTGGCATAATGCTTATTTATTGACTGATTGATTGAATGGAGTTTAACGCCTCTTTTAACAGTTATTCAGTCATATCGCGGTGGTACTACCATTACATCCATTCCTAGCCTCCAGCTGCTATCCAACTTAGGTTTATGATCATCCACCAATTGTTTATAGATAAATGTCGGAAAGGATGTGACGAATTATTTCCTTCTTCAATTATCCCTGAATGGAACCGCGTCCTTTTATTCTTATTTTGACAAAATCGTTACTTCATAATAGAATATCTTATAGATACTCATTAGCTATAAAAATCTAATTATTAGTTACATGAACGTTGCTAAGCAACACTCTAATTCCTCTCTTATAACATGTACTATAAGGGTCAGTCGGTGAAAGCCGATTGGGATTAATCGATGCCAATGCTATAGTTCGTTTTTAATCATCGTAGAAACGATATTATCAAATACATCATTTCATTTCATGATTATCTATTAGTCACATGTAGAAAAGTCTACTTTTCGTCGGAAACTACTTATTTTCCTTTTGTTTCAAGAAAAGTGTATGAAAAAGAAAAAAAATATCATCACAAATTGTAAATGGGCTACCAAAACCACATGATTACAGCTTATTTACAGCTTTATTTACGGGGTTCCTGTCGTCGAATTAGAAGTTTTCAATGACCAAGTAAATTTATTTTAAAATGATGTTAAATTTTACCAAGGTCGAACTTTATTTAGGCTAATTTTGAAGTTTTATTAGTTAATTCAATCCGGTTTTACTATAATGTTTCCAAAAGGAGCTACTGCGAATTTAGAAACCAAATTAAAAGGCGCAGACTACGTCGATCCCATATCAAAACGCGATTGGAGACGCGGATATTTGTAATTTTATAACTGCAAACCAGGATATAATTAGCTTATTTCGTGGGCGGATGAATGCCCAAAGTGAGGTGTTACTTTTTACTGTAGGCTTTGTGGGATATGAGTTAACCCTTTCCCACACGATGAAATTTTAGACCAGTTCAAATTCAAAGACGTTGCAAACGACAAGTATAAGTTGATGAAATCTTCAAAAATCTTTGTCTTTTAGGGTAGAAAAAATTGTGGAGAATGAAGAAATTGCGTGTCACAAGCAATTTCTTCATTCTCCACAATGTTTTTCAAAGCTTTCATATTGAGGGGCGTTAAAAAGTGTCACTGTGTGGGAATCGGTTAACCCATTCCCAAAACGAAAAATATCGAGGTCATTATTTTAAACTTGCAGACAATAATCTTAGGTTTGAGAAATTCATAAAAAAAACATTTGTCTTTTTGGATAGAAAACAATATGAAAAATGATGAAATGGTTTTCTGAACAGTTTTCTTGAAGTGTGCCGAGGTTTTGTGGGAATGATTTAAATTAAACACTGTTCAAAATGAGGGTAAGTCTGTTATTTTAAAACTGATGAAATTCCAGATACACGCCCGTTATTCGACTTTTACATCTCTCTATCTCTCTCAAAAATATTTAAACTTGTCCAATTTCAAAGACAATAATTTTAAGTTGTTGATATTTTGTATAATTTGTCTTTTGGATAGAAAACGATAATGAAGAAATTGCTTCTGACAAGCAATTTCATAGTTTTCCACAATGTTTTCCGAAGCTTCTTTTTTTTCCTTATAAAGTATCTTCTTTAAAATTTTCATGAAGAAGTTACAACACAACCTGGCGATTTGTCGCGCAGACGCAAATAAAATGTGCTAAAGAGTAACAGAAAAGCTTTAAAAATTCATTTTTTTC
This sequence comes from Fragum fragum, assembly GCA_946902895.1. Classification (NCBI taxonomy): domain Eukaryota; kingdom Metazoa; phylum Mollusca; class Bivalvia; order Cardiida; family Cardiidae; genus Fragum; species Fragum fragum. Next base: position 48,273,982 of record OX336374.1, read on the forward strand.
CAGGATGTTTGATACCCTAAATTTTCATCTGCAACCTCTTACAGTTTGGACTTACTAAATGTTTTACCTTAATGGTTAAATGAATTGATATAAGGTAGAAATTAATTCAATCATTTTAACCCATTACAACACAATCCCCATTGTTTTGACGCCATAAAGAATTAAGGCTACGAACAAATCGTGGGAAAAGAAAATATTTTTAAGTAAGCAATTTCTCACAATAACTTATTTGGCAATTCATTTCTCATTTAAAGGTACGTTGAAATCTTGTCTACATTTCTTTCAATTTTGAACATTCTCATTCTTTATCTTCAGGTAATGGGACAATGCTCTCAGATCATCTTGGTCTCGAACAAGTCCATACCTCAATAAGGATGTTAAATTAAAGGAACGTGATGTCAATAAAAGATTGTATCAACCAATCAAGTCATTCGTTTAGACCGGACGTGAACTTTGACCCCCAACAATTGTCGAAATTGGTATGAAACAGATTTGTTGGTTTTGTACTAAATCGTCGTAACTACTCGTTCGACATCTATCAGCTGTAGTTATGGCGTTTAGAATACCTTTCAACCATTGTACGTTTTTGTTACATGTTACTAACCACGAATTATCAAAAATAAAGCCGTTTGATATCTAAGTGGAACTCTCTATCACAGCTCAGAGGGCGTGGCCAGAGATCCGTTAATGACGTCATCTGTTGGTAAGAAAAGGTCAACAGAACAGACGATATCGTGAGAGGTTCAGTAGAACAGCAGACGAATCACACAACCCTGAAATTGAGTCCAGACTTCCAAGAATTTATTATATTAGGCTAATACAAACATCCTATAATAAAATTAGTTGCACCGTAATGTGATTATCTTCACGATCTATAACCCTGTAACAAGAGAATGCGACATACTTAATTCATTACCACACAGCAAAGTTTTAGACTAGTCCAAATTCAAAGTTGCAGACGACAAATTAAAGTCTATGAAAATAATTTATTTTCAACTCTATGGAAAGAAAACGATATTTTCTAAAATGTTTTTTCTTTGTGGGCATCAAAAAGAGCCATTATGTGGGAATGTGTCGAATATTTTTTTTCTAGAATGAATATAAACAAAGACTTCTTGAGAAGTAATTGACTGGTCCCTGGCCCCGCCAACTGACTCCATTGTAAACGCCAACTGAGCTCCAACAAGGAGTTCCAATCCGATACGCTGTTTTGCAAGTTTTTTTTTCTTTATCATTTAAGGCCAATAACGTGTAACAAAAAGTACAATGGTTGGTGGGTGACCAAATTGTTGCAACTACAGCTTAAATAAGCTGCAGTTACGACGATTAAGTCGCCATACCAACAAAAATGCTTCTCATACAAGTCGTCCGATGTTGGAGTAAAATTTTTAACTTCCGGTCTGAATGAATGATTTGATTGGTCGCTTAATTCTTTGATTTACCTCGCGGTCCATCAATTGTTCTTAAAGAGTTAGAAATACACCAAGCTTCTTGTACTGACATAAACATGGTAGGCCCATGGGAACGGGAGGGAGGGTCTATCTCTGGTTTGGTCTTGCCCTATTTTGTTTTTTACCCAGTAACAAAATAGCACATTTTAAAATAGGCTCAAATTAAAATGTTTGCAGACGACATTTAAAAGTTGGTGTATTCAATTGAAATAACCATTAAAAGGGGTAAAAATCAGTGAAGAAAAATGCTTTTAACATCTTATGGACGTAAAAAGAAGCGCCTTATTCGGAATCGGATAAAATATTTCCATTGGCGTAATTGGTGATTTATAGTTTTCTGTAATAAATCAACCTCTATGAATTACAAAGAAAAAATACGAAAACACACACAAGTGTACAAAGGAGCTTGGATATTTGTGTTTAACAAAAGAAACATAAATTTATGCGACTGTCAAGGTCGGTCGCCTTCAAAGTGTGATATCATGTTACATCATGAAAATAAAATAAAGAAAATCTGTGAGTCAAAACTCACTGAGAATCATTCCGCAATGCATTGTCCGAATATGAAATGGTCGTGGAACAGGAAAGATAACGCACAGACCTTATTTCGGGAATAGCTATGCACCAAATGTCAAGTTAGTTGAAAATTATTACCAAAAATGGGTTTACAAGCAATTCCTCCTTTTCTCACAGACTTTTCCATGATCGTAATACTCCAGGGCTTCAAAAGGCGAACTTGTGTTGTAAAGGGATACATAACTATATTGTCTAGCTGTAGAATCCAGCTGATTCCACCATCATTTCGGTCACTGACATAACGATCTGATAATGAACGTCTAAATTAGCTGATTTATACTGCAGTGGACATTAAATGGCGTCCCGACGGAACCATCGGACGATCGCTGCAATGAAATATCGATAATACCGGGGATTTCTAAAATGTTGTAACTACGGCTCTACAGGCTATAGTTACGATCTTCTGGCGTTTTGAAATTTCGTTATCTGCTCATTCATCATAAAATTATCAATTTTCATTGTTTAGGCAAATATGGTGTGATAATTATTACACTGGGCCCAATCTGCGTGTTCTAATAGAATGCACTATAACTAATGTTACATAGCATGTAACAAGCTATCACACAAAAAAAAAACAAATACAGATGAAAATTGAACTCTCTCACACAAAGGCAATACAAAGCGGCTTTTGCACGGATTATGAAAGAAAAGGTATGACTCTAACTTTTCAAATTTCTAAAAGTTTTAATGCTTTCAGATATTTGAAAGAATGTGATTAAGCTTATTTTGATATGAAAATGACTGTTCATAAGATTATTCGCGTTACTAAAAGCAAAATGGGTTCGGGTGAATACGTTACAGTTCAATTGCATTGAAAATTGGCTTATTTGTGATTTCCATGACGCACAAATGACGTCATATGCTTCCACTAGCAAATCAATCGTTATCGACACTACCCGACGTTTAACGACCTCATTCGATAAATTCCGAACTTTCAAAGTAGGGCATATGGAATATACATTAAATTTAATCTATAAATAATTAAATAGATTTAATACGAAGAAAGAATATTTATCGTGAAAAGACAATAACTGTTGGAAAAGTAGATAATTTTCCTGTATCAAATGTTCATGAAAATCTGTTCCAAAGTACCCCGAAAGGGGTATCTCCTAATTCTACGCACAAACATAATCATTAACGGAAAGTGGCTCCAAAACTTCCTTTAACCCATTCCCACACAAGCATATTTGTGACGCTCCTAAAGAAAAAGTTTACGAAACATTGCGGAAAATAAAGAACCGGATTGGAACAAGCAGTTTCTTCCTAATCCACAATGCCTTCGACACCAAAAAACAACGAGTTTTAAAGTTTCACCTTCTATAAGATGTCGTCTGCAACTTCTTTGAAATACTAAAATTGTACGGGGGGTAGACACTACCGAATCGTTACGGCTATATTCCGATCCTTCCCGTGACATTTCCAAATATTACACGTGTGCGGGCTAAGTAAAAACTCAGATGGGCACGTACATCTGGCCTGTGGGTGTCTGATCAGGTCTCCACTATACGTCCTTTAGATAGATATTGACTCGGAGCATATTTGATCATTTCCTGTATAAACCCTGGTTTTTACATGACTGTGATTTTATACTTGAGAAAACATTGTAGAAAAAGAAGAATTTGCTTGTAACAACAATTAATCCTTTTTCCCACAATATTTTTGACCACAAAGGATGGTTTTATTTTGAATTCAATTTTCATTGTCGTCTGAAACCTCTTTCAATTAAGTCCAGTATAAAATTTCAAAAAAATGGGAAAGAGATATTAAAGCAGTGAATATTCTAAACGCACTGAGGGGCTGTCCAGGTTGCTCGGTGACTATGCTTCTCGCACATTTGACATGGTTGGAAATGTCATTCACATGATCATCGGTTCTCCGACTTTCTGGATCATAAATATCGCTATGATTCTTTAAGCTATTGTCCTTCGGCAGTCTAGTATCTGATGGCCAGCCGTCACCAATTGTGATGGGTAATCATTACACGCTTTATTTTCGTTGTGACGCTTTATCGTGACAGGCTTGGGTCGCTAACCAACCATTCTACTTATTTTTAACATGGTATTAGCTATAAATTTTGCAAAATAGCGCCTTTAAAAATCGAATCGGAACTTCCTGTCAGGTCGAATTGGCGTGGCCAAAGGAGTCAGTGGGCGGGGTAAGCGATTGGTCAATTCCTTCTGCCAAAGCTAGAACTCCGTTCGATTGGTCCGTGATTATTTTGACACCTCTTTCTCCCGACCTCAGTTTCCTACTCGATCGATACCTTATCGCTTATCGTCGTTGTTCTAACAAAACCTCGTAACTACAGCTTTTTATAAGCTGTAGTTACGAGGTTTTGTTAGAACACCGTCGTTATGCACTGACGGCGATAGTATGTCACTTAACCCATTCCAACACAAGAAAATTTTAGACTGGACCAAATTGAAAGAAGCTGCAGACGACAATTTAAATTTGACGGAATTTTAAATTTGCCAGTGATTTGGGGTAGAAAACATTGTGGATAATGAAGAAATTGCTTGATACATGCAATTTCTTCATTTTCCACAATGTTTTCCAAAGCTTTTTTCTTGAGGGGCGTAAAAAGGAGGGCTTGAGTTGGAATGGGTTGAAGAAGATCGACCTGAGTCTATGTTCACATAAATCAGGCTGAAATTACATACAAATACTAATACAAATAGTGTATTGCTTAAAAACCGTAGGCCCAATACAAATTCCAATACTTTCAAATGAGAAATGATGTGTAACACAGGTGGTATTAATAACTAATCTAGAGAATATTCTTTGGTAAATCGACGAAAACGATATTTTTAAAAGTCGACATATTGAAGTATTCTAGACATTTCTTATTTCTAACATTCATCTCGACATTCATCTATATATACTGAAATAAACTTTTTAAGTTGCAAATTATACGATTATATGGGTAAATATTGTCGGAGAATGAGATAGAGATCATTCTCCGTCCAATTTGGAATCTTTTTTATCAAGTACATGTCAACCAATGAATCAACATACTAATTAAACTATACATTCAGCCCGGATTTTAGCGCTGAACTTTGACATTGGGTCGCCTTTTTGTTTGTTTGGAGACTAAAATGCCATTCATATATTAAAACTGTAGTTTCGACGTTTAGGTCGCCAACCAACGATTTTACTTTTTTGTTACTTGCTGGTGGCTATGAATTATGCAAAAATAACGCTGTGAAATATCGAAGTAATTGGCGGGGCTCACGGAAACATTGTTGGAAAGTTAGAAAAGGCACTTGAAGCAAACGCTTTCCTTTATCCAACAACGTTCTCCGCCAACCCTTTTCACTGTCTAACAATTGAGCGCATGCGTGACATTTTCAACCATTTTACATGTGCGCTAAGTAAAGACTCAGATCAACCTGTGCATCCGCACAGTCTGATCAGAGTCTTCACTCTGCGCTCTGTAGATAGATACTGACCCAAAGCTTCTTTAAACAATCAGTGAATATTCTAATTGCACCGAATGGCTGTCCAGGGTGCTCAATATGTGCGAGTCACATGCGAAATGGTTGGAAATGTCACGCATATGCTCAGTTATTTGTAGTTAAGTAGTTGCCGAATATCAGAGCATGTGTACTAGATTGATAACCTTCCTTTACCTCGTATTAACGAATACAGAAATGTCAAAATCTTAGAATAAATGATTAAGAGAAATTCCTCAAAAACATTGCTTGAAGATGATGCAAGCGATTGAAGCAATCGATAGAAGCGATCGATTTATCACCCTCCGACAATATTCTCCGACGTAAATGACGTACCTTTAAATCAATGTTAAGCGTTTATCTATTCGGACAATTTCCACATCTGTAAATTTGAAAATCATAATTCTAGTACATATAAAGTAATAAATATAAAGTAGTATATAGAGTAATGAAGATAGTTTAACACTACTTCGTCCAATTGTGGTCGCATGCCCGTTTCGAAAAGAAATACATTATAAGGTATCAGCAACCATTTTGTTTGTCAGTTTTGCAACATTTTGTTTGTCAGTTTTGCAACACATATACCCCAAGATAGTTAAGACAATAAAAAGCTATATAAATATTCTAGGTGCTAGCTTTTTTTTAAACAAACTCATTGAACACGTCAAATTAATCGGTTTTGAGAAGGCTGCTACGGGGTTTCTATTCTTATTCTGCTTTATCTTTGACGATCTCTGCGCGTTTTATATTGCCATAGTAAATAAACGAAGCGACAATAATTATGATATACTCTGTTTTTAAAGACATGAGAATATTAACTTTTTGTACAGTATTTCGTAGGCAAAAATCTTTTATGTCTTCTAACTTTTTGCGTTTCAGAAGAAAATGATTATCATTTTCTATATCTGCCCACGTAGCTTACAAGTCTTTCTTCGACTGGAATATTTGAATGTCTACCCTTTTCAATATTCAGATTATGGCAAGAAGACCTAAAGTTCGTCATCCATCTCCTAAACTATATTCAAAATATCTAGATACATGGATAGATAGTGTTCATGATAGAAACATGTTTTAAACGTGTCGAGTTTTGTTGTGTTGGTCTGATCGACAGCGTAATTCGAATATATCTCTAGAAAAATAGGATGTCCTGTATACTTTTGTAATTTCATTAGAGTGCTTAATTGTAGACAACAATTTAAATTTTATGAGTTTTTTTTTTTTTTTTTTTTTTTTGGGGGGGGGGGGGTATTTCAACTTTCAGGGCAGAAAACATTGTTTAAAAAGAAGAAATTTCTTATCGCAAGAAATTTCTCCATTTTAAACAATGATTTCCTAAATGTTTTTTCTTGTTGTGTCAAAAAGTGACATTGTGTGGGAATGGGATAAAGCAATATACATTAAATAAGATTTCACTTAAACTGAAATATTGGCGACATACATTTATGCTTATAAACAGACATAAAATGCTTAGCAAATATATATATATATTAAATATAAATATATATATATATATATTTTCCCTCCGTTTTACATAATCCGATTTATTTGCCTCATTTCATCCTGCAACGTGGGGTACCGCGCATTTTTTCCAGAATAATATCTCGGCCCTTCTCTGTTGCCTGTCATTGTAGCCGACTAAAATTAGAGACTAACTACTGCTTTTGTCGTAACTCCTGGATTGCAGGAAGTTGGTGTTTTATTCCAAACCTTATTTTTATCTCCATGTAAACGGATTATAAGAATAAACGACTTCATGCCTACCACTGTCACATCTGCCATTTCATCTGACGGAATAAACATGACAACTAACATGTAGTAAGAGCCGACTAAATGGTCTTCATTTATCTTTTTTATTCCTCATTTATCATTCTATCCAACTGGTAGTTGTCTTTGTATTGTTGTGTATGTTTTATATACGATTCTTGCGCACTAATTCACCACAGCTTGTGATGCGCCGTAATAACACCAACCGACCAATCAATCATCTAGTACTTCTTTATTTGTACAGTTTTGTGAAATAAAACTAAAGCATCTTGACAACTGAGTAAACATTCACGAAATTACTTCTTTGGTTACACAATGTATCAACTTCCTAGCTTTATTTGGTTTGTCTCCTTTGAACAACGGAAAACTCGATAGAAGTCTTCAACTATATGCGATATCAATGTGAATTTTTGAAATACAAAGTCACTGACTCTAGTCGGTTAGAACAAAGTGTGCAGATTAACAAACATCGTATCTTAGCCACTTAAGTCACAGTTTCTACATTAAAGATGGTTTCATTTTATGAATGACAAACAAAAAAGTTGGTTAGACCTCTATCTGTGAACACGTTGGCTTAGAAGAAAGGAAATAGAATAATTATTTGATAAAAATAACTATAAAGAAAAGAGAAAAAGAAATACCATAAATTGACAAGCACACAATTGATGAGTCGCTTGTTGTACAAATCTAACCTACACAAGTCTACAGTCTGGAGCATAAAACAACCAAATTAATTGTAGGTGACCTACATGTCGTAATAATAGCTTGAAAAAAGACTATTGTTATAATCTTCAAGTCGCTAATTACCCTTTTATTTTTATAACATGATACTGGCCATCAAATTTGGAAAATACCACCGTTTAATATCAAGGTAAAAACTTCAAGTCGGCGCTCAGTGGGCGTGACAAGGGAGTTACTGGGCGTTGCAAGCGATAGGTCAACTTGCCTGGCAAGGATGGTAAATATCTAGCCGGCTCACTCCAATTACACTCTCTCCGTTCTCATGATAGATATCAAAATAGACACAAGAAACAATGATACATACTAAATCAAATAAAACTTATTGTTTTTTCTGTTCAGCGAAAATCACTGACGACTGACATGTCGCCGAGAAAATAAAAACATAAAACCGGGAAAACAGGAAAAAAGGAGAAACTAAATTTGCTCCATTGACTTTGATTAATTGAATCTAAATTGAGGATCTTTATTAGATTGGGTGAATCTTCACAAAGGAAGTTTTCGTGCATGTCTGCACTATCTTACTTTAATTAAGGTTCCTGAATGGAGACACAATTATTCGCTGTTTTATTTGCCAGAAACAATTTTATATGTTAGCCATTCATCTCCACGTTGCCGCGATGTCCTTACCCTGGTCAGGCTGCGCAGAGTCTACCGAACACGCATCCGCGATCACCTTTACCAGATGAGACTGCGCGCGATATGCCTAACTTTTACACATGTGTGCTAAGTAAAGGGTCGGATCAGCTGTGCATCACGCACTGACCCGTAGATGCGATATCGTAGCCCTCTTTCTGATAATCTGCTTGCGAGGGCTACGACGACCCCCCCCCCCTTCTTTGCTCTTTGTTGCAGTGCCCGGAATGAATCACTCCGGGCATTTTGGGGTCGATTATTCAAAGTTGTATAAATCGAACAAAACAATATTAATACCAAAACGGACCTTAACAATTTATCTATCCATCTAAATAAAGGTAAATCTGCAAAAAGTCTAATATTTTATGCATTTCAGTCTCTATCTGCTACACCATCAGAAACTCAAAGTTTTTCGGCCATTTTGAATCAATTGTCAGCCATTTTTTCTGTTTGACAGCGAGATCTCACGAGATCTCGGGTTTCCCGCCAAAACGATAGCAAATGAAAATTTAAGTCACCACATTAAGGAGACATGGTATTTTTCACAAACATGACAGTTCTGATAGAAAATAAGAAAAATTTTTATGAAAGTAATTCAATGGTTAATTGAATTTGATAGAAAAATTAAAACATTGACGAATCAGTATCTTTGAAGATAAAATTTAATCAATGGTCGGTTAAAAAGGATACTATGATTTATTTCGAACAACTGTTTTGACAGCATGGCAATAGTAAACAAGGTGACGTAATAATAGATCACATGACCAAACTAATGTCATGGCCGCCAAACTTAGGAAATATTTTATGTAACTGAAAAGAAACCGGTATTAAAAGATTTATACAATTGGTATCCTTATCATTTTGATAGAATTTGTCCATAATATTAACGTAAGTAAGGAATTGTTCCGTAGAGAGTCGTTTATCACCAAAATACAATATAAGAATTTGCAACAATGCGTTAAGAAGGTGGGAGTCGTAGCCCTCGTCAGCAGTTTATCAGAAAGAGGGCTACGATATCGCAGCTAACTGACCCGTAGCCCCTACAGGCGACAAAATGAGAATTCGAATATAAATGTACCCTGGGTGGCTGACAAGGAAGCTCTGTGTCTTTACCTCACGCTAAAGTGAAATGATCAGAAATGTCACACATGGGCTAAAATTATGTTTGTAAAATACATTTACACGCATTCGCTTTAGGAGGGGGGGGGGGGTTATCGATTGTTTTCGTGTCACAGAATATTATATTTTTCCCCTCTCATAATATTGTTTGAATATAATTTTCAGAAAAGATGAAAAGTAGTTTTTCGAAAATTAGAGATTGTCTATAAAAACGAACTAGGGTATTTTCTTAATAGCCTACCTAGGCTTTTAATCTATTTTTAGATTTCGCCGGGAGACATTTACAATGAATAATTTGACAGTCACAAGGTGTATGTTAAACTCGCCCGAAACCAAAGTCATCGTGACGTCACTAGGGGTATTTTCGCTTGCCGATTTTCGATCTTTTAAGATCAGTTGAAATCTGTCGAAGATTTTATATATATATGGACACTTACACTTAATTCAGGACATTGATTGTTTTAATCCTTAATTTGTGTTTGGTACGTATGCTAGAGCAGTCATGCGGTGTCATTAACTGAATGCAGTGAATTCTAAAATTAACTCGTCAAACATTAGCTTGATGACAAAAGAAAATACACTCCACATCAGATTATCCCGAAGATGATATCGTATTTCTATATTAAATGATCGTTTAAGGACATTCGGGCTTATTTCTTTTCTAATTTTTAGAAACTTCGATACATGTACCTCCCTTTAAAAACTGACTTGCATTCCTAAAGTTTTCAACGCTTTATAAGAAATTCGTCAAACTTGTTTTCTTTTTTCATTGCAGAAGCACATGCGTGTAATATTTGCTGCCATTCGACATAAAGCCATTTATGTAAAAGGTAACGTTACTAATACAATATTCTTGTCGTCTGTCAAGGTTATGAATTCTGATCTGTAGGTACTTCGATCACTAGAGAGATTAGCTGCATATCTTTATAGGGGAATTGTTTATAAATCGGACATATTGCGTGGGAGTGGAATAGTTCCGTTATTACACGGTTGTTATCACAATGGTGTAATAGGTGAAATTTATAATAACGCCTTTTCAATGACGTCACAATAACGTCATTCGCAGGATGTCATATTAAGATGAAATTCATAATTTATTGCATAAATAAACTAAAAGAATAAATAAAATTCGTGTGCATTAAAATAGCCGAATTCATTACATTAAACTCGTCTGACATCTCAATCAGATTAAAACTCGACAAAGACCTTTTTTATCTGTTTAATAAATGCCTCGTTAAATAGATTCGGTACTAAATATCCTCTATGTCCTGAACTTTTTCGTTTCCCCGCATTAAACAGTAACTGCATAAGAATACTACCCCCAAACTGGTATAATGATTGCCTACCAGCATACAATTGTCTGTTTGACTGAGGTAAGATACGATATTTTCTTTTAAATATGTGTTGAGGAACATAAAATCAAAAGAAAATATTTGTCCGCGACCTAAACTGTTGCTGTTGTTATTTTTAATGGTTATCTTTAATATAGAATACGGTTAAAGTCCTCACAATAGCCGATTGGAATTGGTATATCGTCAGTATGCGAGCAAAATGACGTAACTACAGCATTATTAAAGCTGTAGTACGAACTTTTGTTAGCGCACCGACGACATACTGAGCAAACATGAAAAATTGACACTTTTGAAGTTTGCCACATTTTTTATCGCCTGTGTTGAAAAAAACATTATAAGCTATAACATAGCAAATAGGAACCGTGTGACTGCGTGATTTTTTTTAAAAGGACATATTCCACAAATTTACCTTAACTTAGCGTACAAGCTTCAGCGAAAGAGAACCAATCAAATTGTATTTTCGGCTGTCAGTAGCTGTTGCAAGAGCAATTGCTCACGGCAAACAAATAATTAATTTTAGCACTCGTGTACACTTAACCGGATCAGTTTTATTCGTTTATTTGAGTCTCATCCATGTATATACAATACACATATCAATAGCTTAAATACCTATCTTAGTCTAAAAGTAAGTGGTCATTCATAATTAGAATTATAAGAGACTGTTCAATTCGTAAAATCTTTGACAATACATTTCATTTTTACTAAACAATGTTTCTTTTAGAGTTTACATAAGAGAAGGAGGTGTTTAATTAAACTCCCCCATGCTCCCATCAGAATGTTACTTTGTTTTAAAGTTGACCGGCCGAGACCCGGGTCGGGACGAGTGACGTCGCATCGGAATGAACGTGAAAAACGACTGCGACAATACCTTCAGTGATTCATTTAAGAGATTAAGAGAATATTTTTCGTTTTCATGGAGGTATGAACCGAAAAACCTAATCACACTGTATGAATGCGAGAAGCGGATTCATACATTGTGTGATTAGGTTTTTCGGTTCATACCTCCATGAAAACAAAAAATATTCTCTTCATTTCTTATAATTTAATAGCATCGAGCGAAAAAAAAGCTTTACAAATTTCGATACCTTTTTGTATGGGACTATTTTGTGCGGAAGCATACAAAATCACTGAGTGATCAAATTTTTGTTCATGGAGTTATGAATAATATCTTTCAACCAATCAGAAAGCTCGTTTTGATAGACGAAACTAAATATTAAATTATTACTTTATATCCTGGTTTATTTCATAAAAACTTGTTGGGACCACATGCTCTATATAATATCTTATCTATTCTGCATTCAATTTAGAGAAAATGATTCGAAGAGGGGTAGATCCTAAGCAAACTTGATTTTGGTATCTCTATACAGAATGGAATTATATATAGGGAATGGCGTCAATTATATTTTGAGAACAAATACTCCAAAGTTTGTATCAATTTCAATATGTAGTTCTAATTTTCAAAATATTAACTTTTAATAGCATGGATATGAACAATCGACGGATTTAAGTTATCGACCATTAAGTACCACCACTTTGAACTTAGTACTATAATAAATTGAATTGAATTGAATTGATTAAAATCGATAGACCAATCAGCCGCGATAAATCAATTCATTCGACGTGGCTGGCGATCCGTCAGTTGACAGATAGGCCCTGTCAATCAATTAAGAGATGAAGAGAACATTTTTTTGTTTTCATGGAGGTATGAACCGAAAAACCTAATCACACAATGTATGAATACGCGAAGCGGATTCATACATTGTGTGATTAGGTTTTTCGGTTCATGCCTCCATGAAAACAAAAAATATTATCTTCATTTCTTATAATTTAATAGCATCGAGCGAAAAATGCAACAACTTAACAAATTTTGATACCTTTTTGTAGTGAACTATTTTTTGCATTCAAAATGGCAGCGTACTCAAAATTTTGTTCATGGAGGTATGAATCAGATCGCTCGTTTTTGATAGACGAAACTAACAATTAATTTATAATCGATTGAACGAATTATTACTTTCGTCTGGAATCGATATCTGTATCACGATTCGTTTTGTAAATCGTTAGCTCAAAAACTGACATGATCCGTCAACATAGAAACAACTACCTATTTAACGCACATGTAATTTTAAAACCCTAGCGATTTTTTTTTATTTAAGAGATGAAGAGAACATTTTTTTCTGTGTTTGTAATCGAGGTAGGAACCGAAAAACTAATCACACTGTATGAATACGCGAAGCGGATTCAAACATAAGTGTGATTAGGTTATTCGGTTCATATCTCCATGAAAACAAAAAATATTCTCTTCATTTCTTATAATTTAATAGCATCGAGCGTAAAAAGCAAAAGCTTTACAAATTTTGATACCTTTTTGTATAGGACTAGTTTGTGCGGAAGCATAAAAAATCGTTACGTGCTCAAAATTTTGTTCATGCATGGAGTTATGAATAAGTTTGCTCGATCATTCAGAACGCCCGTTTTTGATAGACGAAACTGAAAATTAAATTATGTTTTGATGACCTCACAAATGTCTGATCACTGTTACGGGCATCAAGAAAAAAGCTTTGGAATGCATCGTTCGAAATGAAGAAATTGCTCGTTACAAGCAATATTTACATTGCCAACAAGACCTTTTCACCAAATATCAACATTGAAATTTTCACCAACTACTAACTGGCGTCTGCTACTCCTTTTCAATGGACCCAGTTTAAGATTTTGTCCTCTGTTGATTTCATTTTGAGAATCAGATAGAAAGTTGAAAAAGTAAAAATCCAATGTTTTGTCATCTGGTTTTCGAACAGAACCTTTTTGCCAATCGTTACCGTGCACTAACCGCCACTATAAAGCACTGGCAGATCGGTCACTCCGCCGTCTGACCTACGACATCAAGTTTACAAACAGCAAACATTTAACAAAAATTGATAGAAGCTGCAGACGACAATTCCAAATTGAACATTGCGGATAATGCAGAAATTGCTTGATACAAGAAATGTCTTTATTTTCCACAATGTTTTCCACGCCATTTACTTGAGGGGCGTATAAAGGAGGGCTTGTTTGGGAATGGGTTAAAGAAAATGCAATGGTTTGTTGATGACCTTAATGTCATTAGTCCTCAGACCAACAAAAATGGTTCACATAAATGTTGGAGTTCGAAGTTCACTTCCTGTCTAAATGGATAGTATCATTACCCAATCACTGTTTGATTGACAATGACGATTTGTCAATTTGCATAGTAATGACTTGAAACTTTATACTATTGTTTCCAATGATGATTGGCGATTAAGGTCATTTATTAATTTTGTGGTAGAAAAGTTACAAATATCTGACGCCTTTCTTCTGTGATCAAGCGCGGTGATATAATTTTGCGGTATTGAACTTTTATTCCGATTAAAAATGTACACAAATGTGTACTATTTTACCAGACCTGCTAATTTATATACCATATCCATGTTCTTGGTCTAATGGTAGTAAAGCTATCGATTAATGTCCTTGTTAGTATAAGCTACGGGAAGCTATTAACTCAAGATTAGAATGTGCTAATTGATCACGGAATTGTACACCATCGCAAAAATAGAAGCTTTGTTCGTTTCTAATTAGCTTTGATTCCCCTGGACTTACCTATATTTGGTCTTTTTATTCTAGTTTTGTCAGAACAGTACCGTTCTAATTCATACCTGTTCCATCCTTGTACTCTCACCTAAAAGGATATAAATTATATGTCAAAAAGGCCAAATATAGCCATTCCTCTTGGGTATATTAAGGCGAAAACATACTTATAACATGACCTCCAACTTGGGAAGGAAATAAACCCGTTATTTTAGCTAGTAAAGCGACAGCTTTGATAGCTTAAGTTAACAGACGAAGTTCTGAGATCTTCTCAAAGTTCAACGAGTGCAAACTGCCACTTGAGGCTTAACCACTAAATCCGCTGTATGCCTACGCCATAAAAAGTAGTTCTTGTGTATTTTAGGAATATAGATTCAAATTGTAGAGCACTCTTTCAAAAGCATGCTATTTTACCCATCCCAACTCAATTCCGCTTTTTAAGCATCTCAAGAAAAAAGCTTTGGAAAAATATTGTGGACAATGAAGAAATTGCTTGTTACAAGGGAAAGATTTTCTTTCGTGATAACCTGTAGCAAAGAAGATTACTTAACAATACTATGCTTTGCTAGTTTATGGTACTTTCAATACTTTGATTTTATAGTGCTTGAGTGATACTACACTAGTGTAATAACTATGAAAACGACCTAAAGCTTATGGTCACGCCTTTTCGTTATCGTGATTATTACGTCACATAATACATGGTATTGTATTTAATGACATCATTTTGCAAACAGCGTTATGCGTTTCGCAGAATATCTTACATCTATAAAGTCTTATATTTTATCGAAAAAAAAAAGCTTTATTGTGTGGGAATGGATTAATGGGTTAATAAATGCGATATTCCATCACAACTCATTCAGTAGCCTTTAAACATTTAAGAAACGAAGATATTTTTGTTGTTGTTTTCATTGAGGAGTGAATATAAATACTTAATCACACGAGGATTTATACATCAGTTTGAATACGTTTTTAGGTTTGTGTCTCAATGAAAACAGAAATTTCCTCTTCGTTTCTAATAATGCCACTAAGAAAAACGAAGCAAATATTGTACTGGTATTAAAGGGAGGTATCGATGTTTCTGAAACCCAGATAAGAAAAAAATACCAAGTGCCGAAAAATAGACTCAAACGAACATTTGATGCTTTAAATTAGGCAAGGTATTGTCTTGGTGGTAATCTAATAGACCTAAAGTGGCCTTTTGTGGTTAAATCGGAAAGTTTCAGCGGAATTCAAGGTTATTTTTAGATATCACGGAATTCGGCTGTCGACATCGAATGACCTCATTTGCATATCACCCAAAGTCAAATGTACTAGCGAAACAGCCAACGTCCTATATCATGTTAAAAGAAAGCACTGATCTTTACAGACCAGCTAGCGAACATACCAGCTAGCGAACATAACTCCTAATGACGTAACGATGACGTTGGTTTGATGTAATTTGAACTAAATGCAAGGTTCCAACGGTATATCGCGCCACGCGAATGCCCTATAATTTTCATAACTGTCTCGGATTAATCTAAAAATAGATTAATAGCCTACGTAGGCTATTAAGGAAATATCCAGCTTTTTTCTTATAAGTGACCTCATATTTTTGCAAAACTACTTTGCGGCATATTGTATTTAAACAGTTTATGAGAGGAAATAAAAATAATTAAAATCTGTGACACGAAAAAAAACATCGATACGCACCTTTAAATTCTTATGGATCTACTTTTTTCACAAACATACAAAATAGGTGGGGTGATCGCTATTCGCCTTCCTGGTCTCAGGAATATTTGTAGGACTAAAATTTAGGAGGCTAAATACGAAAAGAGTGCTTAATGACCAAAGTAGAATTTCTGGATAGCTGTATTTTTTTCAAACTGTATGCGAATTAAAGGCACATATATTTTACATAAGGACGAGAAGGAAGGCTTACAATTTCAAATATCTATTTGCATATATCACGAAGGGAATATTCGATATAAAGCGTGTTTTCCTGGCTCATACGGATAAAATAGTACATATATCAGCTGAAAGCTGGGAAATCAGTCTACCGACCATTAAAATCTGTTAAAGCCATCTACTGTTTATTGGTTCACTAATGCACTCCAGGGCCTTCTTATAATCAAAATACAACAAAACGAACGGTTAGTTTATATTTTTCGAATAAAATAGTTTGTGAATTTTATGAACTATCAGGTCGAGCCAAATGTATGTCGTTGCAATCGTCGGTATTACTGTGCAAGCAAGATGATGACGTCACTTTATGGGCGGATTCTTTATTTTTACTGTTCAATAGTTGCAGAGATCAAAAGGTTGCTATGGCGCCATCAGTTAATATAACCAATCTGAAATTTGGATGGTCCACAATTAGAAATATCCGATATCAGAACGCTAGCGATCTTTTGTTTCCAATCGTCTTTGTTAAGTCTGACGTCTCATTTAACTACAAATTCTACCATTCTCTCCGAAGAAGGCTTTAACGCCCCCACCGTAAAAAACGGCTTTTTACGACTCTCAAAAACAGAGTTTGGGCAAACGGTGATAGTATGTAAAAAGCGGGTTTTTTTTGTATTTTCCAT
The DNA here is from genome assembly GCA_946902895.1 of Fragum fragum. Lineage (NCBI taxonomy): Eukaryota > Metazoa > Mollusca > Bivalvia > Cardiida > Cardiidae > Fragum > Fragum fragum. The sequence goes on from OX336374.1 coordinate 48,291,234, forward strand.
ATTGTTTTCTGTAATCAGAAATACTAAGATATCTTAAACTCTGAAAGGTATCTAAACTCGAAATTTTCATCTGCAACTTCTTTGATTCTGCAACAGCCCAAAATGCTGTTGTCTAGTAGTGGTTCAAGTTTTTTTCGTGGGTAAAATAACGATTTTAAGAGAATGATTTCCAATGGAGAACCATAATGTTGGCGTTGTTAAGGAGAAATTCGAAAAATATCGTTTTCGTCATGTACTGGTCAAGCCAAAATCGTGATTCCATTTCAAAATTTGTTTTTAATATCATGGTATTTACATATTCAAGTTTGATAAGAAAAACGGAAATCATGTTGTTTGTTTGTTTGTTTTTGTTTCTATTTTGTGGATTATTTTTTTTTTTTTTTTTTTTTTTTTTTTCTGCTGCTGTTGTTGTTGTTGTTGATGATTTGTTTTAATAAAAAGTGTCATCTGGAACAATATAAAAAGCAACAAATGAAAAACAAAATCGCACAATTGAATACTTGTACTGTTATAATACTTTTTTTTAAACAAATACAAAAATGGGCATTTAATCAACACCACGATTCTGCTTTTATGAGAAGCCCTTCAATAATTCATGAAAATCTTCAACTAGAGTTATTGACACGTGTGTGGGCGCAATCTTAAACACTTTACCATACTACAGCATTACAGACTTGCCCAATTATAACGTAGAATCAAAGTGACAATTTTGATTTTACCTAATCCGTAAAACTTTAATTACAGAGTAGAAACTGTTGTAGATAAACGAAAACAATGTCGGTTCTGAACATTTTCTCCTTTTTTGTTTTATAACTATACAGCTTCCGTTTAACCTTTTCCTTTACAAACCCGGGATTTCAAGACACTATAATATCATACTTGAGAAAATATTGCGGAAAAAGAAGAAATTGCTTAAAGAAGCAATTTGTCATTTACCCATCAACGTTTCATTTCGAATTGAATCAAGATTTCATTATCATCTGTAACCTCTTTAAAAACAAAAAGCAAGAAAGGGTTAAATGGTAGAAAGACCAGTGACCACTTTGAAAAGAGTGAAGGAAATTCCAAATGCGGTACTTAAACCAGTACTGTTATCGTCTTCATATGGTTAATTTGCTATCTCTGATTAAATCTCATTTACGAGGAAACCTTGAAAATTGGACGACCAGATACAATCAGATACTAACAGCGGATACGTCGATACACACCGACATCGAGATTTTTTAGATTCAACCTATCTGAACTGTCTTTGAGTTTACAGACCCGATCTCAACAAAATGTAGATATTGGAACTAAATGATAAAAGAACGATATGCAGAATCTTTGTGGCGGTAATATCCGTTATCTACGGTGTCATAGAGGTGACATATGCGGGTTTTTTGTGCGTGTGTGTTGATGTTGTCTAATTTAGATCTATTCTAAAAAATGAATCTCGAAAACAGGCAACGAGATAGCAACTCCTTTTTCTTTTCTATCTTTTTTTACACAGCAAACTAAATTCGGTGTTATCTAACCGATCTTTGAAACATTTTCTTTCTTTATCATAATTACTATTATCATTCACTCAAGAGATGAAGATAATTAGTTTGTTTTCATGCATACGGTATGAATACGCGAGGCGGATTCATACATTGTGTGATTAGGTTTTTCGGTTCATACCTGCATGAAAACACAAAATATTCTCTTCGTTATTTATAATTTACTAGCATCGAGCGAAAAAACCCCAAAAGCTTTACAAATTTTGATACATTTTTGTACAGGAATTTTTTGTGCGGAAGCATACAAAATCGCTGCGTTATGAATAGAATTTTTTCGACCAATCAGAACGCCCGTTTTTGATAGACGAAACTAAAAATTAAATTATAAAACCATAACACGACTTTTCAAGACTTTTTACGAGATAGATCTGCATAAAAATGCACTCATGCGATTGGTAGATTCGAGTCAATAATTCATTAGAGAATTCATGTCATGAACATCTCTGGCTAGCAATTGTCAAAAATGCGGTGTAGACTAAGAACAGTCCGCACTTATGTGGCATGGTACAATCAGGTCACTTTTGATTAGTGCAGCACAAAACAGATTTAACATTTATCTGTTCGAATCCAAGCTTGTTTTGACCTTTTTTAACACGACAACGAAATGAAAATTTCTATATATTCCTCGTCGAAAAATAAGATTATACTTCAGTCCTAAACTGTTCAAATTAGTTTGTTCGAAAACCTTTTCTAACAGCTGACTTGAATTGAAATGTCATGATTCGAAATTGCCGGTATGGATGTACGAGTTCTAGTGAGTGATCAAAGGTCAATTTCATCTATATCTGTATAGACAAAACTAACTTTTGACTCCTCACTATTACTTGTACATCCTTAATGATTTTGGGCCAGTAACCGCTGTAGACAACGCAATCCACGACCCAATACCTGTAAAGCAAAGGTTGTAAAACTCGACTATGTGCTCCGTTTTACCATCGATGGTGATCGTTTACTTAGGTAAATATGGTTCTTTTGATCGTGATATGAAGAGGTTCCACGTTAAATCCATGCTTCGTTGTCAAAGGGTTTGGTAAATGAAAACGTTTTATTCAGTTATATCGCTTATAAACGACGAGGGAAGACTATGTACCGAAAGAAATATACCTGAACATTTTAGCATTTAAAAATGTCTTTCTGCAAGACTACAAAGATACTTGAATCATTCTTATAGTTAGGGCCGGGCCAGAACAGTAAAATGATCATTAATTCCAATCTCCCAGGTCGTACAATTCAAATCAAAGCTAAACGAAAATGAAACCCTAGAAAATAGACAATATATGCTAAAATTAAATTTTCGTATTTTTACAAAATGAAGAAAAAATATCATCGATTGGAAAGCAAAACCTCGTAGTTATACATTTTATTTAAAGAAATTTAAGATCAAGAACGAAACAAGTCGCGGGTCAATTTCAAAGTTGATAAAACAAAAAGATAATACACAAACCAAAGATAAAATCCAAATTAGAGAAATGTAAAAAGAGGAAATTAAATGAAACTGGCAATTTCGCCTTTTCCACATTGCTATCCTTACTCATAGTCGGTAAGGAAGCTGAAGTCTTCGAGAAAATCAGGACATGAGAATAGAAAAAAACAAATATAGTTTAAAAAATTCAAAAGAAATATATCGTCGTTGAGCAAACAAAATGTAAATACAGCTTTACTAAAGCTGTATTTACGACATTTTCCTCGTCCACCGACAATGTATATTTCTTCTTTTGGCTTTCAATCTTTATTCAGACTGTGTTTACGGAATTCGGGTCGCCCATCGAGAATATGAATCAAACTTTAATCGACTATCCTCGTTTGAAAGAGACCGTTTTTGTTTTTTTTTTTTTCAGTCTCGATAAAAAAGTCCCGGAGGAAAATGTGTCAAATTAAAAAGCCAATTAAGCTACAACTCGAGGTGATCTAAAATTAATGTAATCGCTTGGAAGACTCTCTCTTCAATCGAATTCTAAGTACTCAATTTGTGTCCTTTTATTCTTCATTTCAGAATGAATCTTAAGCAATAATGGTGGAGTTTTTTACGTGGGACATTTCGTTTGCTTGCTTGAACTGGGTTTAAGGCCACTTTTAACAGTATTTCACTCACATCACGGCGGCTGGAGCACCTAACCGTTGATTCCTAGTATTTCAAACACCAGTAATGCCACTACATCCTTTCTAAGCTTCCAACTACTCGACCCACTTCGGTTTACGATTATCCACCTATTGGTGGGAGACAAATGACGGAAAGGATATTCGCAGCGGACGGGGATCGAACCCGGGATCCCTTGACTAGGACTCCTACGCGCTACCACTGCGCTATGGCCGCTGTCACACATATTTGTAGGAATGTGGAAACTTTTCTTTGAGAAAAAGAAAGCGGTAACGTTATTTACAACGTCATACGCGTATGTTTACTCTTTGTATAGGATTTTATTGCAGATTAATACCCTCTATGCTTTTTTCTATGAAGTTTATCCAATGCTACTTTTAAGTATATCAATTATTTGTGCATTTAGGATTGGTAAGATAATTTCTAAAGGCCATTTGTTGTGTTTCTCAAAACATTTCAAATTGGAAAAATGACTACCCAAATAGAATCTTTCCGGGATAAAATGTTTGGTAAGAAAATTTCGATTTTATGAACAAATTTTAGATCTTTTAGATTATATGATAATAAAAAAACAGGTAAGAATCAAATGACATAATCCTCGAACAAAGTCATTTATTTTACCGACATTTTGTTCGAATTCAAGAAACATCTAGTGACAACGTACATCTTTTAACTCCTTTTTACTCGACAAAATTTGGTCTTAATGTATGTATCTCCTATTAACGCTCACATTCAAAGTTTGGGATTTTTTGTGATAAAAAAAGAGTTTACTTTTGGAAATAATTGAGTCTTGACTAATTGGCTGTCAAGTAAAGAATCAATCGACCAGTCAAATCATTCATTTGAACTTTGACATCGGCCGACATTTATATGAAGAACTTTGAAGGTTTGGCTACTTGAATGACTTAAAAGCTATAGTTATGACATTAGGGTCCTAAATCAACCATTTTACCTTTATTTCATGGTTCTAGCTATAGGCTTTACAAAATAACACCGCTTTAATAGCGAAATGTAAATCCCTGCTTGAGTCATTTGGATTGGCCAGCGGAATTAGTGGGCGGGGCAAGCAATCTGTTGATTATCTCTTTCTTAACATAAAGAAGCTTATCTTCATATGATACGTTAATGTGAGCTTTGAGAATTAATCTGATTATCAAAACGCTATGGGTCAGTTTCTTAATATCAACTGCATTTATAATTTATTCGTGATTAAATGACCATGAGGAAGCACATCTTTAATATAATGGGGTTTTATAGCAGACAACAGAATGAGTAGGGTTTTCCCGTTCATTTATTTAAGTGCTGAATATATATTTATATATATATAAATATATATATATAAATAAGTCAGCTAATGGTCATCCCACTGAACGTATATCAGAATTTGTCGACTTTCACCTCAGGCCTCATGTTCAAAAATTACCATCATTTGTAAAAGACACCACTGACTACCTCAGTAAAATTGAATCTCAAAATGTTCCGAGTGAGACGTTGTTGGTTTCCATGGACGTGACATCACTTTATACAAATATACCACACGAAGATGGTATTCAAGCCTGCAAGGAAGTTTGGAACACAAGGGTTGTCAAAGATCCACCAACAGATACGTTGGTGGAATTGCTCTTATTAATCCTTAAGTGCAACAACTTCGAGTTTAATGGCAAACACTACCTTCAAATACAAGGTACGGCTATGGGTACAAAGATGGCACCCTCCTACGCCAATATCTTCATGGGTCGTCTGGAACGCCAACTACTTATGGCAGTACCACATCAGCCTTTTTCGTGGCTAAGATTCATCGACGACATATTCATGAAGTGGTGTCACGACATGGAAAAATTGAATGAATTCAAAACAATTGCCAACAATTTTCATCCGTCAATAAAGTTTACCTTTGAAGTTTCTAATGAACAACACATTTTCTTAGATACAGTATCACGTCTGAATGGAAATGAGCTCATTGTAGATCTGTATTCAAAACCTACAGACAAACACCAATACTTGCTCCCTACTAGCTGCCACCCTAGGCACTGTTGGAGAAACATTCCTTACAGCCTACCCCTTCGGATTCGTAGAATCTGCACACATGAGCACTCGTTTGAACAACGCTCGAGAGAGTTATCAGAGCACTTACTAAACAGAGGTTACCAAAAAAATATCGTGTCTTCCTCAATCGCAAGAGCTTCCACTGCCAAGCGAGAGGATCTCTTGTTAAAGACTAAAGTTGTACAGCAATCAAACAGAATCCCTTTTGTTCTGACATACCATCCAGACTTGCCAAACGTAAACTCAATTATAGAAAAACACTGGTCCAAGATTGAGTCATCCAGCAAACTCAGTAAAATGTTTCCTGAGAAACCAGTTGTCGCCTACCGCAAACCTAAGTCACTTCGAGACTTCTTGGTACGAGCCAAAGTAGGCATTGTTACAACAAACAACTCTCTTGGAAATTCTGGACCGTGTAATGCACCTAGATGTCAGACGTGCAATATCATGCATGACACGCAGACTTTCAAATCTCGTCTTGGCGCTGTTTCCTCAGTCAAGGGTACACACACCTGCAAAACTGCAAATGCAGTGTATCTAATGACGTGCACCATATGCAACAAACAATATGTTGGCGAAACCAAACAGCAGATAAACAAACGTATGAATTTGCACAGATCTGACTGGAAAACACGTAGATTCAATAGATCTCCAGTTGCAGAACATTTTAGCGAAGTCGGCCATTCATTTAACGATGTTAACCTGTGTTGCATTGAAGCAAACAGTAAATGGTCCGACAAACAACGCAAATCTCTGGAGACCTATTGGATCAGGCGTCTTAACACGATCCACCCCTTTGGGATTAATAAAAACGACATATAATCATCTAGGGCAAATTAGATCCGCACATCAACCCATAGGTTGACCTGCATTTTTCCGCCAGCCCATCAAAATAAGATTTTTCATCCATTCTGTCAGTTGTCATTGAACCCCTGATGAAGAAACTTTTAGTTTCGAAAGCGCTAGGGTTATAACTTTATAATCCATATATTTTACACTGTTTGAATACAATTTATCCCACATTTATTTAAACTATTTAGTATTCTTGCATCCTTAGGGATCCAGTGTTTTAGAAAGAAATTGCGTTGGTATTTTGTTTTCTTTCTCTTATCCTATATATATATATATATATATATATATATATATATATATATATATATATATATATATATATATATAAATGTTCTCTTCATTTCTTATAATTTAATAGAATTGAGCGAAAAAAACACAATTCTACAAATTGTGATCCTTTTTTGTATAGGATTATTTTGTGCGGAAGCATACAAAATAGCTGCGCGCTAAAAACTTTGTTCATGAACGTATGAGTATTTTTTTCGACCAATCAGAATGCCTGTTTTGATAGGCTGAACTAACAATTAAATTACATAACCAACAAACATTACTTTATCCATATGCGATTCATTGCTAACTAGGTCGTTCATCAATTTAAAATTCAAGACGCATCTGACCCAGTCGGTACATTTGGTTTCTTAACTTACTTCAACAATTTACCGATTGACTGAACTTTAGACTGATTTGAAAATCAAATAGAGTGTTGACAACGAATGAAAGAGATGTGAACTTTAAAAGCAAGTATCATAAACTTTTAAAAAAAGGCATGAGTGAAAATGGAAAACAATTAAATGAGTGTGGAAATACTTTTTTTATTGTTCAAGTGATTTTCTTTGTACAAAACCGCCCGGTAAAGAAAATGTGATTGTTCTTGGAAAATAACTTTTGTAAAAGAAAGATAATGACACTTAATCCATTCCAAAACAATGAAGTTTTTGAAGTTTTTGACACCCCCAAGTATCATGTAACAAAAAGGTAGTTGCTTGGCGACCTAAAAGTCGTAACTAAAGTTTGAGTGAGCAATAGTTACGACGTTTAAGTCGCCAACCTATCGAAAAGGTTAACAAAATGACGACCAATGTCATGGAGAAAAAAAACTTATTTATGGTCCAAATGAATGATTTCATTGGTCGACTGTTTAGTTGATTGACAGCTACGATTGGTCAATTACGATAGAAATGCAAAATATATCGAAGAGCAGTACAAAGAGATGTCTTACTGACGGATTGCTGGCCCCGCCCACTGACTCAGCTGGCCACGCCCACTAACTTTAAAAATTAGATATTTAAACGGCATTATTTTAAAAAGTTTATGGCCAGAATCATGTAAAAAAAGTAAATGCTTTTTTGGCGATCCATTCACTTCAGATCTAAATGAATTATTTCATTGGTCAACTAATTGACAGACCCAATAAGTAGTTTCAGAACTGTAAGCAAGATCAAGTTCACGCCATTTTTACTGGTTTTCATGGAATATATGCCGTACACATAACGCAGGGAATTAATGTCATATGAGCTCCTACCTTGATTTCCCGCGAGATTCTTAATTTTTAGGGAAAGTTCTTTATTTAAGAAATACAGCACGCAAGAACTTAAATACTTTGCATCTAAATAACACAAGACACTATACTCTCAGAAGCCATTGAATACTATGAATACGAATGGTATTTGATTTTGTAAGAATAATATTGGAAGTATATTCGAGCCTGTGCGGGACTTTTCCAACTATTTCCAACCATTTCCGATGTGCATGAAGCCAACAAAGTTAACAACCAGTTAACAACCTGGACAGCCACAAATTTCATGTAGAATATTCGCTGGCTATATCAACATTGAGACAGCAACTTTATGTACAGACCGCAGAGGGAAGACTGGGATCAGACTGTGCGAAGGCACAAGCTGATCCGAGACTTTACTGGCGCCGATTGTTCATAATAGACAAAATACCCTTACGATAACTCTCACTGGCTAAAAAAACCCATCGTCATTCATACCCACTACTTTGCTTCTTAGAATTTTTGTTATGCGCTGGCTAGAATAACTGTAAGGTGGGACGCATTGCATATGAATGAATAGAGAGAGACTTCAAAATTATACTATCATAAAAGAAGGGAAACTCTTTTAGGATCTGAGATTGTATCTCAACAGCATCTGTATCATATAATCTTTCTTATGCTGCAGGCGGTCGAATGACATTTCATTAATTGCAATCCACGACATCAATAAAGCGAATGAATTCGGAGATTGTTTCATAATTCAGTTATCTAGTTTCTTGAATTATACATTGGCTCATTACTAGTATCTACTGTTTGCTAAAGATTAGTATACAGTTTGTACATTTGATTCAAATATTACTAAATTAGTTTTATATGTACATGTATACTGAGGGGAAAAAGTTTAGCAATTTTGTACGTTACAGCCAATTTCTCCGGTGTGTAGCTTTGGATTCAAACCATATTTTCACACATCGATCTCTTATGCGTTAGCCACAGTATTTAAAAAAAACATGATTTCAAGGTCATACGTGTTTGTTGTACAGCGTCAAACATGGTAGGGGTAGGGAAGTAAAAGTAACACAAAGATTTAATATCTTGTGTGTTTACCGTTTGCGCCAATAACGGCATCACAGCGTCTTCTCATGCTGGAATTAGCCTACGATTAATGGCAATAGAGATACGACCCCATTGCTGACGCAGAACACATTCCAGGTCTCTAACGTTATTAACGTCATTCCTGTCTCTTACTCTCCTACCCAGATGGTCCCATAGGTGTTCGATCGGAGACAGATCCGGTGATTTGGCTGGCCAATCCAACACATCAACATTATTAGTCTGTAAAAGGTCAAACGTGTGCCGAGCGACATGTGGGCGGGCATTGTCTTGCTGAAAAATGGTAGCAAGCCCTTGACGCAAAAACGGCAATACCACTGGCTGGACAATTTCGGTGCAGTATCGAACGGCATTTAAGTTTCCCTGAATAGCTACCAAGTCAGTCTTGCCACGGTATGATATACCATCCCAGACCATGACGCTGCCGCCTCCAAAACGGTCATGTTGAATGACGTTTGTGGGATCCACCCTTTCGCCATCGCGCTTCCAAACACGTACCCTGCCATCCGCAAACATCAAATTAAAACGGGATTCGTCTGTGAATAGGACCTGATTCCACTTTCGTCTTGGCCATCGACGGTGTACCCTTGTCCAATTCAATCTTGCATGTCTATGTGCACGTGTCAAAGGAATGCCAATGTAAGGTCGACGTGCGCGTAAACGTGCCGAACAGCTCTTACAGTACGAGCACAGACCCGTGTTCCCGTTGCATTTCGGACCAAACCGGCTATACGAGTGCTATTGAGGAAGCGATTACGCCGTGAAAACGTCACGATGTAATTGTCCTCACGCTGGGTAGTCTTACATGGCCTGCCTGAACGTGGCCTGTCTTTGACGGTGCCTAATTGACGATACTATGCTTTAAGTCTTGAAATGGAACTTTGGCTCACGCCAAAATGTTGAGCCACCTCTTTTACCATCATACCACCAGCCAGCTTACCGATGGCTACGTTCCGTTGGTCTATGTTAAGCCCTGGGCGACGTCCCATTTGGATTTTTTAAATGTTGTAATGAGTTATCTTGTTATTAATGCTTACCAATAAACTGGGATAGATATTGTCGATATAGACTTCACGTACATGTGGAAGCAGAACGTGTTTCAGCAAAAATGCTTCAGACAGCCTTTAGAAGCGAGGAAAACGTGCTCTTAATACATAATCAGCTAGTTAGCTTTTAAAAATTGCAAACGAGACTGATTTTATAAAGTTTATACATTTACGTTGAAAAAATAATGTAGGTCGAAAAAAATTGCTGAACTTTTTTCCCTTAGTATATATTGTACAATGTGGCTAAAACTTAATATCTGTGAAATCTCCTACATAGTACTATTTTGTCTATAGAACATTTAAAAAAATGTAACAATAAGAGCTTCTTACATGTAGTTTATTTTGTTCTAGGTTTTTTACTTGCTGTTTGATAGACATTCACACATTTTATCGGAGTTCACGTGTTAACCTAATCACGTTTAAGGAAAACACATACATTTTGTGTATCTTGTTTTAAAGGTTTAAATGTGAATTTCATTCAGTTTGTCTTCTTAGGGATAATTGCAATGATTGCTAAGTGAACCGCCAATATTCTTTTTTTTTAAATGAGATATATAAAATTTAAATGGTCACTTGAAATATTCACCTGAGGCAAGGTCTAACCGGATATTTAGGATATAGAGTAAAAACACTTTTCATTCGTAAAGGCTATGGGCATAATCATATAAATCAGAAGTCTTATTTTTGGGGGATTTTTCTATGACAGATCTAACCTTTAAAAACAACTAGACTACAACAATTTGCATGGGATTAATAGTCCCATCGCCTCCGTGTCAAGGAAACACACTGGGTCACTGTAATTGAGCCCTTTTAACAAAGGGACATAACCTCAGGTAGAGTCATTGGACCAAAACCAAAATGGAACATGCACATGTTAGGTTGATAGTATTTGCACATGTCAAATTTAGTCAAATCCATTCAGTACTTTAAAAGAAAACGTAGGGTTTCTTCATAAAAAGGCCATAACTCTGTTAAAAAATGAATGGACTGCAAAAAAATATAATATGCACATCTCTATTTGATACTGAGTCTATCTGTAATAATTTGACTAAGAAATCCACGGAGTAGTGTCTGAGAAGTTAAGGGAAAAAGAAAGGCCACAGACGGACGAACCGACAAACCAACTGACCCATCAACCAAACGACCTACCGGCAATCTTAATCTTTTATACATCAAAATCTATATATCTATATGTTATTGTTGTTTGGGGGTAGTGGGTATAATTTTGTCGTTCAAGATGGTAGATATAAATTCCTCAATTGAACAAAACTCAACAATCAATCGTTTCGAATGTTAATAACAGGCTACGGTCTGTCATATTGGACACTGGCCTCATACAGAATATATGCCAATTGGACTAGAAGAAGTTCCCAACAGAAAACAGAGCTTATGGCAAATAAACCGATAAATTGTCTTAAAATCACATGGGTATTGGGGACAATAACTGCCAATTAAGTGTCCAAAAATAGCACTTTTCTTTCCTACCGCCTCCCTAGGAAAGAACGGTATGGTGGTTTTATCTTGTGATATAAATCGAGTACTGCAAATTATCTTCATAGTTATCGCTGCATAGAAAGCAAAAAAAGCCCAACATTGCAAATTTTTCGGAACATTATCAAACTGGTCATGTATAAAACTCATTAATACAATTAGAATAGTGACCTTTCACATTCAGTCAAAGTAAAACATACAGGCCAGTGTGCCTATCCATTTAAATACCTTTTACATTGGACCGAATTACAAAGAATACGCAAACCGGTTATCGTTGTTGAGCGTGAATAATGTCGTAACTACATCTTTATTCAAGCTGTAGTTACGACAGTTTGCACGTAAAACGACGTAATACTGTTTGAATTATAAACAATGGTTATGTCAGATAACGGAATCATTAAAGATAAAATCGAAAAGTTAGATAAATGAGCGTGTGCGTGACATTTCCAACCGTTGCACATGTGATCCAAGTAAAGACTCAGATCAGCCTGTGCATCAGCACAGTCTGATCAGAGTCTTCACTCTGCGCTCTGTAGATAGATACTGACTCAAAGCTTCTTTAAACAATCAGCGAATATTTTAATAGCCCCGAATGGCTGTCCAGGGTGCTCAATGTTTGCAAGTCACGCACCTGCGAAATTGTTGGAAATGTCACACACAGGTTCAAATCATATTGCAAGCTTTACAGTGAATATTCTTAGTTCTCCTTTCAATGTAGGGAGGGCATAGGAACCTTAAATCTAATGAGGGACATTCCTGTGTTATCTTCCCTTTGTACTGTGAGTATTAAATCAGAGGTGTGCCAAATTGTACATTGGTCCTTTCACTTCATTACCTTTGATTTTATCCTTGTTCAGTATGGGGAAGTTGCGAGTTTTTATTTGCCTTTTCTTGTTTTGTTATAAATACAAATCACTCGATGGTATTAGTTTATAGTTCAGAAATAACATAGAAACGTATTTTCAAGATTAAACGAATTTTCCAGCTCTGAAGTTTGCATTGTATACAGCTGACCTTAAAACCAGACAGTGCAAAGAAACCTAGGATAAAGTCCAAATAGAATACTGATAGGGACCAATGTATTTCTGGAGAGTATTTAGGAGAGATAACCCAAGAATGTCCCTCATTAGCACGAAAAGTTTAGTTTGTGTCCGTCGGTGAATTGACGAAGGTCGACTGTCAATCAAAGAATCAATCGACCAACCAAATCATTTATTTCGAACTGATGTGAACTTCAATCTCAGCCATTGGCCTTCATTCATGCGAAGTATTATTATTGGTTTGGTGACTCAAACGTCGAAACTACAGCTTAATAAAGCCGAAAGTACGATGTTTAGGTCTAAACCCAACCTTTTCCCTTTTTTTTCTTTCAAAGCTACTGGCCATAAATTTTGCGAACTCACGCCGTTTTACATTAAGTGGAACTTGGATGTTGGAGAGTGGTAGGCGTGGCTAGCAACCCGTCGATTGCTACTTGAATGAGTGGTTGAAAGATTGCAAAAATTATCCTTTCACTCAGTCTCACTTTTGGAATATATTTGTCCATCACATCTGATCTGTACATGTACTAATGAAGAAGAGAAAACCTAATTACGCCCGCACATATCAAGTTATCTCTTCGTATATACTCCATTGATGAATGGGTTCTCTGAACTTGATTTACGGATTCCTTATTATAGACTACGTCCGTTCTATATTTGTCTAATATTTAATACCCTCTCTGGAAATATTTAATCTTCTTTACCGTTTCCTGGTAAATCCCTGGTTTTGGGTACCTATCTATCTATCTATCTATCTATCTATCTATCTATCTATCTATCAATCTATCTGTATATCTATCTATCGATATATATATTCATATATTTCTATCACTCATTTTCTTTTAATACAGAGGCGAGCTGTTAATTTACTAATCAAAGCTGCCAATCAAAGAAAAAAAAACAGTCAATCAAAGAATATAAAACGGTCAATCAAATTATCTATTTTTACTTCAAATAACGCTGTTTTCAAATAGAAGTCGATCCTCCTCTTGGAGTCAATGGGCAGGGGTCGACGGCGTTAGTGGACGCACAAAAAAATGTGTAAATTGTTACTCGCAAAAGAATGCACTGCGGTCAGACTACGTGGGCAGTTTAACGGGACACTCGGGATTTCTCCTTTTATTCGACTGGCCACGATGTATGATGTTATTCCTGCAAATTGTTTGACTTGAAGAAATGATTGCTTCCAAAAACTCGGGAATCACGATAACTAAATCGATAAATGATAAATTGTTATTGTGGCGAATATAACAGAATTAGATTCGATTTATTATTCTTAAAAGCTCTCTCCTCCAAATAACTGTGCATTTTGAAAATAGCGTGACACGGTGATTCCATTTAATTTGTAGAAAGCGTAAAGACTCCCTGTACATGCAAAACACCTACTAATACCCCGTTCAGCGTAGACATGACAATGATTTCAATAATGCACGGTCTTTCAATAATAAAGTGAGTAATTTGTTTTCCATTTGGAATGCTCCAGCCCATTGCCGAATTAAGATTTGATCTAGGATGTTGTGATTCGCTTCGCTTTCCAGTTGTCAGATTCCAGAATTTTCATTTTTAGAATTTGACATACTAGCTGTATACCCGGAATTGATAACCCATGCTACACTACATATAAAAATATATACATAATCGGACACAAGTGCTCCTTGGCTGTTCATCAGCCCTTTAAAGCCACTAATGGTTCGCAGAAGGTTTAAAAGATTTACAGTCTCTCGTAAGAAATAACTTTCGATGAAATTGTACTCGTTTCTTAAATGATATCTTAATTATTTGTGGACTACTTCGGGAAAGTTAAAAAGTATTGATCTAGAAAGCTAGTTAGACTGAAATTCAGTGAATTCGGTTTAACGTCACTTTCAGTGGTATTTCAGTATTACCGCGGTTGTTAAGTGACACTAACCTTGGCTTCCTGTCATTTTCAACCCAAGACAAGTACATGTACACCTGCAGCATTAAATTTGAGCCATTAGCTGCTCATCTAACATAATATGCAAATTCATTTAAGAGATGAAGAGAATATTTTTTGTTTTCATGGAGGTATGAACCGAAAAACCTAATCACACTGTATGAATACGCGAAGCGGATTCATACATTGTGTGATTAGGTTTTTCGGTTCATACCTCCATGAAAACAAAAAATATTATCTTCATTTCCTATAATTTAATAGCATCGAGCGAAAAATGCAACAACTTAACAAATTTTGATACCTTTTTGTATTGAACTATTTTGTGCGGAAGCATTCAAAATGGCTGCGTACTCAAATTTTGTTCATGGAGGTATGAATTAAATTTTTCGACCAATCAGATCGCTCGTTTTTGATAGACGAAACTAACAATTAAATTATTATCATATTTCCATCCAAGAGACAAATGGCGCGAGTAGCAATTACATTTTGTCAGGACACTAGAATACATAGCAATCTGTATTACCAATAAAGCCACCAGGGCTAGGCGAGACTTTTTTATTTAATCATATTATTTATGTGTAAAATGCCATTTTCTACACCTAAATGGGCATATTGCTGTACTATGCCAATAGAGACGTCCGCCATCAGTTTTTTTTTTACTTTAAAGCAAAATCACATAAATGAATTATCTTAAATCATTACCCTTTTCCACATATTACCCTAACGTTTACACTTGCAAATTTACACTTGTAAGGCTTACCTTACCACGCAAAAGGGGAGAGTAAAGCCTTAAAATTGGTTTCGGTATATTTTTTCGCAATGGATGTGATATTACGATAATAAGATGCATTCTTAATGTTGTCTATCACATTCAATTGATTATTTTGCTTTTCTGTAAATAAAAAGGTATGGATTTAAATACGCCCCTCACCTGAACAGCCTTTGTTCCCACCTGTTTGAATGTCCAATTATTTCGTAACAGTATTATTTAACGTCATTCCTACTAGAATTCGGTGATACTTATTCTGAAAAAATGTTAGAAAAAAGATACTCAGAATTTATGGAATCATACACTCTTATACGACAGTGGTCGCTTCTGTAAACACTTTTCTTTTCCCTTTTCACTTCCCTTTTCGAACATTATCCTTTTGTTGTCAGATTTGTTCAGGCGAATTATTTAAAAGACAAATCATCAAAACGTCTTTATATATTAGCATCAAGGTATGTTTTCACCTGTCCCGATCATTTAAAGGGTATTTGGTGCCCCGAATTAAAGTTACACTGACATCGTAAGGTTTATGTTTTCGTTTCACATGCATTCTAAAATGGCGTCGTCATATATACCAAATCGACATTGTTAAAAAAAAATATATGGTGTTCTTTTTCAACTGGGCGAGGTTACAGGAGCGGTAGCATTCAATACAGGACAAGTAACTTTTGTTAACTAAAGTTGATTGTATTTTCTAATTCGAATTTTTCTGCATTATTTTACTTTTTAGGGTGTAGTTGCTGAGAAGCAGCATTGAGATTGGAGCTTTTAAGGAGAAAAGTACAACAGAATGGCCGATGTTGTTGAACGGGTGCATGGCTTATATTTACTTGTAAACTATAGGCGCTCTTCAGAGGGCGCGGTCTTTCGCCCGTATGGCTGCATTATTTCCGATGTCTATGTAATCAGCTGTCGGGAGGTTTAACTGAATTTTTGATTGTTACGTCAGAGGAAATTACAGTTTCATTGTTAACCCTCAGGAGATACACTTAGCACTTCCTGTTAAATACAAAGTCTCTCATTAACTTTGTTATAGCTTAGTTATAATATGGACAATACGAAACGATGTTGACAAAAACATTTTTTATAAATAAAAAGTTAAACAATAAATCTTTGTATATATATGATGTATGAATTCCTTAATTTAGGTAAATCTAACTACAGCTCTTTAAAGGTCTCTGCATGATACACTTATATTGTTCAAATGTCGTCTGTTATAACGGACATATAAAAAGGGTCGTTTGAATTTTAATTCACTACCACACATCAAAATTTTAGACTGGTCCAAATTAAAACAAGCTACAGACGACGATGTAAAGTTGACAAAATGACATTTTCTCCGTCTTCGAAAACGTAGAAAACATTGTATAAAATGAAGAAATTACTTTTGACAAGCGATTGTCTCTCTTTCCATAATGCTCCCAACACTCTTTTCTTGAGGGGCGCAAGGAATCGTCACTGTGTAGTAAAGAAAAGGGGCGTATTAACCCTTGTCATACTTAATCCGGAATATACTGTTTTTGCAGGCGGTATAGACAAAGAACAGCCTACACATATGTACGTTTGCTCTTAGTCTTTACATTCTGCTTGTCTCGTTTAAGCCGTAGTTTTTTTTAAATTGATTCAAATAATTATAAACTTAAAATTAGAGCATCCAGTTCTGTCAGCCCTTTGATCTTTATGAAATCCTGTAGATGATTTTATTCATCATGCCAATGGGTTAAGACATCAACGCATCAATGATAGAGTGGATAACATTTAAAATACAATCGTAATTTCATGACTTCAAATTGAAAGTAAAAACTAAAATATTAGACATAAACCTTATTTGCAATTCCACCAAAACTGCAAATATAGTTTACAGCGAAGGTTTCACCATTATTATTTCGTAAAATTGACATTACTATAGCCGAATGCTGATTCTACATCACTTTCACTTTGCTTTCTTCTTTATGGTCTTTGTTTATGCGTTTTAACGCAAGCTGCCATATAAAGTACTTACAGAGTTCAAGTCGTAGCGCGTCCGCGGCTGTCAATCAAAGAATCAATCGACCAATCAAATTGTTAAAGCCATATCTACCCTCCGAGGAAGAAAACAAATAGTTGAAATAATCTATCGCTTATTTGATCACTAAAGTGAACAGGCGCATTTATAATATCGATATGCAAAAGCAGGATATGAGTGATGTCCTGTAGAAAAAGCGTTTTCTTGACGATTTCATTTTGTGTTTGTTTACATTTAAAATCGAGACGTATGCACCCGATTCTTCCCGAGAAATCTTCGCTAATCTTCGGCTTTGACTGTTATATGCACAGTGTAAATGACTAAACTTTACAGACGATTTCGTTTATTTTCGTGACCTAGCTAGTTGTTTAAATGATTACCGAAAGTTTATACGTCATCACTGACGTCATAATTTGATGTTATTTGTGGTGGGTTACAATTTGAAATAATGTAACTTCTTTCATGAATTGTAGGCTTACAGCGTGGAATTATGTTGATCTTATAGTTTCAATCTTTATATTTATTTAAGCGTTTGAGCCTGGTTTTCTTGTTAAATTTATAGTGTATTTTTGGGAAGATATGGCTTTAAATCGACCAATAAATCGGCCATTTTGATAGGAAGGGAACTTTGAACTCAGACATAGGTCGAGAAGCATTTTTTTTTTGGGGGGGGGGGGGGGGAGGGAGGGGACTTTCGCGTCAAAACTACAGTCGTCAACCAACCATTTACTTTTTCTTACAAGTTACTGGTCATAAATTTTGCAAGGAAACGTCGTTTAATAATGATTTAAGTGGAAATTCCTGCTAGGAGTGCTTTGGCAGTGGCGTGGCAAGCACTCAGTCAATTTAAATCATACAAAATTGTTCGATAATTGTTTCATCTAGTACCATTCTGTAATAACTTATATAACAAAAAATCCCCAAGATTAGACTTCGCAGATAACAGACAGAGCTAATTGTCCCTCCTGAGAGTCATCAATGAAGCGGTAATTTCCTCTGACAGAACAATCACACAATCATATAAACCTCCTGACAATTTGTTACATAGGACCCCGGAAATGATGTGGCCATATCCATCGGTGACAAATACGATGCAAGAAAAGTATCAAGCATGCTTTGCCTTGTAGGGTAGAAAACAGCGTGAGCAAAGAAGAAATTGCTTGTCACAAGCAATTTCTTCATTGTCCATAATGTTTTCACAGCTACTTTCTTGAGATGCTTCAAAAGCGCGGAATCGTATAAATAGCATGATTTTAAGGGAGTTGTATACAATTTGAATAAAGTTAAATCATTTGGCCATAAAAAACAGTGGTAGAGTTCTGATATTCCCGAAATAAGAACTACTTTTTATGGCGTAGGCATTCAATGGATTTAGTCGCTAAGCCTCCAGTGGCAGTTTGCACTCGTTGAACTCTGTAAAGACCTCAAAATTGTGTCTGTTAACTTAAGCTATCAAAGCTGACGCTTTGCTAGCTAAAAACGTGAAATGCTCTCATTTGTTTGATACTTACAAATATATCGATGCTTATGTCTTGACATTATAATGAACTTGTGTCGGTAAGTGTTTAAGTTAGTCGACTTCTTCATGAAATTCTTAACCGTCTTTCCTGGTCACGAGATTTTAATAGTGAATAGATGAATATAAGGAAAATGAGGTATACACCTGACTACGCCCACTGACCTCCCAAATGGTAGTCTGACTAAACTAATGATCTACATTGATTTGAAAAATATAGTGTCAGGAACTAGTGTATGTTGACTTGAACGTCGTATTTACAGAGTGAATAAGCTGTAGCTATGACGTTTACGTTTACGTCGCTAAACCAACAAAACAGCTTAACATAAATGTCAAAGTTCGGAGTCCACTTTCTATCTAGATGAATGATTTGAAGGACAATCATTTGTTTTTCTATTGAAAGCGGCATTTCGTGAATTGTAGCGTCATTCGACTCTTTTTCTTACACCCCGATTCCTGTGTATTCGCCTATATAGGTTTTTTTTACCAGGGATTGTTAGGAAGATTAATCATTTATTTTCATAAAAATTAATCATTTTGTTAAATATTTTGAGCCTGTACCAGATTTTTCAATTACAACAATAAAACCATTATTGCGATCGATAAGCGGTAAATATAACCCTTTGCCCCTAAATGTAATGGATTTGTAGAACAACTTTGTATTTACTTACCCCGGAAAGTTTATCTTGTCAGGCTTGATTTTGTTTGTTTTGTGTTTGTTTGTTTATTATAAGTTAATGTCGCTTTGAAATAGCATCAGTTAAGTAAAAACGAAATTAAACATTTCCTGTATAAACCCGGGATTTACGTCCCTCATGATTTTATAAGTGAGAAATCATTGTGGAAAAGGGAGAAATTGCTTGTAACAAGCAATTTTCCCTTTCCCATAATATTTTCTACAATATAAGAAGATGGTTTCATTTTTGTCTGCAATTTTTTTTTCAATTTGGATTAGTATAAAAGTAATAAACGGGAAAGGGGTATCACCAGCGCTAGACTGTCTTTCCCAAAGGCAAACCACCGCGATGAGTTGCACGGCCAAGACTCGACCCCGCAGCCCTCGACTTCTATTAGATTACATATCTACAACCCTAACAAGAAAAGCTGGAAAGTGAAAATAAAATAAAAGTCTAGATAGTTCAATATACGGGTCAATAGCCAGACCTTTAACGACACGTTCAACTTAGATATCATGCCGCGGTCATAGCGCAGTCGGTAGCGCACCAGACTCCCAATCTTCAACCATGGGATGTCGTGGGTTCGATCCCGGCTGCGGCACGTATCCTTTCCGACATTTGTCTCCCACCAATGGGTGTATAATCGTTAACCTAAATGGGAGAGCAGCTCGAGTCTAGGAAAGGATGTTGTGGTAGTACTGGTGTGACAAATCATGGAATCCATTGTTAGGTGCTCCAGCCGCCGCGATATGACTGCAAAACTTGTAAAAGTGGCGTTGAGCCCCATTCAATTAATCATTCAATCAACTTAGATATCAAACGGCATTTGTATGCAAAATGTTAGTCAGCGATCTAATCGCCGTAACTTCAGCTTGAGTGAATTCTTTTATTGGTCCATCGACATTAAGTAGAGAATTTGGCACATGGATTTTAGCCGCGAGAAATTGTCTTAGTCGCTGCGAGGTGCTTTCTTTAGGCAATAGTCACGGCTTTAACCAAACAAATTAAAAAAAGTCTGAAGTGATAATAAACCTAGAGACCTCTCTTCGTGTGAAAATGAATTCGTCCTTCATTTTCTAAGTTTAATATATATGGTTATATGTTGTTCTCTGCTATGTATATGTCGAAATGAAAATGTATTTAAGAATCGGATGAATGGATGCAATACAATGTAATTACGTCATGGGGCGGTGCTCCAAACAATAGAGGAAAATGACCCATCGCGATGTCATTCAAGGAATCAATCGACCAATCAAATCATTTATTTAGACCGGAAGTGAACTTTGTACTCCAACATTCGTCGACTTTTACTGAACATTTTTCGTGAATAATTTTTGTTGGTTTGAAACCTTAAACGTCGTAACTTCGGCTAATTCAAGCTGTAGATACGAAGTTTAGGTCGTAAACCAAGGAATAAATATTTGTTACATGTCACTAGCCATACTTTTTTGAAAAATAACACCGTTTAATATCAAAGTCGAACTTCCTGTCACAGCTCCGTGGACGTGACAAGCGGAGTCAGTGGGCATGGCCAGCGGAGTCAGTGGATGGGGCCAGCGGAGTCAGTGGGTAGGGCCAGCCATCCATCCATCACTTCGACAGTAGATAAACTGACTTGTCAAATCTGTTAGTCAGTCAATAGAAGTTCCTACAGACCCAACATCAAAGCGATAAACGTCCGTGTTCAAAATCGGTTTGGCATTATGATTTATCAATAAGTCGGTGCGGGAGCAAAGTGTCGTAATTACAGCTTTAGTCAAGCTATAATTACGACAATCTGCTTGGACTTCGACGAATAGACGAAGTTAAGTCTTGTTTCGATACTCTTAGGTTGACATGAGATTTTCCGTAAACCGACTTTACCGATCACAGCCTCATATAATTTGCCTTTTTTCAGATTGGTCCAATGACAATATCAAAGGTCAAAACGTCAGAATTCGCATGAAATGAGATAGACTCCTCTTGTTATCTGAAGATGCACCACCATTTTCTATTTCGAATTTCTTCAAGATTTCTAGTCAATAATCATGCTTTCAGATTATTGATGTCTGAAGTCACGAATAAACAACATTTAAGTTGTTTCCCCGTCTAGCTGTAAAATGTCTTATTTCAAACAAGACCAATAGAAAAATGGGGAAGTCCCCACCAGCATGTAGGGAATGATTCATTGGCGTTTAATGAATTTTTGCCGTCTATTTTCCTAAGTTTTGGGTAGCCGACCAATTATCTGGTCTATTTCCAAAATACAAAATGTATCTATATGATCGTCAAGCTTGTTTTCTAATCCCGGTCTATATTTCATTTTACTTGATTATATGTTTATATGTTTATGTTTATTTTATAATAAATGAAATTTAAACTTAGTTTGTATTAAGTTTTATTATCCTAGGTCGAACCGCTTCGAGCTAGAGCATTGAAACGAACAAGACGTTTGGAGGGACGGATTGACAGACAAACAGAAAAAAAAACATCCTGAAGACAAGTGTACCCCGCTTTACTTCGTTGGTGCGGATACAGTAAGTTTTCGTTTGATCATCTCCAACAGCTTTCTTTTTTTTTACTTTCCTACGACATTAATCTAATTCTTTCTCAAGGAAGCATTTGTACCAAAGGAAAGTAGGAAAAGTTAGACCAATTAAAAGAAAAGACAATATGGCGGAGAAAGAGCCTTTCTTTATGCAGTAATAATTTAAAATTTAGTTTCGTCTATCAAAATTGGGCGTTCTGATTGGTCAAACACAAAAAACCTTAACCCTATGAACAAAATTTTGAGCACGCAGCTATTTTGTATGCTTCCGCACAAAATAGTCCAATACAAAAAGGTATCCCAAATTGCAATGTTTGGGCTGTTATCGCGCGATTCTAAATTATAAGAAAAGAAGAAAATATTTCTTGTTTTCATGGAGGTATGAACGAAAAACCTAATCACACTTATGTATGAATCCGCTTCGCGTATTTATACAGTGTGATTAGTTTTTTGGTTCATACCTCCATGAAAACAAGAAATATTCTCCTCAACCCTTAAGTGTAATAACAATCATTTAGCATATTCACATAAAACATCATGCCGGTGCGATCAATCATTCTTCGCGTATTTGAAATATGCTTTGCTGCAGATTCTAACATTAACAAAAGAACCTATTAACAGATTATTATCAGTAAACAATTATGAAATGAGCGTTTATTTCTGGAATAGAATCAAGATAACAATAAAATCATTGAACATCTCGATTTCTGCAATATGCTAACCGATATTCTATTTTGAACACGGATTATTAAGCATCTTTTTATCTCTATGAATCAGGAAGTTTAACCTATTTACACACTAGAAGATTTTAGACTGGTCCAAATTGAAAGAAGTTGCAGACGACAATTAAAGCTTTATGAAATGCTAGTGGGTTTTTCCCCCATCTGGGTAGATGGCATGGTATAAAATTAAGAAATTGCTCGTTGCAAGCAATTTCTTCATTTTACACAATGTTTTCCAAATTGTTCCTTTTTTTCCTCTCTCTTTTTTCCCTTAATGGGTGTCAAAAAACGTCATTATGTAGGAATGGATTAAAAAATTATGAATTCGGATAAATTTGCACGAGGGTGATGTGTCGCCCCGTACTACCAAATTATTCATTCGGGTCGGACGTAAACTTTGAACTCCGACCTTTATGTTTAGCATTCTTGATGGTTTTGGGACTTAAACGTAGTAGCTACAATACAATACATTACTTTAATCAAGTACTAAGGCCTACGGCCCATAAACATTTACATAATAACAAATATACAGTGAGTCGCATCGATTTGGCAGCAAATTCATATTATGTAAGGCAGACTATAAAATCATTCAATAATTTTTCTTAACTTGAAAATTTCAAACAAATAATTTGCAACTTTATTAACAGTCCACCTATCAATTAATTCCATTATACAATAAAAGCTCGTTCTATTCCTATTTCTTATCCAATAATGTGGAAACAATTTTAGCCTTATAAGTTTCAAATAATAACATTCAAAGAAAGCATGGAATTCACCTTCGATATCTCCAATATTTAATTTTTCAAAAAGAGCAGAGGCGTCTTCCTCTATCTAAACCTAAATGCCTGCCCCATTCGATCATATGATCGTGATTGATTGAATGGGTTTAATGCCACTTTTAACAGTATTTCAGTCATATCGCGACGGCTGGAGCACCTAACAAAGGATTCCTGGTATTTCTCACACCAGTACTATCACCACATCCTTTCCTAGCCTCCAGCGGCTATCCCACTTAGGTTTACGATTATACACCCATTAGTGAGAGACAAATGTCGGAAAGAATATGTGCCGCCTGCGGGGATCGAACCAACGACATCCCATGATTGAAGATTAAGAGTCTGACGCCCTACCGACTGATTATAACATCTAAAGTTGGAAATAATACGTCTGTAAACATTAGGAATATCAATGGTTAGATAAAATTCTGGGTTTAATGCAGATTCGAAATGTTTATAAGATAGTGCTTTAGAAGTCTTATTGGTATCAAAAACCCATTTTTGAAAATAATTGTCGATCGGACACTGAGACGACCGTTTTAAGAATGCTTTATCATTACCTACATCCTGGGCTAACCAGGCATAGCCAAAACCATAGGAAAAAAAAGCATGTCTTTAAACAAGTTGCAAAGGTTCGTCTATCAACTGAATCTAGTTGTTTCAGTATCAAATAGCATTGATTTGGATACCTTTCATTACCCACGCGTATCATTTTACAGCTTCATTAAGACACCATTTATTTGGACTGTTTTTATTTTGGTATCCTTTGATTTCTTTTTGTGTAATATGTTACTGACAATAGATTTTGAAAATAACGTTGTTTAATGTCTGAATCAAATGTTCTGTAGAAGGTAAGTGGATTGACAAAAACACAATGACATCAACACGTTCGTGTAACGCAACACTTACTTGTACCACAAGTGACGTTTCCCATCGCATGATGTAACTGCGATTATTGTGAATTATAGTGCATTCTGTTTCCAAGAGGTTGAAACGACTAAACTATAATTGAATTAAATTAATACCACAATCCCAATTCCTCCTTATCATTTGTCTCTGAATTTAAGTTCAACAAAGTGACATTTCTCCCTAAAAATCTATGGAACGTTACAAAAATAGAATATGCTCATTTTTGCTTAATGCTGAGTACACATGTGAAATGAGTGGACAATATATCTAATAAACTTGCCATAGCGCCTAGCAAAATAAACAAAAAATAACTAACACAGACTGTGGACATTTTACATCATACTGAGAGCGTGTGTGATATTTGAATCCAACCAATCAAGTCATTTGAGAAAATAGAAGAGAGAAGCTTCAGACTGACTCACCGATCTGCAGACCAACCAACCGATCGACAAAGCTGACTTTAATACACACGTGTCTAAAAAAGTTTTTTTGAGGGGTGTCTGGTAAATTTATATCTTTGACCCTGTGTCATTAACCAGTGATTGACGACAATCTTAAACTATTTCCTGTTTTGAAAAATTTTAGAGCTATTCAAATTCAAAGGTTTTGCAGACGGAAATTTAAAATGGATTTAATTTTAATAATAATTTTTCAGCATGGTAGGAAACATTGTTGTACAAAAAAGAAGAAATTGCTTGTTTTAAACATTGTTTCCTCAATCAAAAATCATGGGGGCGTAAAAACCGGGGATTGAACAGGAAAGGGTTAAATATCCCTAAACGCATATCTGCGTTCTCCTTAGACCTACGAATTACTTAAGCATTATTTTACTAGTCGCAGAAACAAATTAGTGTGTAGATAAAACGCAAAAGAAACTTTGAATTGTTTCCTTCAGTTCACGATTAAAACATTAACGATTTCCAAGTGTTGTTGTCTGTATGTTTGTCTTGTTTTTGTTGGTGACATTGTTTTGGGTTTTGCCTTTTTTTTGGGGGGGGTGTGATGGTGGTGTTTTTTATGTGATGTTTGTTATTTAAAAATTACCGATATTTTGCATAAAAACGCCTTATCCAAATTTTTAAATGTGTTGTGCGGAGATATTAAACAGCCAGGGTCATATGGAGGCGGAGCACCGGTTTTAGGACTATGAGAAAGAAGAATTGAAACTTTGACCTTTGACGTGACAATCTAGCTATACAGTACAAGCGAAAAAGCTGGAAGTAGTAAAGCGAACAGGAACACCTAATTGTCATCTCATAAGGACATACTGGTACTTGGAGACAACGTTTGATTGATTGTCTTGTGTTCTTGATTTCTGATATCTACCACTGTACAATATTTATTAGCTTGTCGCTAAATGGGTTCAGTAGGCCAAATAAATATTGTCTTACAGTGTAGTCCTCTTTGTAATAAATATGAAAGTGTGACTAGTAATTATTTTGTTTTGTTTACCGTCCTGGCGGTAGAGATGTGATTGTTTACCAACATCTATATGGGTCAGACTAGACAGAGGACAGGGAATAGATTTGATAAACTATTCTAAAAGATCTTTTAGCTTCGTATATTTTGTCACTGAAAACTCTTTATAGTTTGTTCTTGAATGCCAATGTACTGTTTATAAGCACGCATTATTTTCACTGACGGTGCACCAGGAAAGCCAGACACAACCAAATTACAAAGCCCTACTTGTGCCCTTGTGAGCTAGAAACTAGGGCGATAGATTGTCAAATTTAAGCTAGTCACACTGTTTGTTTGTTTACGGGGTAGTTATCGTGAATGACAGGTAGATGAGAATTAAAATATAAATCAAGAGGAACAGTGATCTACAACAATTAAGATATATTACTTAAAGATATTTGTACAAATTGAAGCAAGCAAGAGTGGTGATTCTACTACAACGCTCTTCTTCGCAGTATGATCTATCTTTCGTATTCATGGCTAGTTTTCGTTTAGAAATATAGTACAGAGAAACCTCGAATCTACACAATAATAAAGGGTTACAACTCCTTAAATAAGTGAACATGAGTAAAGGTCCGTATGAAGTACATTTCTCCTTGATGAAATTTATTCCATCGATTAAGCTAAATGTGGAAGGCAGAATTTACGTTTAATAATAATAAAAGGACACAATTCCTAGATCAAGAAAGCATTTATAGTTACTGTTTCTGTAAACTCGACTTCTGCATTATGAGACATAACGGAATACAAAGTACAAATATTCCCTGCTAGTACCCTGTTTTAGTTATGCTGTAGGCAAATAAAGTATGAAAAACAAATAAATTTCAATATTTCATATACTAAGTAAGAAAGAGCTATCGCTTTTGCTCAATATTCTTCTTCTTGAAGTAATCTATCAACCCGTAGTGTTAAACTTTCTTAGCTAGTATAGTTTTGAGGAATTCTCCTGACAAAATTAAGTTATCGACAACAATAAAGTGTTCGGATTACTCCTCAAGTAGGTAAGGTAGAGACACAGTTCTTGTCTGCAATACTTTCCCGTCCTAGGACCTATATATCCACGATTTTCACATTCTTAGCTAGCATAATTTTGGAGGTAGATCTATCAACATACGAAGTTTCAACATTATGAAAATTTAGCTTGTATATTTGAGTGATATACTCTAGACAAAATTCAAGTACCTAAAGCCAACGTGTGAACAGAACACACCAGAGGAGAACACTTCTACCTGGTGAGATCTATCCACCGTAAAGTTTCACAGGCACATTTCGTAAATGAAACTTGAGCAATAATTCAAAAAGCTTAGTAATGTTGTTGGTCTATAGTACTGCTCTTTTCCTTGACATGATTTATTCACCAGTGAATTCTCAGTCATAGCTATTGTCTGATTCATGATTAAGTCAAAATAAAAATCTAAAAAAGGAGCACCATAACTCACTATAACTCAAAGTAGATTTATTATCCTTGTGTATTTTTCTTCGTATTTATTTCCAAACGCAACAAAAAGTGTCGAAGCAATCGGACTTTGGATGCCAAAGTTCTGATCTAGACAAAGAAGTTTATTCCGTCGCCCGAAAGCCAATTAGTGATCCCATGATATGTCCCCTCATCGACATCAAGGAATCTGTATTCGATTGAAGGATGCCTTTACTTACACTAATTAAATGATCTAATTTTCTGCAATAATGATAAAAAAGTTATCATTTTTCACCCATTGGCGATAAAGTTTTGTAACTTAAATAAGGTATATGAAGGACATTAAGTTGGATTTATTAGCCAGGCAAACAACTTGAAATGAATGTGAAAAACAGAGAGTCTCCTGGTAACAATTAGAGCCTTGTTTCAGAAACTGTTCTGAACTTAATGATGCCTGACTTACATTCGAAACAGAGAAACGGGAGTTTATTTTCAGTACAATGCGTAAAATGGATTTCGTGTTATATAGTCGAAACTATGAGATCGTTATAAACAAATAAACGGAAAATTATTTTACCTCTCGTCCGGCACCCTCAATCTTCTGGCTACACCCACTCACTTAAACAGGGAGTTCCACTTAGATATAAAGCGGTGTTATTTTGTAAATTTTCAGACCAGAAACATGTACATAAAAAAGTAAAACTATTAATTGGCGACCTAAACGCCGTAACTACAGCTTGAGTAAACTATATAATCACGACGTTTAAGTCGCCAAATCAGTAAAATCGCGTTACATGAATGTCAGCCAATGTTGGAGTTCAAAGTTCACTTCCGGTCTAAATGATTGATTTGAGTAGTCGATTGATTCTGAGATTGACTGCCGCGATTGGTCAATTGAAAAAGTGAATGATCTGAATTGATTCTGGAACCGAATGTAATTGACCAATGGCTGGCCCGAACTACTTGCTTCGTTACCCCGACTGATTGACTCGAAAAGTAAACCCGCTTTGATTTAAAACGGCGTTATTTTGAAAAAAAAAATAAGACAACAAGCATGTTACAAAAAAGTAGTATAGTTGTTTGGAAACCTAAACCTCGTAACTACTGCTTGAATAAGTACTTACGACGTTTAATTCGCCAAATCAACATTTAAAAGGTTATCGAAAATGGCGGTCAATGTCGGAAATTCAAACTCATTTCTTGCCTCATTGATCGACTGGTTAATTGATTGACAGCTGCGTTTAGTTAATTAGTAACATTTGACCGAAAAAAAAATTATAAGATGTTTATCTATCGTCGTTGCCGTAGCAAAATGACGGTCAGTTGTTTGGGGGGATTGTGCAAGTATACTGGATGTGAATCTGCTGAAAGCTCGATGCACAGTAATCGGTGTAAAGCAACTTTACAAGGGACCTCGATTTAAGGTCTCGTCCGAAAGGTAATTAGTTTATTAGTTGGGTTATCCCAAGGTTCGAACCTATGATCTCGAGGTTTGAAATGGAGCGCTCTTCCAAATAAGCCAATGATAATACCTTTTTTAAAAAGTAAGGGTGTTATTCTATAATTAGATCTTGTTTGATGATCACGTGCAAATCTGGTCACTCAGTGAAATGATGGAATGAATGAAGTTCTAGAATGTTTTGAATGATTTGAGTGAGTGATTTGAATGATATGGATGAATTGACGGATCGCTGGCCCCGCCCACTGGCTCTGCTGGTCAATCCCACTAACTCCTATAGAAAGATCGACTTCGATATCAAACAGCGTTATTTTGCAAAACAAATTTATAGTTACGCCCGTTTAATCATAATACCAAAAACATGCTTCGCATGAATGTCGGCCAATGTAAGAATTCAATGTTCACTTCCTGTCTAAATAAATGATTTGATCGGTCGATTGATTCCTTGATTGACAGCCGCGATTGGACAATTTGTGAACGACCGAGTTAAACGAGACTGAGTTGGGCGAGGAGTTGATATTATGATATTTATAACTGTAAAAGTCACGCAGACCACATGTCACAATGGCTATATAAAAGTACAAAGAACCCCCGGCATAATTTCATTGGAGGAGAAATTTCCAATTGCTTATTTTCTCATTTCGATAGACGTTCAAGTTAATTGTAAATCTGTGTGTGAAATTCTCTGTGATATACGTCACTTCTCAATAACTAAAGCTGTAATTAACTCGCTATTGACGAGTTTCGTAGACTTGGCTATCACTTTTCGTTTCTGATATTGCCAACTTCGCCCAATTGACCAATCGTGGCTGTCAATCTCAGAATTTCGACCAGTCAAATCTTTTATTATGACCGAAAGCAAAAATCCTACAATTTTTGTGGGCCATTTTAGTTTGTCTGGTGACTTAAACGTCGTGAGTACAGCTTGAATAAGTCGCCAACCCCCTCAAAAAACGAATCACATACATGTCGGCCTATGTATTAAACAGCGTTAATTTGCAAATCTTATGGCTAGTAACATGCAGCAAAAAATGTGAAATGATTGGTTGACAACCTAAACGTCGTAACTACAGATTATTCAGGATAGTTGCGACATTTAAGCTGCCATACAAACAAAAATGGTTTACATAGAGGTCGGCCAAAGATGGAGTTCAAAGTTCACTTCCCGTGCACATCCCGTATATATGAATGATTTAATGTTACTGATTCTTAGAGTGGCACACTCGATCCGTCAATTAACCGTTTCCTGGTTAATCCCTGGTTTTTACGTCCCTGTAATATTATGATTCAGAAAACATTGTGGATAAAGAAGAAATTGCTTATAACAAGCAATTTCTCCTTTTTCCACAATTTCTTCTACCCTAGTAAGTGGTTATTTTTCAAATCATATCAACTTTTAATTTTCGTCTGCGAAACCTTTGAATTTAGACCAGTCTAAAATTAAAAAAAAAACAGGAAAGGGTTAAATGACCATCTCCTCAGAGCCAATGTTTATCTTGGATGATTGTTGTTTTTTGTTTTTTATGTTGTCGTTGTTTTTTGATCGGGGGGGGGGGGTATGTGTTTTTGTTGTTGTTGTTGTTGTTGTTGTTGTTTTAGGGGGGCTGTATTTCGGTTTGTAGTGTATTAATGTATTCAGACAAATAAAAATAATTTCTTCATTATCCACAATGTTTTCTATCCAAAACGACGAAAAAGTTCAAAACTCAATCAACTTGAAATTATCGTCTGCATCTTCTTTCAATTTGGACCAGTCTAAAATTTTGCTGTGTTGGAATGGGTTAAAGAAAATAAATTCCCGAATATTAAAATATTGTAAAACAATCTATCGCTTATTAGTTCACTAAAGCATTTAAAAGCATCTTAAACCATTATCCCACTATGACGTTTTCAAACGCCCTTCGATATCAAAACATTGGAAACATTGTTTAAAATGAAGAAATTGCATTGTCACGTGCAATTTTTT
The DNA here is from genome assembly GCA_946902895.1 of Fragum fragum. Taxonomy (NCBI): domain Eukaryota; kingdom Metazoa; phylum Mollusca; class Bivalvia; order Cardiida; family Cardiidae; genus Fragum; species Fragum fragum. Next base: position 48,322,069 of record OX336374.1, read on the forward strand.
CATTATCCGCAATGTTTTATACCTTAAAAGACAAAGATTCTAAATATTTCATCAACTTAAAATTGTCGTCTGCAACTTTTTGAATTTGGACTGGTCTAAAATTTGATTGTGTGGGAATGGGTTAATATCAACTATAAATAGAAGGTATTGGTAAAGGTCCTCGGATTGAGTATGATAGGAATGAAATTGTGTTTGTTGACGTTTTGAGATCGACAGCTATTGTAGGGATGATGTGTTATGAGCAAAGGCGTCGGTGACGCTGTACGCTTGATAAATCGATTGAAAGGCCAGTATTTCAGTCATATCGCGACAGCTGGAGCACCTAACAATGGATTTCTGTCATTTCTCACACCGGTGCTACCATTACATTCTTTCCTAGCCTCCAGCTGCTATCCCACTTAGGTTCAAGATTATTTACCCATTTATGAGAGAAAGATCTCGGAAAGGATATATGCCGCTGCCGGGGATCGAACCCTTGACATCCCATGATTGAAGATTGCAACTGATGCGCTACCGATGCGCTTAGACAGCGCCTGACGCTGTACGAACAAAGAGGATATATTCTGAACCATAATATATGTTTGAATGACAAACTGAACTGATGAAGGTGAAATTCATGGAAACATTTGTTTTGTTTTGTTTTTTGCGGGGGCACAATTGACGAATTAAATAATTAGTCGACAAATGAAATTATTCCATTAGACCAGAAATGAGTTTTGAACTCCTACAATGGCCGCCATTTTCGTTCATCTTTTTTGTTGGTCTGGCGACTTAAACGTCGTAACTACAGCTTTTTCAAGCTGTAGTTACGACAGTTAGGTCACCAACCAATTATTCTACATTTTGTTAAATGCTACTTGTCATAAATTTTGCAAAACAACGTAATTTAAAATCGAAGCGGGACTTCCTGTTTGAGTCAATGGGCGTCGCCCACGGGGTAAATGGGCGGGGCCAGTGATTGGATGCGAATCTGTACTTTATGCGTCCCATTTTTTTATAATTATTCTTACTATTATTTTTCCTATCATCTTGTATCATTTTACATTTTCATTTTTTAAGACGGCAAATATAGTTTCCACAGTGAGTGATCCTTCGGAATCAGTAAGTTTTACATCAGTCTGTATAATGATATCTACGTTAAAGGGTGTAGTTATTTTCTTTTTGGTGTAGTTAAAGGTCACATTTTCAATTTCCGCCAGCCACGTTCCATTTTTAGAAAACCTTGATCTTTCAACTCAAAGGAAATAACTTTCTTGGATCTTCGTCAGTTTGATCTGGCAAAAAATTGACAGGTCGCTGACCACGCCTACTGACCTCTAAAATGGCAGAATTAACAATATTCCTTTTTAACAGCTAGGGAATAAGGTCAAATTTTATAAATTTCTTATTTGCACTCTTAAGGCAATATCTTTTGCATAAATGTCTTGAAATCTTGTCAAAATGTTTACTAACATAAAATCTAGGCGAATTTGGCAATACTTTTATTTCAATTTTCCTGGCCAGATGGGTCGAAAACTAGGTTACTGGTTTAAATATAAACATGATGGACACAGTCAAATTTAAATCATTTTAGATACACAAACTAGCTAACTAGAACACGTTTTTCGTTTGTTGTTGTTGTTGTTGTTGTTGTTGTTGTTGTTGTGTGTGTGTGTGTGTGTGTGTGTGTGTGTGTGTGTGTGTGTGTGGTTTGTGTGTGTGTGTGTGTGCGTTTGTATGCGCCGGCATCTAAGCACTTTCCAAAGGTTACCCACGTTAAAGTCACTACTTGTAGGAAAGTGGGCACTTACACTCCGTAGTGACTTTTTTTCACTTTTTCTACGTCCTTATTTTATCATTCTTATCTATTTTTTTCAAAAAGCAGGAGGTATTTGAGTTTCAGGTGCAGACGTGAATTTTTACACCTCCAAAATCGGGTCCAAATTACCCGTTACACACTTTACTTGAACCGGAAGTCGCGCATGCGCACTCCATCGGAAATGTAAATATGGCGGAAAAAGATTGATAAAGTTGGTAAGCGGTCTTTTTTCGAAATATGATCATTTGCAATCGATTAATTGTATATTTTCTAGTTAACTTTTGTATTTTACTAGTGTAACATCATACAGGATTAACGACAAAGTAAGTCTTAGTCATTGTAGACGTGATTATTCGAGAAACCGGGTTTGAATTGTTTATGTTTTGCAAATTCGTTTCATTTGTCAACGAAACAAAACATAGAACTCGTCATTTAATTTATGTTCTTGTGATACATGACAAATGTTTAAAAGTCTTCCCTTAGCAGTCAATTGCTCTCAATATTTTTAAGCAGTAATGTGGAAGTTTTATTTTTTCGAAATGGAAAGAATAGTGAGGCATGTATGTAAGACAAATCGGGGATGTCAAATAGAAGATGGCAACTTTATTAAAAATAAGAAAATGTAGTAAAAAGTTTAAAAAAAATCTTATTTAAAGGAATATGTTAATATTCTAGATTTAAGGTTTCAACGGGACTCAGAGTGTTGGTTGTGCTGGCCATCTGAATTCAGTGAGGCTTGGTTACAACCAGGGAATCAGTCTGTGATTCAGATTTTTGAAAACAAACATTCAAAAACCATGAAACATGAGTTTAGAGTTGATTAATTTGTCATGACAAAGAAGGAAATGGAACATGAGAATAAAAGAAAACAGAATTACACATGAAAAAGAAATACCGGTACTTTAAATTAAACCAAATTACACCAAATTAAACCAAATAATGGTACAACATAGTTCAAATAAATAAAAATAATTTCATAAATTTTAAGTAATTTTTTGTATGTATTTATGCCCTCGAAGTCGATAAGATCAGAACATATTGTTTTACAGTCATCCATCTGTCCTTTCATCTATCTGTCTGTTCAGAACTTAACTAAGAAAACTTAACATTTAAGCCTATTCAAGATACAATGCTCATATTTGGCATAATGATAGGTTCCAATAACATACTTCTACATATACTGAGATCAATGTCATGTGACAATGTCAAGGTCATCTTGTACGACCAAACCTAACATTGCAAATAACTTTTACCCATTACCAGATGATAAGATTTCAGACTGGTCCAAATTGAAAGGAGCTGCAGATAATAATTTTAAGTTTATGAAATTTTAGATTCTTTCAACTTTCTAAGTAGGAAACATTGTTTGACCCTGACCTAGATCTTTGACTTACTTTCAAAAATTTTGAATTATTTAGTCTAGAGTTGTATTCAGTCAATAATAAAGATTGGTAGATGGTTGTCTTTGATTCTGGCATCACATTGAATGTTTTCCCCTGACCTTGACCTTTAACCTACTTTTCTTAAATATTGAATTATTACGTCTAGAACTACTTATAAGTGTCGGTAGATTATTGTCTTTGATTCTGGCATCCATTTGTACCCTGACCTTGACCTACTTTCTAAAAAAATAGAATTATTAGATCTTTGACTGTATAAAGCCAACAATAAAGGTTTGTAGATGGTTGCCTTTGATTCTGGCATCATATTGAACCTTTTACCTTAACCCTGACCTTTGAGCCACTTCCTCAAATAGTAAAATATTAGGTCCAGTCTAAATATTGAATTATTAGGTCTAGGAGTGCATTTAGTAAATAATAAAGATTGGTAGACGAATTTAGGCTGTGTAAATGGACATTGTTCCTTTGATATATTTCCAGTAAGCATGAAACACTATTGGTGTTCAATTTTGTAAATTTTGTTTAAAATGTTTCTCACATGAAAATTATTTTTACTTGAAAAGTAAAAAAAGTTTATATAAATATTCTTTGAGTTAAGACAGGTGAATATTGATATGAAATTTGCACGATGACCTATACTCATACATAAAAAATTACTGACTACAACCTCTACGGCATGCATGATATTGGGTTTACAGAAACATATATATTTTCCCCCGTAAGTATACCCCGGTGTACTTTGAACCCTCCTAATTTCATCCCTCTTGAACCTTGATTTCCATTGAAAAAATAATCAAAATGAGGTTTTTGAATTTCCAAGCTCATTATTAAAAATTTCATGTATAAAGCAAAAGGGCAAATACTGCAAAAAACAACAACCCGCAATGTAAGGATAGTACTCATATGTGCATCCCGATTTTTCCGAGGGAAATTTCCAAATGATATTGTCTTAAAATATTCACCTGTAGGCAAACAAACTGTATTTATGGCATTATTATTGCTAATTGATGATGAGATACTTTGACTTCCAAATTTTCTTAATCTATAACCATGTCATTTGTTTCAACTTAATATGTGATAAATTGAATGTATGCATATTGCTATTTGGTTGCCATGTTGAATACGTATTGTCAAATATTAATATCTTCCAAGTAAAAAAAAACCTTCATTCAATTTTATATACAATATATAATTGTATGAATGTTTCAGACATGCCCAACTTAATAGTAGATACCACTGTTGCCCTTTGATAGGTCAATAGTGGTACTTGACCTGTCAGTCTTTAGTCAAAAGACACACCCCATTTTACTTCATGTGAACTTTAGATTTTTTCAAATAGATATCTCCAGATGATTTGTCTGTCAGTTTATCCCAAATAAATACTATGATAGTTGAAATGTATTCAATTGTAAGAGAATACACAGCTAATGCTGGTTCCTTTTTAATTGAATATTAAATGTAGTCAATTAAAAATTCCATCATATTTCTTTTGAAGCAATGTTTGGGGAAATCATTTTTTGTTCTCAAAAAATAGCATATGAATTAGTATATAGCCTTGATGAACACCTTAGGGCATCTGTGCTGGTAGCATTATCCATACTCCTTTTCTAGTTAGTCAACAGTCTAGTTTAATAAATATAGTACAAGGCCATGAATAACCCCATTCTTATAGATTTAGATTTTTAAAAAAACAAACTTTTGTGAAGTTACGTGTTTATAAAATGTGATGGTGGTTGACCTGAGTGCTCTAAGTTCAAAATATATTGGTAAGACATCCACTGCATGGAAATAAGGGGTTAGTTATAGAAGCTGGATAAACCAATTTTAGTACCAGATCAATTTTCAAAAGAGATAAATGTTAGAGAAAATTTAAAAGATAGTTGTTATTGTAACGGTCTTAAGGGAGGTAATTTGCTGTGATATGAAAATTAGGGTACCTTCTGAAAGTCAAGTGACTATTTGGGGTTATATAAAGACAAGGTCGACCCGTTTAGGGTTGAGGATCCTTTTCTCTGAATGTATTTGCTTTGTCTACTAGCTCAGAATGTTACATTATATTATATTTGAATTATGTTTAGAAGATCTATTTTATCTCTCACCAATGGGTGGATAAGTGTAAACCTAAGTGGAATAGCAGCTGGAATAGCAGCTGGAGGCTAGGGAAGGATGTAGTGGTATTACTGGTGTGAGAAATGCCAGGAATTCATTGTTAGGTGCTCTGGTGATATGACTGAAATACTGGGGTGTTAAACCCCAATCAATCAATCAATTACCTGATCACTATTTTGGAGATATTTATAAAATCCAATCTCTCTGTGCAAAGAATTCAAAACAAAAGAGTGTTACTGATTTGCTATGATAGTATTTTCGGAAAACATTCAAGCAAAAGGTTATATTCCCTTTAGTTCAATACAACTTTCTCTATATATAAAAACAGTAAGACTTTATATATATTACATTTTAAACAATTTGTGTATATATTTGTATTTGTGTAAGTTGTAAGAGTAATCTCCATTTCATTTGAAATGACACAATACATTACTATTTTGGTAAACACTAAGAAATTTTGATAGAACACAATTTTAAAGGTTGGTTTTACTAAAAACATTTACATATTGAGCCATCGGTTTTCTTTTTAAATCTTACTCTTCCTTTTTTTCATTTAAACCACATTTTCTTAAGTATTAAACAGGATTGACCCATTTTTCAAATTTAACCGGTTCAATATGAAGAAAATTCGGTATAAATGATTAATCCGGTATATTTCCATGCACACAGTATCTTTCACTTCCTGTTGTTCTTGTGCCAAAGATTTGTCTTGAGAGAGCAAGATTTGAGGTAACAAATTAATCAATTTAGTCCAATTCAAACACATCAGTTCTGGGATCATTGTTTAAATTCTTTTTTGATAAGGTCAAATTTTGAATTCTATTATCTGATTCATGCAAAATGATACTGTTGAATGTTCAGAGCAAAAATGAAAATGAAAAGGAGTAGAAGAGTTGATTATACACTCATCAATACTGTGTACAAGTCGATATTAGGGAAAATTATGACAAATTTCCCAGTTAGCTGCGATATCGTAGCCCTTTTTAACTCACTATAACGCAAAGTAGATTTATGATCCTTGTGTATTTTTCTTCGTATTTATTTCCAAACGCAACAAAAAGTGTCGAGGCAATCGGACTTTGGATGCCAAAGTTCTGATCTAGACAAAGAAGTTTATTCCGTCGCCCGAAAGCCAATTAGTGATCCCATGATATGTCCCCTCATCGACATCAAGGAATCTGTGTTCGATTGAAGGATGCCTTTACTTACACTAATTAAATGATCTAATTTTCTGCAATAATGATAAAAAAGTTATCATTTTCACCCATTGGCGATAAAGTTTTGTAACTTGAATAATGTATATGGAGGACATTAAGTAGGATTTATTAGCCAGGCAAACAACTTGAAATGAATGTGAAAAACAGAGAGTCTCCTGGTAACAATTAGAGCCTTGTTTCAGAAACTGTTCTGAACTTAATGATGCCTGACTTACATTCGAAACAGAGAAACGGGAGTTTATTTTCAGTACAATGCGTAAAATGGATTTCGTGTTATATAGTCGAAACTATGAGATCGTTATAAACAAATAAACGGAAAATGATTTTACCTCTCGTCCGGCACCCTCAATCTTCTGGCTACACCCACTCACTTAAACAGGGAGTTCCACTTAGATATAAAGCGGTGTTATTTTGTAAATTTTCAGACCAGAAACATGTACATAAAAAAGTAAAACTATTAATTGGCGACCTAAACGCCGTAACTACAGCTTGAGTAAACTATATAATCACGACGTTTAAGTCGCCAAATCAGTAAAATCGCGTTACATGAATGTCAGCCAATGTTGGAGTTCAAAGTTCACTTCCGGTCTAAATGATTGATTTGAGTAGTCGATTGATTCTTAGATTGACTCCTGCGATTGGTCAATTGAAAAAGTGAATGATCTGGATTGATTCTGTAACCGAATAGAATTGACCAATCGCTGGCCCCATCTACTTGCTTCGTTACCCCCACTCATTACCTCGAAAAGTAAACCCGCTTCGATTTAAAACGGCGTTATTTGAAAAATTTATGACCACAAGCATGTAACAAAAAAGTAGTTAAGTTGGTTGGAAACCTAAACCTCGTAACTACTGCTTGAATAAGGTGTAGTTACGACGTTTAATCGCCAAATCAACATTTAAAAGGTCATCAAAAATGGCGGTCAATGTCGGAAATTCAAACTCATTTCTTGCCTCATTGATCGACTGGTTAATTGATTGACAGCTGCGTTTGGTTAATTAGTAACATTTGACCGAAAAAATTTTTATAAGATCTTTTTTTATCGTTGATGCCGTAGCAAAATGACGGTAAGTTGTTAGGGGGGATAGCAAGTATACAGGATGTGAATCTGCTGAAAGCTCGATGCACAGTAATCGTTGTAAAGCAACTTTACAAGGGACCTCGGTTTAACGTCCCATCCGAAAGGTAATTAGTTTATTAGTTGGGTTATCTCAAGGTTCGAACCTATGATCTCGAGGTTTGAAATGGAGCGCTCTTCCTAATGAGCAAATGATATTACCTTTTTTAAAAAGTAAGTGTGTTATTCTATAATTAGATTTTGTTTAAATGAACACGTGCAAATCCGGTCAGTCAGTGAAATGATGGGATGAATGGAGTTCTAGAATGTTTTGAATGATTTGAGTGAGTAATTTGAATGATATGGATGAATTGACGGATCGCTGGCCCCGCCCACTGGCTCTGCTGGTCAAACCCACTAACTCCTATAGGAAGATCGACTTCGATATCAAACAGCGTTATTTTGCAAAACAAATTTATTGTTACGCCCGTTTAATCGTTATACCAAAAATATGCTTCGCATGAATGTCGGCCACTGTAAGAATTCAATGTACACTTCCTGTCTAAATAAATGATTTTATAATATACTGGAGTAAAACCTGGCTGTCAAATACAACTCGACAGAAAAAAAATCAATATTCGGGGTGTAGCAAAAAACCGTATTCGTCGAGTACCGTTAAACACTAAGTTCTTTTGTGTGTATTGACGCTCCGGGTTTTTCGGAAAGATGGTAATTTCTTAGCCATTTAAATGAATTTTATTAATGTCATTTCCTGAAAGGTATATAATAAAAGGGATATTACAACAGTGTGTTTTTCTATTTGTTGTTATCGTGTTCTCGAATCGTGTGTAGATATTTTTATTGGATTCGACTTTCGGTCTCATCCAATAAAAAAACCTACACACGATTCTCGAACACGATAACAACGCATAGAAAAAGACACTGTGGTAATATTCCCTATTGATCGGTCGATTGATTCTCTGATTGACAGCCGCGATTGGACAATTTGTGAACGACCGAGTTAAATGAGACTGAGTTGGGCGAGGAGTTTATATAACTGTACAAGTCATGCAGACCACATGTCACAATGGCAAGATAAAAGTACAAAGAGCCCCCGGCATAATTTCATTAGAGGAGAAATTTCCAATTGCTTATTTTCTCATTTCGATAGACGTTCAAGTTAATTGTAAATCTATGTGTGAAATTCTCTGTGATATACGTCACTTCTCAATAACTAAAGCTGTAATTAACTCGCTATTGACGAGTTTCGTAGACTTGGCTATCACTTTTCGTTTCTGATATTGCCAACTTCGCCCAATTGACCAATCGTGGCTGTCAATCTCAGAATTTCGGCCAGTCAAATCTTTTATTATGACCGAAAGCAAAAATCCAACAATTTTTGTGGGCCATTTTAGTTTGTCTGGTGACTTAAACGTCGTGATTACAGCTTGAATAATCGCCAACCCCCTCAAAAAACGAATCACATACATGTCGGCCTATGTATTAAACAACGTTATTTTGCAAAGCTTATGGCCAGTAACATGCAGCAAAAAAGTGAAATGATTGGTTGACAACCTAAACGTCGTAACTACAGATTATTCAGGATAGTTGCGACATTTAAGCTGCCATACAAACAAAAATGGTTTACATAGAGGTCGGCCAAAGATGGAGTTCAAAGTTCACTTCCCGTGCACATCCCGTCTATATGAATGATTTAATTTGTCGACTGATTCTTAGAGTGGCACACTCGATCCGTCAATTAACCGTTTCCTGGTTAATCCCTGGTTTTTACGTCCCTGTAATATTATGATTCAGAAAACATTGTGGAAAAAGAAGAAATTGCTTATAACAAGCAATTTCTCCTTTTTCCACAATTTCTTCTACCCTAGTAAGTGGTTATTTTTCAAATCAAATCAACTTTTAATTTTCGTCTGCGATACCTTTGAATTTAGACCAGTCTAAAATTTAAAAAAAAAAACAGGAAAGGGTAAAATGACCATCTCCTCACAGCCAATGTTTATCTTGAATGATTGTTGTTTTTTTGTTTTTTATGTTGTCGTTGTTGTTTGATCGGGGGGGGTATGTGTTTTTGTTGTTGTTGTTGTTTTAGGGGGGCTGTATTTCGGTTTGTAGTGTATTAATGTATTCAGACAAATAAAAATAATTTCTTCATTATCCACAATGTTTTCTATCCAAAACGACGAGAAAGTTCAAAATTCAATCAACTTGAAATTATCGTCTGCAGCTTCTTTCAATTTGGACCAGTCTAAAATTTTGCTGTGTTGGAATGGGTAAAAGAAAATAAATTCCCGAATATTAAAATATTGTAAAACAATCTATCGCTTTTTAGTTCACTAAAGCATTTAAAAGCATCTTAAACCATTATCCCACCATGACGTTTTCAAACGCCCTTCAATATCAAACTTTGGAAACATTGTTTAAAATGAAGAAATTGCATTGTCACGTGCAATTTTTTCATTATCCGCAATGTTTTATACCTTAAAAGACAAAGATTCTAAAGATTTCATCAACTTAAAATTGTCGTCTGCAACTTTTTGAATTTGGACTGGTCTAAAATTTGATTGTGTGGGAATGGGTTAATATCAACTATAAATAGAAGGTATTGGTAAAGGTCCTCTGATTGAGTATGCTAGGAATCAACTTGTGTTTGTTGACGTTTTGAGATCGACAGCAATTGTCGGAATGATTTGTTATGAGCAAAGGCGTCGGTGACGCTGCACGCTTGATAAATCGATTGAAAGGACAGTATTTCAGTCATATCGCGACAGCTGGAGCACCTAACAATGCTACCATTACATCCTTTCCTAGCCTCCAGCTGCTATCCCACTTAGGTTCAAGATTATTTACCCATTTATGAGAGAAAGATCTCGGAAAGGATATATGCCGCTGCCGGGGATCGAACCCTTGACATCCAATGATTGAAGATTGCAACTGATGCGCTACCGATGCGCTGAGACGGCGCCTGACGCTGTACGAACAAAGAGGATACATTCTGAACCATAATATATGTTTGAATGACAAACTGAACTGATGAAGGTGAAATTCATTGAAACATTTGTTTTGTTTTGTTTTGTTTTGCGGGGGCCACAATTGTTGAATCAAATAATTAGTCGACAAATGAAATTATTCCATTAGACCAGAAGTGAGTTTTGAACTCCTACAATGGCCGCCATTTTCGTTCATCTTTTTTTGTTAGTCTGGCGACTTATACGTCGTAACTACAGCTTTTTCAAGCTGTAGTTACGACAGTTAGGTCACCAACCAATTATTCTACATTTTGTTAAATGCTACTTGCCATAAATTTTGCAAAACAACCTAATTTAAAATCGAAGCGGGACTTCCTGTTTGAGTCGATGGGCGTCGCCCACGGGGTAAATGGGCGGGGCCAGTGATTGGATGCGAATCTTGTACTTTATGCGTCCCATTTCTTATAATTATTCTTACTATTATTTTGGCTATCATCTTGTATCATTTTACATTTTCAGTTTTTAAGACGGCAAATATAGTTTCCACAGTGAGTGATCCTTCGGAATCAGTAAGTTTTACATCAGTCTGTATAATGATATCTACGTTAAAGGGTGTAGTTGTTGTCTTTTTGGTGTAGTTAAAGGTCACTTTTTCAATTTCCGCCAGCCACGTTCCAGTTTTAGAAAACCTTGATCTTACAACTGAAAGGAAATAACTTTCTTGGATCTTCGTCAGTTTGATCTGGCAAAAAATTGACTGGTCGCTGACCACGCCTACTGACCTCTAAAATGGCAGAATTAACAATATTCCTTTTTAACAGCTAGGTAATAAGGTCAAATTTTATAAATTTCTTAATTGCACTCTTAAGGCAATATCTTTTGCATAAATGTATTGAAATCTTGTCAGAATTTTACCTACATAAAATCTAGGCGAATTTTGCAATACTTTTAGCTCAATTTTCCTGGCCAGATGGGTCGAAAACTAGGTTACTGGTTTAAATATAAACATGTTGGACACAGTCAAATTTAAATCATTTTAGATACACAAACTAGCTAACTAGAACACGTTTTTCGTTTGTTGTTGTTGTTGTTGTTTGTGTGTGTGTGTGTGTCTTTTTTGTTGTTGTTTGTTTGTTTGTTTGTTTTGTTTTTATTGTTGTTGTTTGGGGGGTGCACTATTTAGACCACAGTCTAGACCCAAATGGCTAAGTATTATGTTACAATGCTTTTGTTTCTGATAGCTTGGTTTACTTTAGTGGGTAACATGGTCACAGACTAAATCATTTGGTCAAGTTCTAAAGGTTGGTTGTTTCTAGCATAGGATAGGGGTCACTTGTAACACTAAAATTAAGTTCTTTAACGATTGAGTCACATAGAATCGAAAACTAAGACACTAAATCAATCATTTTCAACATGAAACGTCGATGGATAGAGCTCATCGAACTTACTGTAGAGCCAAACATTTTTGTATGTGCATTTCAACCCATTACCACGAAACGATTTTTTGGCTGGTCCAAGTTGAAAGATGTTGCAGTCGACAATTATTACTATTATTCAAAGTGGGGTAAAATTTGGAATTTAGGACAAAGTAGAGTAGGAACCATGGTGAGAAGAGCTTGTTTCAAGCAATTTCTCATTTTCTCACACTGTTTCCCAGAGATGTTTTCGTATAACATTTAAAATGCAGGATAATGTTCCAACCATGGTAGTCCACGAAACAGCCAATTACATGATTTCCATTTGCAATAACTTTAGCAAAGCAACTTTACTTATCTGTTAGTTTATAAATTAACAATGTGTACCTTGTTCCTCACATATTTCTTTTGCCTGCGAACTTTTTTTTTCCTGAGAGTTACCTTACATTACAAAGTTCTAAAACGGCAGAAACTGGTGGAAATTATTCTCATTAAATATTAATCTTTTAGTACACGAGTTACTGTCAAACCGAAATAGCTCCTATAAAATATGCATGGAACCTAATAGCAATTTATTTTGGGGAATTACATTTAATGCGCCGAAAATATTTCAGCAATTATGTTACAAAAAATGAAAAATGTCATAAATAAAATTTCTCGTTCTTGATCAGAATAATTTATGGCAATAGAGCTCTTTACAGCTAATAGTAAACTAAGCTACGTATATATAATTTATTTTTTTGTTTTGTCTATCATAACTGGCGTTCTGATTGGTCAAAAAAATTATTCATAACTCTATGAACAAAATTTTGAGCACGCAGCGATTTTGTATGCTTCCGCACAAAATAGTCCCATACAAAAAGGTATCAAAATTTGTAAAGCTTTTGTTTTTTTTCGCTCGATGCTATTAAATTATAAGAAATGAAGAGAATAATTTTGTTTTCATGGAGGTATGAACCGAAAAACCTAATCACACAATGTATGAGTCCGCTTCGCGTCTTCATACAGTGTGATTAGTTTTTTCGGTTCATACCTCCATGAAAACAAAAAATATTCTCTTCATCTCTTAAATGACAAATCGGGCAACGTTCATTTAGAAAACCTTGATCTTACAACTGAAAGGAAATAACTTTCTTGGATCTTCGTCAGTTTGATCTGGCAAAAAATTGACTGGTCGCTGACCACGCCTACTGACCTCTAAAATGGCAGAATTAACAATATTCCTTTTTAACAGCTAGGTAATAAGGTCAAATTTTATAAATTTCTTAATTGCACTCTTAAGGCAATATCTTTTGCATAAATGTATTGAAATCTTATCAGAATTTTACCTACATAAAATCTAGGCGAATTTTGCAATACTTTTAGCTCAATTTTCCTGGCCAGATGGGTCGAAAACTAGGTTACTGGTTTAAATATAAACATGTTGGACACAGTCAAATTTAAATCATTTTAGATACACAAACTAGCTAACTAGAACACGTTTTTCGTTTGTTGTTGTTGTTGTTGTTTGTGTGTGTGTGTGTGTCTTTTTTGTTGTTGTTTGTTTGTTTGTTTGTTTGTTTTGTTTTTATTGTTGTTGTTTGGGGGGTGCACTATTTAGACCACAGTCTAGACCCAAATGGCTAAGTATTATGTTACAATGCTTTTGTTTCTGATAGCTTGGTTTACTTTAGTGGGTAACATGGTCACAGACTAAATCATTTGGTCAAGTTCTAAAGGTTGGTTGTTTCTAGCATAGGATAGGGGTCACTTGTAACACTAAAATTAAGTTCTTTAACGATTGAGTCACATAGAATCGAAAACTAAGACACTAAATCAATCATTTTCAACATGAAACGTCGATGGATAGAGCTCATCGAACTTACTGTAGAGCCAAACATTTTTGTATGTGCATTTCAACCCATTACCACGAAACGATTTTTTGGCTGGTCCAAGTTGAAAGATGTTGCAGTCGACAATTATTACTATTATTCAAAGTGGGGTAAAATTTGGAATTTAGGACAAAGTAGAGTAGGAACCATGGTGAGAAGAGCTTGTTTCAAGCAATTTCTCATTTTCTCACACTGTTTCCCAGAGATGTTTTCGTATAACATTTAAAATGCAGGATAATGTTCCAACCATGGTAGTCCACGAAACAGCCAATTACATGATTTCCATTTGCAATAACTTTAGCAAAGCAACTTTACTTATCTGTTAGTTTATAAATTAACAATGTGTACCTTGTTCCTCACATATTTCTTTTGCCTGCGAACTTTTTTTTTCCTGAGAGTTACCTTACATTACAAAGTTCTAAAACGGCAGAAACTGGTGGAAATTATTCTCATTAAATATTAATCTTTTAGTACACGAGTTACTGTCAAACCGAAATAGCTCCTATAAAATATGCATGGAACCTAATAGCAATTTATTTTGGGGAATTACATTTAATGCGCCGAAAATATTTCAGCAATTATGTTACAAAAAATGAAAAATGTCATAAATAAAATTTCTCGTTCTTGATCAGAATAATTTATGGCAATAGAGCTCTTTACAGCTAATAGTAAACTAAGCTACGTATATATAATTTATTTTTTTGTTTTGTCTATCATAACTGGCGTTCTGATTGGTCAAAAAAATTATTCATAACTCTATGAACAAAATTTTGAGCACGCAGCGATTTTGTATGCTTCCGCACAAAATAGTCCCATACAAAAAGGTATCAAAATTTGTAAAGCTTTTGTTTTTTTTCGCTCGATGCTATTAAATTATAAGAAATGAAGAGAATAATTTTGTTTTCATGGAGGTATGAACCGAAAAACCTAATCACACAATGTATGAGTCCGCTTCGCGTATTCATACAGTGTGATTAGGTTTTTCGGTTCATACCTCCATGAAAACAAAAAATATTCTCTTCATCTCTTAGATAACAGATCATTCATTGGCGGATCGCCGGTCCCGCCCACTGACCTCTGACAGGAAGTTCAACGTTGAATTTAAACGGCGTTAGTTGCAACATGCCTTATGGGTAGTAGCATGGACTCCAAAAGTAAAAACAGTTGGTCGGGGACCCAAACGTCGTACTTACAGCTTGAATAAGCTGTAGTTACAACGTTTAAGTCGCCGAACCAACAAAGATACTTCACATAAATGTCTGCCAATGTGTTGGAGTTCAAAGTTCGGTCTAAATGAATAATCTGATTGGCCGATTGATTGATTGATTGACAGACGCGATTCGTCAATCGGTTTCTGATATGAAATTGGTTCAATTCGAGACGTTCCTTTGGTACTCATTCGTGTATTAAGGTTGAATAGGAACAGAGTTATTTGGATGAATGTGAAATTTATGCGACATATGGTTACACAGGCTGCTCTGTGACTCTGCTTCTTACCTTGCCAAGCGAATTTCCATCAACTCATTCCCTTACGCTTTTAAATACTCAACAAGAAAAAGGAAGTAGAAAACAATGTGAATTTTTTTTTTAAGAAATTGCTTGTTACAAACAAGTTTCTTTATTATCCACTATGTTTTCTTCCCAAAAAGACAAAGGTTGTTAAAATTTCAAGGACAATACATTGTCGTGTGTTATTTCTTTCAGTTTGGACTAGTCTAATATTATGGCATGAGGTGATGATTTATTAGTTTCGAGGATTCATATCAGTAGCAACATCCCTGTTTTTTTTCCATTTTAAGCGTATCTGTGACATTATTTGTAAATTCAATAAGTAGGTTGTGACATCGTTTAATAATTTAATTGTTGGTTTCGTCTATCAAAAACGAGCGATCTGATTGGTCGAAAAATTTAATTCATACCTCCATGAACAAAATTTTGAGTACGCAGCCATTTTGAATGCTTCCGCACAAAATAGTTCACAACAAAATGGTATTAAAATTTGTTAAGTTGTTGCATTTTTCGCTCGATGCTATTAAATTATAAGAAATGAAGAGAATATTTTTTGTTTTCATGGAGGTATGAACCGAAAAACCTAATCACACAATGTATGAATCCGCTTCGCGTCTTCATACAGTGTGATTAGTTTTTTCGGTTCATACCTCCATGAAAACAAAAAATATTCTCTTCATCTCTTAAATGACAAATCGGGCAACGTTCATAACGCTGCGAATGGTATTGCCGTATTTTGCGAAGTTAGAAAATCACGGGTTTTATTTATTGATTCATATTAGCAGAACAGCAATGAAGGAATTTCGCGGTCAAGAAAAATAGCCCCAACTTGAGATAATTGAGATATGCGCAATTCCCACTTCCAACTTCACACTTCGTATTTAGCATTTAAACTTCACAATTCAGACTTTAAACTTTAGGGTCCAAACTTCACACTTCAAAAAAGATATATATAAAGTGTGAAATGTTAACTTTGACATTATTAATTCACCATCACTCTTTTGTAGGAAACAGATTTTCTTATATGCATGCACTTGTATTAGTGACACAGATGACATTTTATTTTCAATTCCATATTTATACTAACTGGAGAATTCAGTAAGGCCATTCCCATAGATTTCACTGAAGAAACAAAAATATATTCCTAAATGAAGAAACAAAAGAATCTTTGTTATGTAAAAGCTACAGTACGAAGCCAAAATAGGTATAGAATATCGAGATTATTGAAGTGTTCAAGTTCAGCTTCAACTAAAGCAGCTGAGCATGTGCGTGTTATTTACAACAATTTCGCGTGCACGCCAAGCACAGGGTGAACAGAGTTTTAATCATGCGCTCTGTTGATAGCTATAGACTCCAAGTGCCCTTGAACGACGGGAGCATATTAACCCTTGTCAAATTTGAATTAATATCAAAGGACTGAAAGCACTGAAAGTGGTTTGTTGTTGTTGTTTTGTTTTGTTTTTGTTTGGGTTTTTTTGCTAAATATTTATTTCAAAGTTATATTTTTTACACAATTCTAACTTGAAAGAGAAAAACAGGTTGTGAAGACTAAGATCAGACTGCACTTAAGTGCGGGCTCATCTTCAACTATACCTCCTGCAAAAGTAGGAATATCCCGGGTCTAGCATGACAAAGGATTAAAAATAATAAAGCAAAGACCTTATTTAAAGAGGCTGCACTGTTGGATTAATACCAGTCTTCCCTGTGGGCTTCTGTGAATGCATTTACAAGCATACAACAATAAATTACAACAGACCTTGAAGTAGAAGATAGAGACATAAAATACATAAAAGAATAACAACGGTTTAAAATTATATGATTTACACAAGAATGAAATTGCAGTAAATGAAATATATAAGCTAATGCATCGTAATATTCTTAAGACGATTATCCTTTCCGACTAAAGGCTGGATAATCGTAAGCCTGTGTGGGATGAGCAGCTGGAGGCTCGAATGATGTAATAGTAGTCCTGGTGTGAGAATTACCAGCAATCCATGGTTATGTGCTCCAGCCGCCGCGATATGACTGAATACTGTTAAAAGTAGTGTTAAACCGTATTCAATCTTCTGAAGATACACAAACAATCGTTTCAGCCCAAATTACCTACAGTTTTTATTATTCTGTCAGAGTATAGCCTTACCTGTGACCTGTAGAAAATTTCTTTTCGTGTGAAAACATTTTTTTTTTGTTTTGTTTTGTTGTTTTGTTTAAGATTTTCAGATCGTTTTTTTTTGTTTTTTTTGTTTTTTTTTCAGAGATTGAATGGACGAATTCTGATTTATTTTCCTCTAGTGCATGGCGTGTTTCCTTCTTTATCCGATATTTACAACCCTAATACGAGTGCATAATAACCAGTTATAAACAGAAAGTGGAGGTAAAAAATCTTGAGCGACTTAAAAAGATCGACTTTTATCAACATTCGAAAAGAAAGGCCGCTTTGTCTCGTCACTCATACTTAATAGGACAAGAATAAACGGATCGCCGGCACGCCTCCTGACCCAAACAGTAGGTTAAACTTTAAAAATATTTAACGGCTTTATTCTGCAAACTTGACGGTCAGTAACACGTAACATTATTCAAGCTGTAGTTACGACGATTTAGTCACCAAACCAGCGAAATTGCTCTGAATACATGCTGCAGACCAAAGTTCATTTCCAGTCTATCGATTTTTAATTGACAATCGCGATCAACCAAACTAATAGACGAAAGACATCGCTTATGGATTTTCGCTATCGGAAATCATCGGCTTAATTTCAAAAATACGATTATATACTGAGGGGAAAAAGTTTAGCAATTTCGTACGTTACGGCCAATTTCTCCGGTGTCTAGCTTTGGATCCAAACCATATTTTCACACATCGATCTTTTATGTGTTAGCCACAGTATTTAAAAAGAATCAGATGATTTCAAAGTCATACGTGTTTGTTGTACAGCGTCAAACATGGTAGGGTAGGGAAGTAAATGAAACACAAAGTTTTAATATCTTGTGTGTCCACCGTTTGCGCCAATAACGGCATCACAGCGTCTTCTCATGCTGGAAATGAGCCTACGATTAATGGCCATGGGGATACGACCCCATTCCTGACGCAGAACACGTTCCGGGTCTCTAACGTTATTAACGTCATTCCTGTCTCTGATGGTCCCAAAGGTGTTCGATCGGAGACAGATCCGGTGATTTGGCTGGCCAATCCAACACATCAACATTATTAGTCTGTAAAAGGTCTAATGTGTGCCGAGCGACATGTGGGCGGGTATTATCTTGCTGAAAATGGTAGCAAGCCCTTGACGCAAGAACGGCAATACCACTGGCTGGACAATTTCGGTGCAGTATCGAACGGCATTTAAGATTCCCTGAATAGCTACCAAGTCAGTCTTGCCACGGTATGATATACCATCCCAGACCATGACGCTGCCGCCTCCAAAACGGCCATGTTGAATGACGTTTGCGGGGTCCATCCTTTCGCCATCACGCCTCCAAACACGTACCCTGCCATCCTCAAACATCAAATTAAAAGGGATTCGTCTGTGAATAGGACCCGATTCCACATTCGTCTTGGCAATCGACGGTGTACCCTTGTCCAATTCAATCTTGCATATCTGTGTGCACGTGTCAAAGGAATGCCAACGTAAGGTAGACGTGCGCGTAAACGTGTCGAACGAAGTCTGTTTCTTACAGTACATATATAAATCAACAAAATTATAAAAAAAATCTCTGGAAGTACTGAGGAAGACGTTAGTTCATGTTAGAAAGCTTTTTTTCACAAGTGTTGTTGTATTGACAAGAAGTTATATGGTGTTGAAGTCTCTAACGGTGAATACTTTTCCCGGTGACATTAAATTCCCTCTCTTTTAATGGAACAATATATTCAAACGCCAAAATAATCGCAGTATTTTCGTAAAATCATCGCTAATTATCTTTAAAGTTTATTTTATTGATTTATCAATTAGTACAGTAATTTTGTCAGATTTACTTCTAAAGTTTTAATCTTTTTTTTGATACCTCATCTGAAGAAAGGTTTGCAGGCGAAGTCATGCATAACATGAACATAAAAATGACTTAATATAAAACTTCTACAAAAGCAAGTTTCAAGTAATTTCTGTTTTTCACACAAGGTTTTCCATGATAGTGTTTCTTTTAAGGCGTCAGAAAGTGTCATTGTGTCGCGAAGAGTTAAATTTAAAGAAACAGGGAGAATGCAGAGTTGAGATATTTAAAGTTTACATCACTTACTGGGATAAAATACGATCGTGTAAACAATAGTTTCCGGGCTTTTAGTTCGTAAAGTTTCATCTTAGCCCTAACGATAGCTATAATTGGGTTTAATAGTGTTTTATTATCAGAGATACTCTTAATTTGCAAGGGAAGGGCAAAGAAGTTTATGTTCACAGAGAATACCCATGTACAATTATTGAGTTCTAACATTGCTGCCAAGGTTAGGAAACAGATTTTGATATCAAAACATTAGCTGCTTTATTCCAGCGAGCCGCGGCCATAGCGCAGTGGTATCGTGTAGGACTAGTCACCGGGTCTCGGGTTAAATCGGTGTGACAAATACTAAAAAATCAATGGTGAGGTGCTCCAGCCGCCGCGATATGACTGAAATGCCGCTAAAAGAGTCGTTAAACCCCATTCAATCAATCAATTTTATTCCAGCGAAATCAAGAAAATAAAGTACGGAAGGCATCACCTAGTTGTCACGAGAGCAAACTTTAGACTGATCTAAATTGAAAGAAAATGCAGGCGACAGTTTAACCTTTAAGAAATTTTAATTTTCTTTAACTTTCTGAGAAGCAATTTCTTCATTGTCCGCAATGTTTCCCCAATTGTTTTTCTTGGGGGTCGTCAAAAGGCGTCATTGTGTAGGGATGAATTAAACTTTGGTATTTTGGTTAAATGAGTATACCCAGACATCCACTAAAACTAATTGATCGCGTGTATGATGTACCATTAATGCTCCCTTCATGATGAAAGATATTCCATCTGATAGTGTAGATATTCCATCTGAGAGTGTGTGCTGTTTAATTGAGGATTGGAAATATCGCAAAGTAAATCAACGGGGCTCAAAGATGCAAGGTCAAACGGCAAAAGTGTTTTTTTTAACTCATTACCACATAATCCCACATATTTACGCACAAAGGTATATAGCGATGGAAAATATTGTCAGAAAAGAAGAAATTGCTTGGAACTAGCAATGTCTTCTTTTCTAACAATATTTTCTTCATCATATGACTCTTTTTTTCAATTCAAACAAACTTTCTTTAGCCGTCTCTTACCTCTTTCAATTTGGACCAGTCATGAGTGTCTACTGGATCCGAAACTAACCATTGAATTTCAAAAAGACGACAGAAAACCCTAAACTATTGAAAAATAAACGGATAGCCGCTATCAATAAAAGAATCATTCCACCAATGAAATCATGTGTTTAGACTGGAAGTGAACTTTGAACTCCAACATTGGACAACATTAATATGAAGTATTTTTGTCGGTTTGTCAACCAAACCACGCAACTAAATCTTATCAAAATTATTCAACAACATCTTATTCAAGCGGTAATTGCGACGTTTAGGTCTCCTACAACCATTTTCCTTTTTCGTTACAAAATTACAGACTAAAACTTGAGCAATGTAACGCCGTTAAACATCGGAGTAGAACTTCCTGTCTGAGTCTGTGGATGTGGCCAGCGATCCGTCAATTACATGAAAGTACTAATTCCCATGGTATGACGTCATCATGAAGAATGGGTTATGCCGCCAGTAGCCTCCTTAATAAGAGTATTGCCAACCGGTGCATGGCCCTCGGCTGATGCATGATTGATAGTTGGTTAGTTAATCTAAATCGACAAGCGTTATAATTCGCACAAAAAAGAACGCATTTGAAAATACAAGCCTTGCAAGAAAAGTTTGCTCTTGTGATAATAAACATATAATCGCCGATGCAAGTGAAAGCCTACAATAATAACACAGAGATATCAAACACGCCAGAGTTGTTGCATAACGACAGTAATTATACAGACAACGAAAGCCGAACGGAGAAGCGTTGTCTTCATGTTCTTATAGCGCAATCTTATACCGAAGCCATGAGAAGACGACACAATTTTCGACTGGTCCAAATTGAAAGAATTAGTAGACGCCAAATTTTAGTTGATGGTATTTGAAGAATGAAACATTGTGGATGATAAGACCCTATAACAAGAGTGATTGCGTAGGAATGGGTAATTAATCCTATATATTGTACGTGTGTGTTTATGTAATTGTTTTCGTTTTTGAAGAAAGTTGAGAAAATGAGGAAATGCTGATTACCGGCACTTGCTCCCTTTTCAACAACATTTTTCACTCTAACAAAGGTACAGTAGTTTACTTTCTCATAGTAAAACCTTGACGTTAATTGTATTTACGATGTTTCGAAAAGATATTGTATTGACAATGTAAAATGGATCGGGCAATTGTTATCCAAATTGTGGAAGGTGTTGAGGAAAAAGAAGAAAATGCTGATTACTGGTGTTTTCTCTTTTTTCAACAACATTTTCATTCTGTTACAGATGATTGGTTCTGTCGCCTGCATAACATTTGATATCGGACAAACCTAAAAATTGTCGTTTTACATGACTTATTGTAGCAATTTAATGCATTACCTAATATTTGCATTAATACAGGTTTTCTTCTTTTTCATGTCTTAACTCACAGCAACCCATTTATCTGTTTTGTTATTTCGTTTCGAAAAAGATAGATAGCAATGGACTGTTGTGGGTAATATTTGCTATAAATCAAAACAATACTTAATGCAATCTTTAATGTCCGCCATATTGTATACTGTGCTGTACATTTAATATACCTCATGGGTCTATGACCTTCTGGTTTGAATAAAGATATATACCTAATTCTGCCCAATATGAAAAGCAAAATAATTATAAAGGTTCTAGGTAAACATGAAACACCATACCCCGTAACAGTGTTGTTGTTTTTGTTGATGATGTTATTTGTTTTGTTTTGTATTTGGAATATGTCCTTGATAAATGACCATGACTGTATCACATGACTTTGACCTTGGTATCTGCAGATGTATATTGATGAAATATATCATCATGCCAAATATGAGCATTCTTTCTTGACTATGCTTGATATGTTTTTGTTGCTGTTGTTGTTGTTGTTTTGTTTTGTTTTTGTTGGTTGTTTTTGTTTTGTTTTGCTTTTTTTCCGGGTGTGTGTGTTAAATTTGTAGAAGTTAGTACTTGACACAAGATATTGACCTCGACATGGTATCTGAGAATGATCCATGATCATGTCAAATAAAATAATGTATCTTGAATAAGTATGTGTTAATGTTAAGTTATTGTTAGATTTCAGGTAGACAGACCATAGGCAGAGGGACAATGGCAAAACAATACGAGCCGATCTTTTCTGGGTCAAAAAAGTCTATATCTGTTACATCCTACAACATTAATTCTTTTAGCTGTTGACTGATTTGTACATGAGTAATTCAACAACAAAGCAAGGCTAGTGGTCTAAGGATCTTGCGCATTTGCACACATAATAAAAGAAAAAAAACGGCTGTCGATTTTTAAATTTCTAATTGTAATACTTTCAAACATGTGTATGAAGGTGATTAAGCTGGTTTTGTCATGAAAATGAATGTTCATAAATTTAAAAAGTGAAAGAATAGAACGAAAACTAGTTGGCGTTATGAGACGGCAATGTGTCCTCGAAGTTTCCGAATGGAAACAGAATTCATCGGCTAATTACCTTATCTGTCGATTGCACTGAAAATTACCTTATTTTGGGTTTCAATGACGTATCATTTACGTCATTGGCTTCCGCTAGCAATACAATCGTTATCGACATCACCCGTCACCCGATAAATTCCGATGTTTCAAAGTAGGGCCAAGGGAATATATCACATAAAATAATGTTATAGAGAATTTAGTAGATTAAATCGAACAAAGAATATTTATCGCGTAAATGACATGAATAAGTCTTGGAAAAGCAAATAATTTTCCATTATCAAATTCTCATGAAACTGTTCAAGAGCCTTATTGCCTCAAAAGCTTCGTTGGTCAAGCGAATAGCAGTATGATGAAGTCACGCGGAGAGCATGATAATAAATGTTACTTTTTCCGACCTGGAGAATTAAACTGATTTTTTCAAAAACTGAACTTTTAGTCATCGAGGGCAAAATATCGTAATTAAACCTAGTGATTTTTAAGTTGCATTACATAAATTGATGTTCGAAGGAAGGGATAACTACTGTGTTGAAGAAATAATTATATAGCATGTTTCCATCCATCATTCGCGGGTTTCTCACTTTGTATTGATAAAGACGACACTTTAAGAACAAACACTAATCCATCACTGACAACAAGACGAAACACTTTCATAGCTAACACTTCATCTATCAAAATGTAAAACAAGTATTTTAAAGCCTACCATTTCTTCCTTTTGTTCTGACAATGGTTTGAAAAATTCAAATCGGTTAGCGTGATGTCAAAATAAAACATTGCCTTAAAAACTAAAGGGAAAATATGCATTTAAAAAAATGTTACAGATAACGCGTTTTAAATTTACTTCAATGCGAAGAAAACATTAATGGCGGAATACTTTTTGCACATCGATATGTGTGCGGGAGACTTTGTGTTTGTTGCTGTTGTTTTTGTCTGCTTATTTGCTTTGTTTCGTTTTTTTGTTTTTAATCTTGCTGTAATTGTTGTTTTGATTTTTGTTTGTTTGGGATTTTTTTATGGTGAGGTATTCTTATCAACTCAAAATTTTACACAATTTCCAATCATAGGAAGTAAGACGAAATCCGATGTAAAAAAAAATGAACTATGGTGCGCAGTTACAACATTTAGCATGGCAAATGTTTACTTACGCCAGTGGATTTCTCCAACCCTTTACCAAACGATGAACTAATTGAGCGCATGCTTGACATTTCCAACCATTGCACATGTGCGCACAGTCTGATCAGAGTCTTCACTCTGCGCTCTGTAGATAGATACTGACTCAAAGCTTCTTTAAACAATCAGCGAATGGTCTTATTGCCCCGAATGGCTGTCGAGGGTGCCCAATGTGTGCGAGTCACGCACATGCGAAATGGTTGGAAATGTCACGCATAGGCTCAATTTCGATGATGGTGAAGTATTGTGTGGGAATGGTTTAAAAAGTACTGATCATATTTGAGCTTATGCGTGACATTTCCAACCCGGATACACAGGCTGGTCTGAGTCTTTGCTTGGCGCACATGTGTAATGGTTGGAAATGTCACGTATGCGCTCATTTTTGATGTAGAAGATATGTCACTTTCACCTTTTGTAAGGGTCAAGTTTACGAGACTACTTGCTATTTCCATTAATAAATGATTACTGCATGACATTCATATTATTCCGGCAAACATAGATATAGATCTGATACTTGATCTGAAAACAAATAGTATGTTATAGATTCATTCGGTATTTACAAAAACTTCTCAATTCGTCGGTGGGATACCAAAACATTGTAACTATAGTTGATTCAATCTGTTGCTACAAAGCTTTGGTCGCCCATTAACGATGAATTTGAACACAAGTTCTTTTTCTCTTTTTTTGTAGCAAATCCATCGACTTTGACGAATCTCTGAATCTTAACAGAGAAGAAATTGCCATTATGGGCCATTTAAGGAAACGAAAAAAATGGTTTTGGTGGAGGCTTGTTTGTTGTTGTTTTATTTGTTTGTTTCTTTCTTTTTATTTGTTTTATTTTCTTGTTTTGAGTTTACCAAAACCGACCGAGAAATAAGCCGCTGGTACCATATATATCCGTTGTCGTTCTAAAACCTCGTTGATTCAAGCTGTAGTTACGTGAAGGACAACGTCGATATATTCGTTCTGGACAATATTGTGGAAAATGAAGAAATTGCTCGTGACAAGTAATTTCTCCAACATCCACACTTTTTTCTACCTCAAAAGACAAATCAATTAATTATTTCACCGACTAAAAATTGATTTCTTGAACATATTTGAATTTGGACCAGTCTAACATTTTCTTGTCTGGTAATGGGTTTAAGAATGCAAACTTTGATTGTTGTTTTAGAGCACTAACTACCTGCATATTTAATATTATAGATAAAATGACCAAATCCCGACAAACGAAAGAAGGTCATTCTAAGATCAGTTAAGGGATTCATGATGATCAATATACATTTAGTTGAACTGCTGTGACAATCTTCTTGACTGAATAATGGAATGGCAGACAATGGTCACAGCCTGCTTGCCAAGCTCACAAAGTCTTACATGGTGATCATTCAACAGTCCGACCCATAAAGTATATATACATAATCATATCTAACAGAAGAAAAGTTATTAACTGATTTCATATATGAATAATTGTCGCTGTACAAAAAAATTAATTGACCAACCATGTTATTCGTAATAGAAGTGAACTTTGAATCTCGCCATCGATGTTATGGATTTTTCTTGGTTTGGCGACTTAAACGTCGTAACTACAGTTTATTCAAGTTGAAGTTAAAACGTTGTGGTGGAATTCTGCGATTCGCCTTTTATTTTGTGCCCTGACCATTTTTGAAAGTAACAGTTTTAATTCGTTCGTGGAACAGCAATGTTTGAGTTCAGTGGGCACGACTAGAGATCCGTCGGTTATAGATAAGGAAACACACTCGATCGAATGAACAGTCTGGATTGTCCCGTTTCTTTGAAATTAAAATGGTCAAAATTGAAAGAGTTTGCAAATGACAGTGAAAATTGGATTCATTTTGAAATAAAACCATCCTATGTGGTAGAAATTATTGTGGGAAAATTTGTAATCGTAATTTTAGCTAAGTAGACTACCTAATTGACGAGTTTTAAACTTCTAAGGGGGTCCCTTTTTTACGAAACTTGTCCATAAAAAGCGTCATAGATCTTGTGGCAATCGTCTCTTTCTACGCCTCGGTTGCATTATTTGTGTAACAGATTTAGTGACAATGAGACAAAATAATCGATCAATTGAAGTGTTTATGTCCATCACTTAAGTACTAATCCAGAACACCAGACTTGACGTCGATAAATTGTCACACTCTGTATAGAAAATGATTCCATCCGTAACAATAACTTTTCATTCGGTCGCATTAATTGACAAGTAATGTAATCTTTAAAGGCGCCAAGGCATGTTTCTGAAACCTAAATAGGACGAAATTCAAAATTCCTTAAATTATGCTATAACGAATATTTGAAAATTAAATATCACATATTGTCTTTACGGTAATCTGAAAGGCTTTAAGTGGCTTTTTGAGGCTATCTAGGAAAGGTTCAGAGGAAATCCACTTCATTTTTAGAAATCACGGCATTCCGTTGTCGACACTGCTTGACTTCATTTTCATGTGACTAAAATTCAACAGAAGATAACAATGAAACGAGGTAAACAACCCACATCCTAAATTATGTCACAGCAAGTGCTATGCATGAAACTATGGTAAGTATCTATATTCATATTAACTCTTACGAAAGATTTTGACTAATCTTTACAGAACGGAAAACAGGCTAGCGAACAAAACTCCTGATGACGTCACTATGGCATTGGTTTGAGTCAAATCAAACTGAGTGCGTGATTCCAACGTTTATACGCACCTTGTGAATGTCCAAATATTCACTGCAACTGTCTCGGCGTAAACTAAAAGTAGACTTAGGCTATTAGTGAAATAACCTGGTTTATTTTGAAATACGACTTCTAATTTTCACAAAACTACTTGTCAGAATTGTATTCAAACAGTATATGAGAGGGAAACAATATATTTAAAATCTATGTCATGAACAAACGCATCGAGACCTCCCTTTACAATTCGGTTAAAAAAGTCAAGCCTTGTTGACTAGGTGACATTATCTACAAATATCAAGACGTTGACAGATTATCTCGGAAATTTAAATTATGGTGTTATGATTCCCCCTGATTGTAGTCAGAAATATATAGTATGTTTTCATTTTTTTCTTTCGGCAATATATATATATATATATATATATATTAAAGGGTAGAAACTTAGACCGGGGTTTTTCCCCTCAGAAATGAATGAGATTAGAGCTTCCATGTCCATACTTATTGAACTCTTATTTATAATTCTATTCAAAAAGTCTGAAGTGCGCCTTCTTTTGCGAATGACAGAGATATAAAACTTGATAGACGAGTTCGATGTAAGCTATATCTTTCCGTTAAATGTTTCGGTTTTTTTTTTTTTTTTTATTATTTGTTGTCTGGTTGTCGTTATTGTTGTTTGTTTGCTTGATTGTTTGTTTGTTTGTAAATGACGCCGTCTAAAATTAAAGTGGAACTTCCTGTCGGAGTTCAGTGGGCGTTTCCAGCGATCCGTCAGCTACAGAAGCACACAGGACCGACCTTTGATTAGACATTGCTGTACGTTGATGACTCTTTTTTTCGATTTGAAATTATAATCAATCACTGTCCTCTCGTTTAAACTAATTGACCTTTCCTCTACTAATATTTGGTTGACTAACATTATGTTTTCTTTGTGGCTAATTCTACATGTTTAAAAGGTCCGAAAATCTAGAACCAGAATCAAGTATTGGCGATGAGCTTCTAAACCAATACCGTTTCCATTGTAGTAGTGTAGGTCAAATATTTGATCAGTGGAATTGCTTTACAATGCCATGATCTCTAAAACAATTTACATAATTTACAAAAGGTCAAATTACACCAACGTATTAAGAAAGGTGGTACTACTTCCAGGTATCGGCCATATTCATTTTAAGCCGGGTTTTTGTTTCCAAAAGCTCGCGAAATTTGAAAACTCCCTAGTAAACTCTCTTACTTTCATCTTTAATCACGATGGTCGTAGTACAGTGCTTTTACCTATAACCAATTGATCTCGCATTTTGACGTGCTGAAGAATAATGCTAAAAACTCTTGTGAAAAAGGGGAGAACTGTCTTAAAACAAACAATTTCTACTTTGTTCTAAATGATCTTGCCCATTGATCGCTTTAGTTTCAACTCCATCTTAAATAGATTTGTCCTCTGGAACCAGTTTCAATTTGGACAAGTCAAAAAAACTTTTTTTTTACTAACTCCACAATTATTAACACTAGTAATCCAATAGTCCTAGGAAATAGAAAACAAACCCTCCTTGGTTCCACTTCATTTTTCAAATGCGAGAAAAAGACCGCTGACCTAGCCAAGCTCTACATAACCACTACAATGTCTCTCCGTTACCCACACAGGGACGCAGCAAAAGGCTATTATGGTGGATCTGATTTTAATAAAATTGATTTTTGACATAAACATCGTAATGGACAAGCTGTAGCCACGATGTTTAAGTCATTAAACCAACAAAACTGCTGCACATTTTATTTCCACCCAATATCTGATTTAAGAGTTCACTTCCGTTCTAATTCAATGATTTGATTAGCCGCAGTCGTTTTTTTTTTTTTTTTTTGTTTTGTTTTAACTCGCGATCCGTCAGTTTTACCGACGGTTTAAAGTCCCTTTAACACTGAGCCTAAAATCAAAATAACTCTTAAGATATCAGGCACCAAAAAGACTTCATATTTTTGTATCTACTGGGCAACATTTAATGAAAAAGTATTAGGATTTTTTTCATTTTATATTAAAAACATGAGAAAAATATACTTGAATAAATGGCGAATAGGGGTCGGGCGGAACCCGTGCTTCATAAAATCGAGTTTAAACGCCTCTCCAGGTAGATAATTTAGAAATCATTGTGAATAATGAAGATATTGCTTGCTACAAGAAATATTATCATTTTCCACAATGTTTTCTACAAAAAAACCTGGAGCTTCATAATCTTTTAACTGTTTCCTTTAAATCTGGACCGGTTTAAATCTTTGACGCCCGGTAATGGTTTAAATTATTACTGTTACTTTCTTTTTTCGCATTGAAATAGAGAAAACCACTTTTTGTGTTTCCTATATAGGAATATTCAATGAGATTCGATGAATATTTGATTTCTTATCAATTGTAGTCATATCTGAAGTCAATTTATTATTTCAAACATATTACAGATAGACCGAGTTCACAGATCTGATAACATTCTCTTTTTGAATATGATTAAAATATATTTCTCAGACGAAGTAAAGCGTAATACGTCCTTACTGTCACGCACAATTGTTGAACATAATTGGTATAAGAGTCATTTGAAACAATTTTCAGATAACCTCAAGCTCAAGGTCAAAGTTCTACAATGAGCTTCTTCTATACATTTGTGCATTTTTTATTTATTTATTTTTTTATCCCTGTCATGAGTGAAATTTCCAGAAAGCTCAAAGATCAAGGTCAAATATTCGCCGTGTTCCACAGATTGTTCCTGAAACACTTTTTGGTGAATGCAGTAATACCAAACATCCAGGTACCCATTATTATGTCTCCGTTAGATAGGGGTTTGAATTGACCACTCACGACTGTTAATCAAAGAGAAAAACGACCAATCAAATTATTTATTTAGAGCGACAGTGAACTCTGAGTTCCGAGATTTGTCGAAATTTTTGTGAAGCATTTTACTTGGTTTGACGACTTAATAGTCGTAGCTACGGCTGGAATAAGCTGTAGTCAATATGTTTAGGTTGCCGAAAACCATTTAACTGTTTTGTGCGTGTGTGTGTGCTACTAGACATAATTTTTGCAAATAACGTCGTTTGATATCAAAGTAGAACTTCCTGTCAAAGTCGGTAATTGTCGCTAGCAGAGTCAGTGGGCGGGTCCAGCGATCTGTCCATTGTAGTACGTGTTCTAGTGTACCTTCGTGCTTCAGCTATATTGTTTGTGAATCTAGCTGTATGATCATAGGCTCTCTCACAATAGGTGTTAACACTTTCACTTTTTGTTTTGTTTTTGTTTTTGTTTTTGGGTTTGTTTTTTTTTTTTTGTTTTTTTTTTTTTTTGAAAATTTAGGCCTGTTCAATTTTAAAGGTTTTGCAGACGTCAGATGAAAGTCGATTTTATTTGAAAAATAATCATTCATTTGGGTAGAAAATATTGCGGAAAAGAAGAAATCGCTTGTGACAAGCAATTTCTTCTTTTCTGCAAAGATTTTTGAAGTACAAAAACACAGGCACGTAAAAACCAGACATTGAACAGGAAAGGGTTATACGAGGTTAAATCCGAAACAATTAAGAGATGAAGAGAATATTTTTTGTTTTCATGGAGGTATGAACCGTAAAACCTAATCACACTGTATGAATAGGCGAAGCGGATTCATACATTGTGTGATTAGGTTTTTCGGTTCATACCTCCATGAAAACAAAAAATATTCTCTTCTTTTCTTAAAATTTATTAGCATCGAGCGAAAAATACAAAGACTTTACAATTTTTTATACCTTTTTGTATGGAACTATTTTATGCGGAAGGATACAAAATGGCTGCGTGCTCAAAATTTTGTTCATGGAGGTATGAATTAAATTTTTCGACCAATCAGAACGCTCGTTTTAGATAGACGAAACTGAAAATTAAATTATTAGCAGGTAATCACACTTTTGAGAAAAACTTGACGTCCGAACATTCGCGACAGATATTCCATAAATGATACGGTTTCCTGAAAAGATTTCCGAATCAGGAAAAGCACTCGATTATACGCGTTAGCTGATCAATACCTGTAAAACTGAAGTAAGAATTACGATAATGATTTGTTTGTAGGGGGTTTAACGCCGCTTTTAACAATTTTCGGTCATATCGCGTCGGCTGGATCACGCAACAATGGATTCCTGGTATTTCTCGCACCAGTACCACCATAACATGCTTTCCTAGCCTACAGCTGCTATCCCACTTTATCTACCCATTGCCGAGAGACAAATGAGGGAAAGAATATGGAATCGAACCTGTGATACCAAATGATTGAAGACTGGGAGTCTGATTCGTTACCAACTGCCCTACCTGCTGTCAGAGTAACATAAAACATGTTAAACGGGCATATTAACTCCCGTCCCTCTGTTCATATAAACCATTTCCTACACAGTGACGTATTGAGGACTCCTACCCCCCCCCCCCCCCCCAAAGAACAAGTATTTTGGACAGTATTGTGTAAAAATGAAGAAAAATGGCTATAACCAGGTTAGTTCTTCATTTTACATAATGTTTTCAAACCGGAAAGTTGACGAAGCCTAGCATTTCACAAAGATTAATTTGTCGTTTGCAACTCCTTTCAATTTTGACCGATCTAAAGTTTTACTTTCTGGTAAAGGGTTAAAAGATGATCGTGTATAGACAGTAAGATATATTATTTTCGTCGTAGGACAGAGACAAAGACAAAGAACACTGGTCCCACATAACGATAGTTCGCGCGCACGGAACGATTTAAAACATACACAAGTTCTGTCTAATAAAGCCAAAACTGTTAGTCTAGAAAAGGATCAAATGCATGTAAACAAATGAATGCTGGTCTTAGTTAATATTTCTTGCGAATGTCGGGAATATTTGTTAAGCAGAAAAAACTTGATTGAAATTTAAATTTGTCCATAATCGCCTACAATTAGATCAATGTAAGCGCTGCAAAATTCGACATGCGTTAAAAACAACAAACAAATTCAATTTTTTTATGTTACCTTGCAGTCTTTACACTTTTTACTAGCAAAGCGTCAGCTTTGATAGCTTAGGTTAACAGACAAAATTTTGAGGTCTTCTCAGAGTTCAACGAGTGCAAACTGCAACTGGAGGCTTAACCATCAAATCCATTGAACGCCTACGCCACAAAAATAAGTTCTTATTTCAGAAATATTGCAATCTCTGTAAGTGCTTTTTATGGCCACATGAATTAACTTTATTCAAATCGTAGACAACTCCTTCAAAAGCATGTTATTTGACCCAAATATTCATAAAGCATTGAATTTAATCTATGCAGTATCCCTATACCCTTTTTAAATATAATAGAAGTAAAAGAGGTCTGTAAAGGCGGAACGAGATGCTGGTTTAAGTTATCTTGTCTCTCTCATCACATCAAAATGTACATTTCGGGGGGGGGGGGGGGGTTACACAATTTCCATTCAAATACACAACTTGGACTCACAGTTTCAACTCTATACGAATAACTATGGAATAATAAGATATACATGTATTTAAGCCTTCAGAAGTTAAACGGTACTTTTCATTTGATATTCTGTTTTTTAAATCTGTACCACATGATGTGATGACATTTTTTTTCAAGATTTCAAATTGTAGATGTAAACGTTACTATGAGTGATCTCCCGTCGGCGGCACATATCCTCTTCGATATTTGTCTCTCACCAATGGGTGGATAATCGTAAACCTAAGTGGGATAGCAGCTGGAGGCTAGGAAAGGATGTAGTGGTAGTACTGGTGTGAGAAATACCAGGGATCCATTAATAGGTGCTCTAGCCGCCGCGATATGACGGAAATACTCCTTATAACGTGTACATGTATACCAATTCTATCCTGTATATCCATTGCTGTTTTGACTATAGTTTGAAACAATACTTCGGCCGGTGTGCGATATTTCCAACAGTTACAGGGGTCCTCCAAGTAAAGATTCGAATTAGCCTGCGCATATGCACAGTCTGATCAGAGTCTTCACTATGCGCACTACAGAAAAAATAAAGCTTCAAGACTTCTTTAAAGGATCAGCGAATATTCTAAATACCCTGTGCCCCTATCAAGGCTGCTCAATGTGTACAATAACGCCCATGAGAAGTGATTGCAAAATTCATGCAAGGGCTTATGCATTATCTGTTTAGGTTGATCTCCCAATCATCAAATCAAAATTTTATAAATTAGAATTCGCAGGATTTAATTGCTGTTTCATATAAAAAAATTGATATTACACTGAGGCAAAACGATTACCCCCTTTTTCATCGCTAAATCGAACAAGGTTTGTATGTACATATTACAGGGCAATTGCACTATCGCGGCTATCAACCAAGGAATTAACCGGCAATTCAAATCATTTATTCAGTACGGACCAGAGCTTTCAACTCCAACATTTGTTGCCATTTTTGTTAATCTTTTTTGGTGGTTTTGCGACTTAAACGTCGTAACTGCAGCTTATTCAAGCAACAGTTACGATGTTTAGGTCGCTAACCAACAATTGTACTCTTTTGACAAATGCTACAGACCATACGTTTTGCAAAATAACGCCGTTAAAAATCGAAGCGAAACTTCCTATCGGAGTTACACGGCGGGGTCAAAGAAGTCATTGCGCGGGGCCAGCGATTGGTCAATTATGAGACAGAGAACGTGTACATTATACTTTCATAAAAAGTAATGACCTTATCAATTATTTAGATCAAACCAATCTCCAATCTAAATTAGGGGATTCAAATGTGTTTTATCTGCTAATATTTGCGCTATCATTTGGTTCGTATACACGAAGATACAAATTGCAAAGTTTTTAACCCTTTCCTGTTTTGCAAAAATTTAGACCTGTCTAAATTCAAAGGTTTTGCAGACGAAAACTTGACCTTTTTTTCAATCATAAATTACAGGGATTTAAAAACCAAGGATTGGGCAGGAAAGGGTTAAATTCTGGAACGAGAAATTAAACGAAAAGAAATAAATGTGTACTCACTGCAAAGAATTTCCGATTGGTATTTTCCGAATCAATGTTCCTTTGAAATTCACACACTAAAATCCCAAAAATATAAAATTCTGAAGAATGATTACTGGAAAAATCTCCAAGTATATGAAACTTTCAAAGTTCAATTATCACACTGTTGTATAAAATAACCAACGAAATAACAAGATATTTCCACAGATGACCTCTCACGTACATCATACACTGTAATTAATCGATCTTTGTTTCAAACATGGCACTTGCACAATTCCGTGCATCGCCAAGAACTGATCGCTCACAGAAAGTCATGTTTCTTCCCGTACTATTTCCCGTTAACATCTACAGTCATAGCTCTAGGTATCTCCAATACATTTCAGCTTTCCAACAGCAGTCGCTAATACAATGCCGACAAATTTCTCGATATATATCATTTTACAGGGATTTTAACTCCCTTGAGCGAGTACTGTTCTTTAAGAAGTTCATGCTTTTTGTTTTAGCTTTTCTCCAAGTTCAAAACACCTCTAATCTTAAGCCCCCTACGGTACATTGGAATTTCAGAATCAATATTGGTGAGGCGACCAATACATTTACCGTAAATTGGACTTCGTCATCTCTCTATACCCCGACATAAAATTTGCCACATTTGTTAATGAATGAGCTTATTGTGATAACACGTATCGTGAAACATTGTCATTTAATGAAAGACAAAATAATACACGAATCAATTCATTTTCCCAACTAAACAGAAGGGTAGCAAATTATTTATATTACTAGATTAAATACACAGATTTTTTATGTTGTGAACGAAGGTAATTTAAATTATTATCCTAACCGCATAGAAAATTTTACATAGCACGCTGGAACTACATGTGAAAATTTCTTATCAATAGCGATTTCTTGATTTACGTATGGTTTTACGTAGCGTTTCTTAAAGGGTGTAGTAATGATCATAATATTGTAACGTCATCTAACAATTGGATTATTCCATCGTCTTGAGAGAATTTCATCTATTAGGGTGTTTTTCCCGGATAACGAATCATATGTACACGTGTACAGTGTGATATGTGACGTCATTATGACGAAATGACTCCATCGACATCCACCTACTAACTATAGATTTTTTTAAAAAAAATAAGATATTTCCGGTTCATATAGAAGCAAATTGAATTAATGAACAATGAAACCCTTAAATTTGTCGAAGCTCTGGTTGATTGCATTGGGTTTAACGCCACTTTTAACAGTATTTAGTTCATATCTCTGCGGCTTGAGCACCTAGCTATGGGTTCTTGGTATTCCTTACACCAGCACTACCACAATATCCTTTCCGAACCTGCAGCTTCTTATCACACCTATGTTAAAAACTATCCACCAGTTGATTGAGACACCCGTATGAAAATATATTCGCCACGACCGGGGATCGAACCCGTGATCCTGTGCGCTACCTACTTTACTATGGCCTCGATAGAAGCTCTGATTATACGAGTCGCGTTATTCAATAGGAAATCATGACCGGCGCTTTCCTTTTTACAAACTATTCTGATGTTCGCTAATACACGCCCGGTAATCTCGGACTCCATCTCTTTTTGGAGAACAGTGCAAAATGGAGACAATGATACTTCCGATATGGAGCCAAGGACCGGAACTGAACAGAAAAGGTAAATAAAACAGTGCACCTCGCGTACAATTTGATCTCCTATGAACCTATTATACATTTTCCCAAAACGCCCAGAGTTTCATACCACATAGAAATGATTATATTATCCGTTAGCGGTGATAGATTTCAAAAATAATTCCGTTTGTGATTAGAAACTTGAATCAAAGTTTGGACATCGGACCCGATCAAACACGAAAATGCGTGTTGAAATCGTTCAAATCCATGTAATCAACAGTTCTGAAAGATTTAAGTGGCAATGACTGTGAAATGAATGATAACGTGTTGCTATAAAATAATGTTACCACAAATAACTGCCTTTTTCCTACTCCTTTTGCGGGTTTCTCAGATGAGAAGGAGACCAGGATGCGGTGCAGGAGACAAGATTCAGAGGGAGAGGCGATGCATATATAAATGTACTGTAAAACTTCAAATAGAACCCCATACTCTTATGTAACCCCAGCCCCTCTTCGGACGTCAAAGTCGACCCTTTTTGTATGATTTTCGGAAACTTATAACCTGTAATAAACCCCAATCCCAAACAAATCAATGCCACAATGAATTCAATAGAGGGCGAATGTAACTGTTTTAAACCAAATATCCCCTTTTGTGATGGTTCATGCTTAGATAATTGGTTTGCTTTAAGTTTTTTTCTTTATATTTAGAAGGCGCTGTATCCTAGATTATGTCAAAAGGTAAAAACTTCACTGCTTAAGTTAAAACAACGTGAAATTGACAATTTTTGGATGATTTGGGAATGATTTCGGAATGAAATTGAATGAGTGGGAGGAGCGAGTTTTGAATAAAATTAAAAGTATGTAATCCAAGGTCGCTAATTTCGTCCAATTTGCGATATTTTTACCTCAGATGCTTTAAAACCCACAGCTGCCAGTAAAAATTGTGGAAAATTGTTATCGATTTGAATGAAATGCTGCGCATTTTGGACGGTTGTTAAATGTTTTTGAACTATTTTGAGCGTTTTTTAATGGTTTGAGTGAGTGTTTTGAATGTAAGGTTGGAGCGCTGTGTGAGTGATTTTGAATGGTTTTATCGATGTAAATGTCAATTTCACGATATTACTAACTGTATACTATGTATACTGTAAATTCATTCTAGTCATGAACCACCTGCTCTTTGCAGTCGAAGTAAATCTTCGCCCCCCCTTTTTTTCTGTCTTAACATCTGTAGCCTGTAATTAACACCCACCCCTTTTTAAAGAAGTGTGAAAATTCTAATAAACCACCGGTGTTGTTATAGAGCTTTTACAACGAATAAGGCACAGAAAGTCCATTTATTGCAGATCTGAACTCCTTCCGCTATACATATTTCTAAGAACCTAGCGTATTTTTCAAATTTTGTGATGACCTGAATTCTCAAATTAGCTATTTGTTTTTCTTTGATAATGTTTCGCTAGAGCGCTAGAGTAGATTTACAAAAAATATTACGCGCTCATTTTATATTCACCATGTGGCCCGGTAAGTCAGTTTGGAGAAAAGAGAAAAATATAGACCAGATATAAATATGGCTGTTCTAGAGAGTCTGAGAGACACATTTACTGTGTAAAAGGGAAAGAAAAAGTGTCCTGTAATATGCATAAAGTAACAATCCTAGAAAATCATTCACTGTATTCTTTTATATGCATCGCCTCTCCCTCTGAATCTTGTCTCCTGCACCGCATCCTGGTCTCCTTCTCATCTGAGAAACCCGCAAAAGGAGTAGGAAAAAGGCAGTTATTTGTGGTAACATTATTTTATAGCAACACGTTATCATTCATTTCACAGTCATTGCAACTTAAATCTTTCAGAACTGTTGATTACATGGATTTGAACGATTTCAACACGCATTTTCGTGTTTGATCGGGTCCGATGTCCAAACTTTGATTCAAGTTTCTAATCACAAACGGAATTATTTTTGAAATCTATCACCGTCAACGGATAAAATAACCATTTCTATGTGGTATGAAACTCTGGACGTTTTTGGAAAATGTATAATAGGTTCATAGAAGATCAAATTGTACACGAGGTGCACTGTTTTATTTACCTTTTCTGTTCAGTTCCGGTCCTTGGCTCCATATCGGAAGTATCATTGTCTCCATTTTGCACTGTTCTCCAAAAAGAGATGGAGCCCGAGATTACCGGGCGTGTAATATACATGCAATGGTTTGCATAGGTCGAGTGCATAAGCTTCAGTGGCTAAGATCTGTTCTACCCATTCATTGAGATCTTTACAGACCAAAGCGGAGTCTAAGCTTCGGTCGTTCTTCGATAGATAATTAGATCAAAACATGTCGGAACATAATTCGGCTATTGTCGGTACCACAAATCGTGTTACACAGACACAAAATAAAATATGCAAACAGTGACCAATATCATTCATACACTGAAGAAATTGTTTTCCATGCAATCGAGTAACCTCAATAATTATAAGGGCAACTACCGACGCTTTTTTTATTTTGATCAATGTTTATCGCTTAAAGCGTGAATGTGTGGGAATGGGTTAAGCTACTACTGGGTCGCAGAAGGTTTGAAAGAAATACAGAATCTCTTATTTGTATTTTATAAGCAATAATTCTCAATGAAATTCGCTGACCCTAACATTTTCCAAGTTTCTTAACCCACTCCAACACAATGACGCTTTTTGAGCCCTTAAGAATAGCAGCTGGAAAAATATTGTGTAAAATGAAAACATTGCTTGTAACAAGCAATTTTTTCTCCTTTTTTGCATTATTTTCTATCCAGAAAGTTAAAAAATCTAAAATTTGACAAACTTAAAATTGCCGTCTGCAACTCTTTTCAATTTTGAAATTTTGTATTTGATTTTATTCACGCTTATCGCTGAAAATGCCTACGGAAATTTGTTTCATATATACAAATATTTGCTAGCTTTATGCAAGCAAAACAGTTTTTCGAACTAAATTAGGATTTGTAATTTCTGTACGTTTTAGCGGGACTTATCCTTCTTTTTTTTACAACTTTTTCTCTTTCTCTCTTTCTTTTCTTGCCTTGCGTCGGACTCTCAATCATTAGGTCCAGGGTTAGATCTCCGGTCGCGGCAAATATCGTACAATAAAAATGGATGAACAGCTTGACGCTCGGAAAGAATGTAGTGGTAGTACTAAGTGAGAAATATCAGGAACACGCGGTTATGTGCTCCAACCGCCTCGACATGACTGAAAAAAATTGTTAAAAGTGGCGTTAAACACATTCAAATAACTAAATCAAACAGATTTTTTTAAAATGTAGAGAACGACAGAGGCAAAAATATATAGGGTGTCATATGAGCGAGGGAGAAGGAAGGTCACGTTTTAGCAAAAAGTTACCAAAGCCCAAATGGGAATACATGTCTGTGTTGATAAAGAGAAAATGAGACGAAGCATCGCTATTGGAATTTCATTAATTGAAGGTGTTTTGTTCTTCTGTACACGACAGGACTCGTTTTGCACCGAAAATTGTTTTTGTAATCTAACGGTCGCCGTTGAAATACCCTCTATTTTTAAGTTGGAATGCGGAGCAACTCAAACTTCGATTTAACAAAACCGCAAAATGAACACAAGACAATTTTATTTCGGGTTTTTGGATAATACATATCACGTGATCTCTTAGATATGAATACACCTCGGGTTACTTCTCATCTCAACTTGCCACGGACAATCAGTTAGTTGTAGCCAAAGACAATAATGTGGCACATGTAAAGGATGATATAAAAATTAGATTATAGTCTTCTAAACATGCTTTAGTTTGCTTTAAATTATTGAAAAATAAGGTAATAATCAGCGCAGTAATTTGTTTTTGTGATTCCTCGTCCCGTGTTTGGTAATCACGTGATCTCAAGTGACATGTGGTAGTCATGTGATTATAGATAGGCAATGTTTACAAATATGGCTCAGGTCGCAAATGCATTTTTACAATAATCACGCCGCCCAGTGCTATAAAACATTCTAGAGCGATTAAGGGGGGTCGAGGGCATCAAGCAAACGAGATTATTGTGGGATTTACAGCTTTAACTCAATAAAACTCAAATAGATGCAAAACGAAAGTAGAAGATTTTGAAAATTAGAATTAAAACATATCAACTTTCGGTTTCTACTTATTTACGAAATGATTACGCTTTATTATGTCGTTATTTACAAGTTTAAATCAATAATAACACATCAAAACTTTAACAAGTGTCATCTAACTTTAAGCTTGGTCCTTTTTACTTGGGATTTTTTACGGTTCTAAAGCCGAATAACGAATTATTATATCGCGAGGCTGCAGGGCGCCGAAGATAATTTGATACTTTCTTCATCATATTATAGGAATTTTTAGGAAAAGGACAAAACTACCATGTGCAAGCAATAACGTTACAATAACGTTCACGTCTTTTTTTTTTTTTTTTTTTTTTTCTTTCGAATTTTACTCACAACGCTTTAAATTTTCTTTTTTCCTAAGTCTAAACCGGTTTCGATCACCCTGAAACAAGTTTCCGCGTATTTTTGCAAATTTCCACGTATACTCATAAACTTGAAGTGAAAATCTACGTGAGTTTAGTATGATCGTTAGAGAATTGGCCGAGTTGAGGGTCAAATAATCATCGAGGTCATTGATTTGTTACTGTAGAAGCTGTTATTCTCTGTTTTCAAGATTCTAAAAGGAGTTCACGTATTACAATTGATCAAAAGGAGAATGTTATGCTTGAAAATTTTAATTTTGCTGTGCGTGACACGAGCTTATAACCCATTCCAACTCTATTACATTTTAGACCAGTCCACATTCAAAGAAGTAGCAGACGACAATCGTAAGCTGATGAAATCTTTAAAATCCTTGTCTTTTTGGACAGAAAACATTGTGGATAATGAAGAAATTGCTTGTAACAAGCGATTTCTTCATTTTCCACAATGTTTTCCAAAGCTTTCAAAATGAGGGTAATTTAAAGGCGTCACTGAATGGGAATGGGTTAAGACAATGCTAGATATTTTTTCTATATGTGGATTTGTGGGTTTATTTGCGTTATTCACGCACATATGTACACGAATGGGAATGCTGGTTTAAGTTTAAAAGAGGAAGGCTTCCTCGGAAAGTAATAAATGAATTTGAACCGAATTCCAACTTCTCAGTACTTTCAGTCCTTTGATTATTATAGCGGTAGATGTTCTATAACCTGACCCACTACTACAATTTGAAAAAGTATTTGTCGCAGCAGGAAAAGATGACATCTTACTCCCTTTAAAAAAAAGTATATGTTCTTTTGCTTTTAGAATAAGTGGCCATCGCTTTGTTATGTTCTGTTCGTAAAAAGAATTTTAAGAAAAATTCTAATAAGAATATGTACGGAATAATGTCAGTGATATTCCAGACTTTTTTAAATATACAAATTATCCAAAACTCTTCGTAAATACGAATTAGTATTTACGAAAAATATTTCAAAGTATTTCGAAGTCTGTACTTCGTAATTACGAAATATCTTTTCATAATGACTAAATACTTTTTCGTAATTATAAAATAATTTGGATAATATGATTAATATAAGATTCGCCTCGATCTCGTCCGTCGGTATTTATGTCCCCTCATTGACAAATTGACGCATATAGATTTCTCACATCTGTTCTACGGCCTTGCTATGAGCCGACTTTTTTGTCCGTTTATGTTCGGTTTTTGCGTCAAAAAAAAAATTACGTAAAAAAGCAAAGGACAGAAATTTTGGATGCTGATATGAAAATAAATCCTTGTTCAACGGGTGTTTCGTGTAGAAAACTATACTGACGAATCATCCTTATTATTAAAATCTCGGGTAATTTTGAAAATTGTACTGCATATGTATATCTAAACGATTATCATTACTGCTGAACTTATTCAACCATGACACAAATTTGGTGTGGCTAAATTTACACAGTACAGGCGGACACCTACAATAGTGTAGACATTTAAAAATGGCGAGACATTCAAATGGGGTTGCGCCTGTAGCGAACTGAAATCACCTGTTCGAGATTGCGAGATGAGGCATCGATTAAATCAAACTTGTTTAGTTCGTTACCGTCTGTAATATGCGCCTACCAAAGCTATAAGTATCAAAATAGGCCGAAT
The DNA here is from genome assembly GCA_946902895.1 of Fragum fragum. Taxonomy (NCBI): domain Eukaryota; kingdom Metazoa; phylum Mollusca; class Bivalvia; order Cardiida; family Cardiidae; genus Fragum; species Fragum fragum. Next base: position 48,363,630 of record OX336374.1, read on the forward strand.
GGATTGCCATGTCCCATGACAGACTTCGTCAAAATGGCAAAAGTTATACGAGTCTTAATTGCGCTGTCAACTAAGACTTTTCTTGGTACTTAAATGAATGGGTAACAATAGATAGAATGAAAATTTACTGATTAGGTTTCCAAGGTTCAATTTCATCTTCACTCGTATGAAGATAGGGTGTACTTGAAAACATATCGTTATTTTTATCTTTCTTTTGCTGGTGAAAACTTTCCCTTTCTTTAAGTTATTTTCTTGTAGGGCACATACGTAATTAACTCTTAGGAAGATCTTATTGAAACGAATTATTTATTTAGATAAATGTTCACAAGACTATCATAAGGATTATTCCTTTTGAAATTAGGTATGATCCTTCAAGAAACACAGGAAAAAGGGGCCTTATGAAATATATAATAAAAAATTCTCATTAATAATCTAGAGCCAACAATTTACACAAGACTTTGTCTCCTTCCAGTGCCGCTAGTTGGCGAATTATGGGAAAATGCATATCAACTATTTTAAGACAACGGATTTCTTTGTCCTTAAATGTCAAGATAACGTGAACATTTTGAAGATCCTGAATCATGCTTTTGTGGTCTGTAAGAAAGTACTTTCAAGATAAGCTCAATTCATCAATTTCCAGTGCGGTTCTTCACCAACCAGAGCGATTAAGGGTGTGTTTTTTTAAGCACGACGATTCATTTTGTGTATGAATTTCCTATCAGAATTATTGCTTTTTACACAATAGTCTTGTTTAATCGATACGGAAGTGGTTATTTTGGTTAGAATGTGTGCCAACATCATTTTTTTTTTTTTTTTTTTTTGTCAAATAGAATCATTCATTAAATTGGTCTCTGCTCCTAGATCTATTCGAATACCTGAGACGATGTGAGTGTGGAATTATCAGACGTCGGTGCTCATTAGAATTGTTTGATCACGTACTATGAAGTTTGTTCTAAAACATCGCGTGATGTTGGTATCAAAACAACATATTTTACCCTGTCACGTGACTACAATTACGACTATCTATAGAGACTATAACAATTAAAAATCCACCAAAAAATTAGAAGGAGTTGCAGTCACAAGAACTTTACCATCTAGGCCTGCTTTTGCCCGATAAAACATTATATATCAAAAGTCCATACGAAACATTAGGATCAATGAAAATTGCATTCTAAATCTTATAGAAATTCAAGAAATATTGGGTAAAAAAATATAAAAAAAAATATTCAGACGAAGTCCCCATTTCCTGAATGATTAAAACATCAGAATATACAAAAGGTAATATGCCAACCAACATTCTGTGAAAACTCCAATAAAATCTTACACAGAAATGTAGCTGAGAAAGAAAGCAACCAGTATAGTCTACCTAAACTGAAAAATGAATTTGAAATTTCTAGGCAACAAAAGTCTGCTTTCTTTTGAAAAAAATAAGGATTATCTAGAAATATCACTTGTGTTTGATTTGAATAAAACATTTCGTGTTTGCTATTCTTTCATGTCAAACTATAGTTACTTATTTTCAGTATTTACATTGAGTTTTGTCAGGGTAATCAGTATTGTAAAAGAATAATTGGTTAGCATTCAGGCAGGATTTTCATCCTTCAGCAATTTCAGTAGATTGGTTTAAAGTCTGTAGAAAGTGGAACTAGGTTTCAACCAAACTATTCGAGTGTTCTTTGAAGTGTTGATCACGTGGTTACCAAATAAGGCGATCAATTGATTTCTAAACAAGGAAACGTCAAATATCTAATGCAGTGACAAATTCATACTCACTTACTCGGGTTGTCAACAGCAAGATGACATGAAAAGGAGTATTAGGTGCATATAAAACTAAATGATCTTGGGGTGTATTCTTCGGGAACCTGGAATGATCTACCCTATTTCAAGTTTCCGATTTTGTTTATTTGATCAATCAATATTTGTAAAAGGTTCATAATTTTCCTTAAAAATAAAAAAAATGTTATAGTACTACTCATGCTTTGATGAAAACCGCCTTGAAGACAGTTCAGCCAAGTGTAAATGTTTGGAAAACTTATGTTTACAATTATCCATCCATTGGTGAGAGACAAGTGTCGAAAAGGATATGTACCGCCGCCGGTGATTGAACCCATGACTTCCTATGATGATTAGGACCTTTTGCAAAGACAAAATTGGTTAGTTATATTCTTGGTTTTTGATGCGCATCAAGCATTTGACTGTGGTGTTGCATGGTGGTTGGTGTGATTTGGCGTCATACTAAGATTTTGAAAGCAGTAAAGCATTAGACGCGTTATATATAACGGTTATCGTTCTGCCCGCTTCCCTTTTACAAAGTACCCGTCAAGGTGTCAACTGGCTCCCAAATTATTGATCTTTTGATTTACTGGCAAATGGACAATAATCTGGATATTAAGATTAAGTTTGTGCCCTCTGCACTTCATTTGTGAAAATTATTCACACCTTTGGAGATTTCAATGTAATCGCTCTAAAATTTTCCACGAGTATAAAAGAGCCTTTTAGAGTAAATTAAGTTTCTGGTTAATTTGGTAATCAAGAAATAAAAGGGTTCGAGTCTTGGTATTTCGTGTAATAAATATTTGTCTTCATCACCTTTTTAAGGCATATAGATTTCAAAGTAAGGGGCTTAATCTTCAGACTTTTAAAAGGCGGTGTAAACGCATTATCTAGTTTTAAGATTTACGGACTGTTGTGTAACCTAGAGCCCTTTTTGGTTGTGAGCTTTTGTCTTTAATCTAATCAAAGGGTGATGAATAAGGTTTAAAACTGACGTAGTCTTTTTTATATTTTAAACACTCCACCAATTGACCAATCGCTTGTCCTGTCTACTTACTTCGTGAGCCCCGCCCAATAACTCCGACAGGAAGTTCCGCTTCGATTTTTAACGGTGTAATTTTGAAAAGTTTATGGCCAGTAGTACGTTACAAAATAGTAAAATGGTGTGTATTCAAGCTGTAGTTACGACGTTTAACTCACCAAACCAACAATAAAGGTAAACAAAATGGCAGCCAATGTCGGAATTGATAAGCCCAGGTCCCGGCTGAATGAATAATTTGATTGGTCGGTTGATTTATTGATTGACTCCCGTGATTGGTCAATTCAGGCTGATACCGAATATAGAAAACACAGTGTATTGGTCAGCTTTGTCGTTTTGACAGGATATGTTCGGTACTAGAGTTTTTTATCATTGTTTAATCGATATACTCAACTCAACAGGTTTTTTGTTGTTGCTGTTGTTGTTGTTATTGAATCTATTTTTTTTTTTTTTCAGAAATATCTGATACTTTAAATAAATATGAGCTGGCGAATGTTGTAAGAGAAACACTTAGTAGGTTCCCCTCGAAATATGTCAAGTCTAAGATAAATAGTTTTAAGATTTAAGATAAATAAGAATTTATACTAACAATTAAAAATGAGGATATTTCTGCTCCAGAATTCGTTTTGTATCGGGAAATTCAGAGGGGTTTTGATGATCGTTTTTTATTGTCATTCGCTTTTAAGAATACCGATCTCCCAAGTGCTGGTTTTTCTGTGGCACAAAAATAGAATTTCTAGCGTATTTGACTCCATTTGTTCAAGGTGTGAAAGAAAAGGTATCCGTTGTAGTGAGAGTGAGCATATGTTGTTCTTATTTGCAATCCATTGTACAAAATGGTCGTGACTGTTTCGCCTAGAATGTAAAAGGGATGTTTTCACTACTGTACTCTATAATTTTGCCGTGTTGTAACGGGTTAATGCTATGTATTATATAGGCCAACCTATAGATGATGTGAATTAAAATCTGGCTATCTAATACAACTCGGCAGAAAAAAAACAATATTCGGCGTGTACCAAAAAATCGTATTGGTCGAGTACGTTAAACACGGACTCCTTTTTGTGTATTGGCGTTGGGGGTTGTTTGTTTGTTTTTTTTTTTTTTGTTTTTTGTTTTTTTGATGGTTATTTCTTAATCAAAAAAAGAGAATTTTCTTGGTGTCATGCCCTAAAGGTATATAATAAAAGGAATATTACAACAGTGTGTTTTTTCTAGCTGTTGTTATCGTGTCCTCGAATCGTGTGTAGGTATTTTTTATTGGATTCGACCTTCGGTCTCATCCAATAAAAAATACCTACCCACGATTCTCGAACACGAAACAACAAATAGAAAAAGACACTGTTGTAATATTCCTTATGTATTCGATTTTCATTTGAGGAAATAGAGGAGATCAGGATGTTCCATACTGATATCTAACGGGAATATTTTTGGCCCTTAAAATGTATCAAAAACGTTAATCGTTTGTCGGCAACCTAAAGGTTGTAACTACAGCTTGAATAAGGTCACAATGTCAACAAAAATGCTTCAAATTAATGTCGGTTAATGTCGGTGTTTAAAGGTAATTTCCATGTAACGATTGATTTGATTGGTCGATTAAATCGTTAATTGACAGCCGCGATTGGTCATTTAGGGTTAGGGTTTTTTGTATGGTAAGGTTCGATCCCCGGTCGTCGAGAATATCCATTTTGACATTTGTTTCACATCAATGGGTGGATAGTCGTAAAACCGAAGAAGAATGGGAAAAAATGAATATTCGGAAAAGACGTAGTTGTAGTTCTGGTGTAATAAATACTAGGGATCCATGGTTAAGTGCTCCAGCCGTCGCGATATGACTGAAATATTGTAACAGCGGCGTTAATCCCGATTCAACACGCATTTCTTTTATTAAAAATGCATTTACAGAACATGTTTTCCAGGATTTTGGACATGTTAATGTGTTGTATGAAGTGTCCTCTGATTTTATTAAAATTTATATAAATTTTACTCATGATTTAATTTTTTGGAACAGTTTACACCAATCTTATAGGAGAAAAGGGTACACACATTTTTTTCCGAAAAGTGCGTGGAATGTCTCTGCGTTTTGCCGTTTTTGTTGGCTGTGTAATTAAAAATGTTACAAGTGACAAACTTGTAAATAAAGATTTTGTTCAGTTCATTTCTTTATTTCTGATTAACAAACATTCGATACCCTTTTACTACCATATAATGGCATTCATGGACATTAAATATAGGGTTCTTCTTTAGCCTTTGTGTAGTGAACGACCCATCTTAACCGCGGATCAATCTTGACGGTATTGCCAAATTTTAGATCTGTTTAAATTCGATGGTTCTGAATAAAAAAAAAAAGTTCAGTATTTTTTTTAAAAAATAATCAGACAGGAAGAAAAAAAAGTTGTGGAAAAGAGGAAAACAAATTCTTCTTTAACCACAATGTTTTCTCAATTGAAAAAATTCAGGAACGTAAAAAAACTGTGATTGAACGGGAACGGTTAAAACCTCACCAAAACTTGTAGTCTACAAAAATTTCAAGGGTTGTCGGAGTTTTAAAGAGTCAAACGACGGTTGATCGATTCTATTACTTTGGATTGAAATTGAGTTCAATAGACCATTTTTGTGTGTGTTGAAACGGATAAGCACTGATACTATATAATTTCTCAGCAAGACATCCGTGACTGCATGCCGAAAACCCACATTTTTAGGATATCAATTGCAGCGTAAGAAATAACAAGTTGATTTTGAAAAAATAAACACTTTCAATTAAAAACAATGAAGCCTATTTTCAAGCTCATATTATGGTCTAAATTGATGACACCTCGATCCGGTATGAGGAAGGATGTCGCAACCCCTTGCATTATTATGCTTTAAAATCAAAGTAATAACGAGGTCGGTTTGAAAGATAAATGATAGCTTAAGATAAATAATTGCATGCACACTTTACATCGACAGTTGGCCATGAATATATCGTAACCACAGTAATAGTAAGCTGTAGATACGATTTTTTGACAGCCAGTATACGATATCTGAAATTTCCGTATCTGTTATTATGTGCAATATCTCGACAGATGACATCACCGTCTGGCTAAATTCAGTCAAACTTCCTAATTCAGGAAATGCGTTGACATCTAGGTATTATTTATTCGATATTAACGTTTTGCCAGACGACAAAATGCATTTGGTAATTTGAACGTATTTTGATAATAAGAAAATGTTTTTCTTAAAGAATAGATTTAGAGGTCGAAAATTTTGAAACAAATCAAGGACATCGCTAGACTCATTCGTTACTGGCTTAATAAATGTAGTCCTGTTTCTATTTTCCCTTTCTTTCTATGTATAGCTGATTTGGTTAGAGATTGAAACATAGCAATAAAACTTTTTTATGTAACATTCTTGTTTTCGGTGCCTTTTTTGTCAGTATTTGACATAGCTTTAATATCTTTCGGAAGTTAACGGTGAATTTTGAAATTTGGCAGATCTTCAGATTGGCCAATAAAATCATTCATTTACCTTTTCATGCGCTTCATCGGTATTACTAGTTCTACCTCATGTCTCTGCAATGACTTTACTATACAAAACATGTTTCATTAAATGTAGTTAAATAAGTTCAAACATCGCCTATAACCAAAATGTCGCACTCTGGTAATCCTTAAGCTTTGAGGTATAGTTGTAATCATTCATTACATATCGAGCTGCAGAGCGTTGGACTCTCTCAATGCTGTTTGTTAGAGTTTTTTGCAACAGATTCCATTCACATGAGCAGTACTCTTACTGCGGACGTACATAGGTGTTGTAGGCGGCAGAAATTTTAACATCTTAACTGTTGGTTTTTATATTTCTTTTAATGAATCTGAGAGTAGATATGGCCGTAGAAGAGATACGCTCAATGTGTTTTGTCCAGTTTAGATCTGTGGTAATGGTGACACCTAGGTATTTTGCAGCACAGTAAGCTGTGCAGAAAATATAAACATCAGTAGAAATGGTCTTTTTCTATTCTTTGCCCCCCCTACTGCTAATACTGACAACCGACTGGTCGGCGACATCCTGGTTGGAAGTATAACCTTGAGCTGTGACATAGGAGCTGTCCGAAAAATATGCTTTAAATGAAAAATGCACTCATGATGGAGAACGATTATGCCATGTTATTTTAAAGTACACTTCGACGTATGACCTTGAACCGTGACATTGGATCTATAAGATTTTTTAATAAAATGGAGCATCTACGCATGATTGAGAACAATTGTGCCAAATCAATTTGATACCCTTCCATAAATGATGTAGGAGACGTGCTCTGCAGAAATTCGGTCAGGTTGACGCACTAACTGATTAACACACTAATGATTAACGCACTAACTGATTAACGCACTTATTAACACATTAACATACACAACGACTTGCCATGGTGATAACCATATCACACACTGCAAGCGGTCTCGACAAAAATAGTAACGCACTCATTTTTTCTGTCAATCTTTGATATGAAAGGATCTAAACATTAAATAAGGAGTCGGATTTAAACGATTTTACTGTACCTATAACAGGTTATGATAACCTTATCTTATGATGACGTCATATAGTATTGTGATAAACGGTTCTATTGTCTTCTCCAGATGTTAGTTTTCAAACCTTTAAAAGACAAAAAGGTCTATTTAATCCGCTAAAACGTACGAGTAAATTCTGTAAATACGCCACCTCACTTTGACAATTGACCAATCGCGGCTGTCTATCAAGTAAATCGACCAATCAAGTTATTCATTAAGCCCGGAAACGAGATTTAAACATCAAACATTGGCCGCCATTTTTTAAACCTTTTTTGGTTGGTTGGGAGACTTAAACCTCGTAACTACAGCTTTTTTGTTACATGCTACTAGCCATAAATTGTTCAAAATAACGCCATTTAAAATCGAAGAGGGACGTCTTGTTGAAGTCAATGGGCGGGATTTCGGTTTTCTCATGTATACATTATATAGAATCGGGAATTTACCGCCATTCATATTTTCAATCCCATTCCTCCGAAAAAGGACAGAAATATTAAAAGTCCTATCATTTTGAAATTACAAACTCGTCTTCAACTTATTGGAATTTTGTCTTTTGGTAATGGGTTAAACATTTATTTGTCCGTACATCCCTATCGCCTACTCGGCCAAAAGAAAGAGAAATTGTCCATTATGTAGAGAAGAACCATAGATTAGTTATTCAGGTCTTGTTGACTCCGTTGACGCTTGTTTGAGACAGATATTTACGGAATAAATGCAATCTATGGACATTAGAAGTGAGGTTTCTGTATGCGTACTTGTCTAGATCAAGTCTACTTTGGCTGTACATGTTAGAAATCTACGTCGGCCATCTTTATATTCAACCATAATTGAACTTTCGCCAATTGACCAATCGCGTCTGTCAATCAAGAAATAAACCGACCAATCAAATAATTCATTCAGCCCGAACCTGCGCTTATTAACTCCGACATTGGTCTCAATTTTTGTTAACCTTTACAGTTTGTTTGGCGACTTAACGTCGTAACTACAGGTCACCACCAACCATTGTACTTTTTTGTTACATGCTACTGGCCATAGATTTAGCAAAATAAGGCCGTTAAAAATCGAAGCGGAACATCCTGTTGGAGTTAATGGGCGGGGCATTGGGAGTCATTGGGCGGGGTAAGCAATTGGTCAATTACTAGCGTGCATTCTTTCTTCTTTTTTAAAAAGAGAATCTCGTCCTCTTTGTCATGAAAAAGTCTTACTTTGAAACCTTTAAATCTGTTACGACTGGAATATCCAGATTATCAGTGGCAAGCGTAATATAATGAGTTATTTTTCCATAACAAAGCCTAATGAAGCCCTGGTGAACCATAAAAGGTTAGAACCCAACGATTTCAAAGCCCAGAAATCAGTTTTATATTGGTCACCTTTACAAAGTTGTGGGCAAAAACTTTAAAGGAGATGTTTATCTTACCAAAAGAGATGTTTATCTTACCAAAAGCGATGTTTTTCCCTACAAAAAGCAATGTTTATCTTACCAAAAGGGATGCTATCTACCAAAGGCGATATTCATCATACAAAAAGGGATGTTTATCTTACTAAAAGAGTTGGGGGGATAACCGAGAGAAACATTTTTCTACTATTTTCAAACCCTCAAACATATTAAGTCATGTCTTCTCCAAGCCTTAATACGAAACTGTCTCTATCAAAAATGAAATAAGAACTATATAGAATGAAAATAAAGTCTGAATGTCACTTTGCAAAAAAAAATATTACTTTAAATGTAATATCGACGTTGTGCGTGCAAAATGTCCTAATTACAGCTTGAATAAACATGAAGCTATGCCATTTTTGCTCGACCAGTGACGATATGTCATTTTCTTATTTATCTATTTTTTTTTTCATTGAAATACATCTAACCACAGTGTCCAATTTTAAAAACTGAAATACCATATGGTCATAAGCATTAGACCAGTGGTACGGGAGCGATTAGAATTCGTTCGAATATCATATAGGAAGAAAATATTTTTAAAAAGGAGAAGATATTGCTTGTTACAAACTTTAAATTACTCGGGGTTAGCTCTTGTGGTCGCCGAATGTCTAGCGTTTTCGTGGGTCTTTCAGCAATTCTTTTTTATCATCTTCTCCCCCCGAAAATGTCGATATATCTTGATGAAACTTGGCAGAAATGTTCCTTCAGTAAAGCTCTTTGTTTTTGCTTTTTTTAATGAAATCCACCCGTAAACCTCGTATCTATTGAAAACTTTAAAAATCTTCTTCTCTGAAACTAAAAGCGAGTGCTTTGATATTCATTATGCAGAAAATCTTATGTACTTCTATCAAGATTGTTCAAATGCTCCTTGTGTCATAAATGGTCCCCACTAGGCCACCTATCTGGCAATGAAACAAAGGAGGGAATTCTTCAAATCTTCTTTTCTGAAACTAAACATACTTAAGAATTCATATTTTGTGTATAGAGTTTTCTATTGAGCATCTACAAAATTTGTTCATGTGATGCCCTTTGGGGTCTCAGCACACCCTATCTTCATTGAAACTAAGAGAGAAATATAAAGCAAATGACTGAAAGTCCTGAAGCCGGTTATACTGGCATATCAGTAATCGCATTCAATAATAATAATAGCGATAATAATAAAGTCTTTTATTAACGAGGCAACTCAGATGGGTTTGCCCAGTCTTCCCTGTGGGCTACTACAAATATTTACAAGGGCAATGCATGTTAATATGTACACTAAAATAAAACATTTTAACAATCAATGAAAGAAGGAAGAAATAATTTTGAAAGATTGCCCGTGTAAGTATGGAAGCTTCAGGATCTTTTCCACAGATTTTATCGTATATTCCTATTAATTAAAACCATTTTAAATGAATAAGCAATAATTTGGTTATCTAACTAAAATATTATGCATAAAAAATAAAGCATTGTGGAGAAAGATAAATATCGCTGACCAAGCAGAAATATTTCACTTTTAACTAAATTTGTCCTTGTGTCTTTAATCCAAATCCACTTTGGAATTTCCATCTCTAACCATATGCATTTTTACCAGTCTGAATATTTAAGATTGATATCAGTACACAAACTAAACAGGAAATAAATAGACATAAATTGCATTTTTTTATATATCATTATCATAACTGTTTACATGGAAACTACTTCATGCATTTGCTAAAGAAGTAGTTCAAAACCAACAAGAGCGTGTACATACATGTGTTGTTGAATTTGCATTTAAAACACATCTTCACATAAATGGATACCTTTTCTTGAATAAGCATTTATATATAGTTCAAGAATGAGTAATTACACGTGAAAATGTATTTTACCACCAGAATTTCGCAAAGTTGAGAAAGCAAAGGTATTTGATTCCAATTTTTTGGACCCGAATAAGAAATTGTTTTTCGGATAAACTCGATTCTCGGCCTTGGAATTTTAAGAAAAGCATAATTATGCCTTAATGATAAGAAGAATTGTAATAATGTCTACATGCCAACATGAATTATCATAATAAGAGTCAGTCAAGGCACATCAACACTAAGTGTAGGATCTTTTATATTTATTTATTTTTTATTTTTATTTTGTTGATACTTGTGATATAACAACATTTGGAAGATTTTGCACAACGACACGAACAACGAGAAAAATGGCGTAGAGGTATAAATGTGGATAACATGAGAAAGAAATCAAATAAACTAAATTTGCAACAATAAAATGTCTTTAAGTGGCAAATCACCCCTTGATCGAAGAAAAATTTCTATGCCACCTTCTTTAAGAAAATAAGAAGCATCATAATCGGAGTCTTTTTAAATAAAGGAATACTCCCTTTATGACCCTTCCACAAAAGAATATCTAAAGCTCGGAAATGAATAGTTACAAAATGTGTTTTTATATGTGATTTACTGTTCAACCCGAATTAGCTATGTTGTTTTATCCCAATATTTTACTTAACATTATTTAATCATTCAATTCTTTTTGTATGGAGCATATCCTTATCATTACAAATGAAATACTGCATGTCCGTTTCAAAGGTATACATGTAGTTCGAATTCGAGAGGTGAAAGTTTTTTTTATTCGATTGAATCACTGTTATATTTGCGCTTGAACTGCGAATATATCAGTGATGCAACCAACACTTTGTAGCACACCGGTGGTAAATTTGTTCATCCGTGCCAGGATCAAACTAACAAACAATATTCGGAGTTTATTTACATGTATTCGCTTAAATCCACCAACCACTAACTTACCTACGCGATTATATATTTTCTTTCATTTAGACAATTGACCATAGACATGTCAAGTCGAATATTTAAACCACTGTTCTTATTATTCACGACTAAAACATGCTTATATTCAGACAATAACGTTTCTTTCTTAACCCTTTCCTGATTTAGAATTTTTTAGACCTGTCCAAATTCAAAGGTTTTGCAGACGAAAATTCATAGTTGATTTAATTTGAAAAATAACCATTCAGTAGGGTAGAAAATATTGTGGAAAAAGAAGAAATTGCTTGTAACAAGCAATTTCTTCTTTTCCCACAATGTTTTCTCAACTATAAAAATACAAGGACGTAAAAACTAGTGATTGTTCAGGAAAGGGTTAATTAATCAGCGATAAAACAAAGAGGAGGCGGATTTCTACTTAAAGTTTATGAGCATGCATAGAAATGTCGAAGCTTGTTTCCGTATGATCTTTTTGAAATACCTGTTTTGAATATTCAAAACATCCGAAATCAGATCATTATTTCGTATGTAAAAAAACTATTATCCATATTATTCCTGCTTTATTACTCGGGATTGGGTAAAGGGTTAATCAATAAGTGCTTAAGGAGAGTCTTGCATGTCGTCTTAGTTTGCGCCGAACTTAGCAGAACCGAATAATGGTATTTAATCCATTCCCAGACGACACAATTCTAGACTGATACAAGTTGAAAAAAGTTGTAGACTACAATCTAAAGTTAATGTTTATTTTTTTTTTTTTTTTGTTTTGTTTTGTTTTTTTTTTTTTTTTTTTTTTGTCTCTTTTTTTTAGAAAACATTGTGGGAAATGAAGAAACTGCTTGTTAGCATTTATGTGGATTGAGTACAGAATAAATCGCCATATTTTCATCTTTCCTTAGGGAGAAATGGATGTCTGACGTAGCTTAATCAAGCTTTAAAACACAGGAAAGACGATGATATGTTGTGGAACCTAGACTGTCAGTATGCTCAAAGACATTATATTTGCATCAAAAGTGCCATTAAGGTACATCGGACCTACACTACTAGGGTGTGATTTGAATTTCGCCAATTGTCCATCAAATCCTTATGTTGCGTGTATACTTCGACGGGGATAAAGTGTTAATTGTTTAGAGACAACAAGAGGCCAATGAGAGCCTGAGACGCTCTATTGGTTATCAAGTTATCCGTTAAAGAAATCTGATATTCAAGGAAATTAGTTGCTTAAAGGAGGATGCATAAATAAAAATAACAAATTAGACTTTATTCCCTTTATTATTTTGAGCAACAATCCTCAAGGCTCCCTTTTCCCGTGTTTCATTACGGATCCTATTCAAAAGGAAGTTTCTTTATGACCCTACAATCATCATGTGAAATTTTCATAAGATTCAGATAATATTTGCGGACTTTATCACATAAACAGGATTGTTTTGTGTGAAAATCTATTAGGCCCCCTTTCCTGTGTTTTCTAATGGATCCAATTCATTTCCAAAAGAAACTTTCCTGTGAAATTTTAAAAACAATCTGATAATTATTGTGAATATCACCCCATTACAAGAATAGTTTGAATGATACTCTATAAGGCCCCTTTTTAAGTGATACTTTACGTATCAGATCCACTGTCAAAATCAACAACTGTAATGGTGGTACAATCAATCTTTGTAATCTGAGGAATTATTGTATTATCGAGGATTTCATACTGAAATTTTCACAGGGCCCCTTTTCCCATGATATTTTACAGAACAAACCAAATTTCAAAAGGAACAATTCTAATGAAGGTACAATCGTTCTTTAAAAGTTTAAAGTCAATCAATGAAAACAGTGGACTGAACTTGCCAGTTCAAACCCTAATTCGAAAAGAGTGGTCCCTTTAACCTTACAAAGCTTAGGGATTTATTTTCATAAATGAAGATTTATTAAATTTTCATATAGCCCCTTTTCCCATGTTACTTGGTGGATCAGAACCAATTTCGAAAGGAACTATCTTTGCAATAGTATTAGGATTTTGTGAGAGTACGAAGACAACCCGATTAAATCTATGGACTTTATTCCATTAACTAAAGTTTTTTAATCAAATTTTCATAAAGCCCTTTTTCCTGTTTATCTTGGCGGATCAGATCAATACTTATGATGGTACAGTCATTTTGTTAAAGTTTGAAGAGAATCCGATGAAAACTACAGACTTTAGAGTGTTAACAAGGATTTTTTAATCAAACTTTCCCTTTTCTCGTGATACTTGACGGATCAGACCCAATTCCGAAAGGAACGATTCTTATGATAGAACACTGATTATGAGAAAGTTTGAAGAGGAACCGATGATAACTGTGGGCTCTAAAGTGCACATGTTAACGAGTATTTTGTAAAGATTTTTCAATTAAATTTACATAAGGTCCCTTTTTCTTTGTTACCTGACGGATTAGACCCAATTTCGAAAAGAATTATCCTTAAGATGGTACAATCATCCTGAGAATGTTTGAAGAGAATCCGATGAAAATTGTCGACTCTAGAGTAAACACAAGGATTTTTAACATATTTTTAATCAAATTTTCATAAGGCCCTTTTCTTGTGTTTCTTGGCGGATCTGACCAATTTCGAAAGGAACGATCCTTATGTTGATACAATTATTCAGTGAAAGTCTAAAGTGAATCCGAGGAAAGCTGTGGACTCCAGTGTGTAAAAAAGGATTTATTAATTGAAATTTAATTAGACCCCTTTCCCCGTGTTTCTTGACGGATCTGACCTTATTTCGAAAGGAACGAACCTTATGATGGTACAATCATTCTGAGACAGTTTGAAGAGAACCGATGAAAACTGTGGACTTTAGAGCCTAAACAATGAAGGATTAACGGACGGACGCACGGGAAAAGGCCATTGCTTTAGCTCTTCTGGCCTTTAACCAATAGAGCTAAAAAAAAACTTTAGTAAATAAACAGGGTTTTTAATAGATTTTTCAATCAAATTTACATACGGCCCCTTTTCCCGTACTTCTTGACAAATTCGACTAAATTTCGCAAAAAAAACAATCCTTATGATGATATAGTCATTCTGTGACTGTTTGAAAAGAATCCCATGAAAACTATGGACTTTAGCGTGTAAACGAGGATTAATTAATTTTCCCGTGTTTCTTCACTGATCTGACCCTATTTCGAAGGAACGAACCGTATGATGGTTCAATCATTCTGAGAAAGTTTGAAGGGTACCCGCAGAAAACTGTGGATTCTTTAGCGTAAAAAATGAAAGGTTAACGGACGGACGAAACGAAAAAAAGCTATTGCTTTAGTTCTTCTGGCCTTTGGCCAGTAGAGCTAAAACCTTTGAAATCACAACTTTTGTGACTGTGTTGTTATATTAAATGAGAGTCAATTGGTAAAGCATCCCCTGGATGTAATATACAACATTTTACCTCAAAACCTGCATTATAAAGTGTAGACGTATATCGTCAAGAGACACGATCGCCGTTGGATTATACTTGATGGACCCGTCATGTTAAAACGACTGCAGTGAATACCTGTGATGGGAGACATTGATATTGTCACCACACTCTATCTCATCCTTGACCCTAATACAACATATATATGACCTCATTGTCGTCACACACACACATATATATGTGTGTGTGTGTGTGTGTGTGTGTGTGTGTGTGTGTGTGTGTGTGTGTGTGTGTGTGTGTGTGTGTGTGTGTGTGTGTGTGTGTGTGTGTGTGTGTGTGTGTGTGTGTGTGTGTGTGTGTGTGTGTGTGTGTGTGTGTGTGTGTGTGTGTGTGTGTGTGTGTGTGTGTGTGTGTGTGTGTGTGTGTGTGTGTGAAGACAATGATGAGAAATATTGAACGAGAACTGTCTGTGGATTCAATGGCTTTGTTTTGTGATATCATAAGAAAACGAAAAAAAAAGAAGATGCCTTTATCATAAAAAGTTACTTATAACCTGGCTTACCGCCCCTGTTACTTCGTTTCGGGGCTGATACTGTCCGGACAGGGCGGAGCATATAAATGGACTGTTTCGCCGTTTGATATCGAAGTGGAACTTCATGTCGGTGCTAAGTGGGCGTGGCCAGCGATCCTATAAATAAACTATATATTGGAAACTTGCTTGCCGAAACGATCAAGAAAAGTAAAACATTGGGAGTTAGACGAGACTCTCTTGTCGTCGATTTATTTCAGAGCAGTAAGGATATACAGACTAGTATCACAACTAATTTTCTTTTACGTCTTAGGAAAGGCTTGTCTGTACAATTCTGTTACGGGTTATACGTTATTGTGAACGTACAATTTCTCCCGATATCATAATACTTGTCAGTTCAAAACTTACAGACAATATGCCGATTTTAATTCCTTTCCATATAGTGCTTTTCGAGGAAGCCAATGTTTAATCTAATGCCTCAAAATCAGATGAATTATTTGTAGATAGCCCATCAATGTAAGCGTATGCTTATTAAGTGATTGAGCTTTCTTGATATCTAATCTCCAGGTAATTAAGCACCATTTACATTTATCTAAATATAATTTTACTAACTACATTACATGACAATATCTGGTAAAGTAACCATTACTTTGGGACGCTGTTTATCTATAAAGGAATGCAAGCCAATTTTTATCTTTGCCAAGAGTTAAAATAGTGGTGCTTTTATTCTTGACAAAATGAAAGGTCTATATTTTATCTAGGGTGTCCATTAAATCTCAAAGTTTAATTGCATTTGGGTCCTGATAGAGACAAATTTTACATGGAGGTCTACAGAAATTAAAATAAAAAACGTCTTAACCAACACAAACTTCGGAAGGCAAATGTATTCAAACTCAGTATTGCTGGAGGCGTTTACGTTGTATATACCATCGGAGGGAAAAGATGAAATGCTAAATACCAACGCCTTTTTCTGTCCTTAAATGCTCACCTAGTGATTTTCTAGGTCTCTAAATAAACTTGGCATTAAAGGAAAAAATAGAGATTTTTTTAAAATTATTGTATTGAATTCATTTCCCAATTGTTCTATGAGGATTTTCTTTACGCTAGATTCAGATTCAAAATTATCAATGTTTTTCACCATTTTTAATACTAGTGGAACACTGTTCCAATCTCTTGTGATATTATAGTAAAAAAGTCCTGAAGAACGTTAGTTCACAGATGTAATACAAAAGTTACATACACTAGATCTTGTATTGTGTGTATTCATACCATAGGTTTTAACAAAATTTGTTTTCATATATTTAGGACATTTACCACGCGCATTTTCTTTATTCTCAGTTAAACATTTAGGAAACTCAGGTCATTGAAAATTGAAAATTGTGTTCTTTTTCTGTTTTTAAAACATTTTGTATATAAACATGATTTTTGAAATCTTTTTTAACTTTATTTATAGCACAGTGCCAGGATGGGCAGGAGTAATCAAAGTAGCACTAAATAAGAGCAATTCTAGCAATTTCAGAGATGAATTTTGACCAACCGCTGGCCTCGCCATCTTACTCCATTGGCCACGCTCACTGACTGCGACAGGAAGTCCCGCTTTGATCTTTAAAGGCGTTTTATTTGCAAAATTAATGGCAAGTAGCATGCAACAAAAAATAAAATAGTTGGTTGGCGATCTAAACGTATTGAATACATCTTGAATAAGCACCAAAACCAACTAAAAAGGTTAACAAAAATGGCGGTCAATATCGGAATAAAAGCTCGTTTCTGATCTAAATGAATTATTTCATTGGTCGATTGGTTATTGGATTGACAGACGCGATTAGTCAATTGGCATACCTGTGTAAGAAATTCAGTCTAGCATTTGCCTTTTGAATAATACTTTTAACTTTAACATCACCTGAGAGAAACTGGTCAGTATCAATACCTAAGTATTTTACACAAGTTAGAGGTTATGTTATGACTGATATTTACATATTATGAGAAGAGTAGTGGATTCTGTATATTGCTCTAAGGGACCGCGCAGTTGGCATGCCGAAAATCAGGTTATGAGTCTTTTGCTCTGGCTATCTGTCTTTGATCCGTTTAGTACGATTTAAACGGGTTGACTGATGGACAATTAAACCGTAGTATAAACATTCTTGCACAGAAATTGTCGACCGTGCCAAATATTTCTTGAAGGTCATGCATGATCATGCCCATGTAGAGAACAACACCATTCAGCAATCTAATGTGATCAAAAGATGTATGAGGAAGGAGTCGGTGGAGTAGTTAACACGAAAGACCGATTGTAATTAGTATAATAGGTTATGTTTGGTAAAGTAGTTTTTAGGTGGTTGTACACAGGTTTTTACGAGATTTTCGATACAATTACAAGAATACTGAAGGGCCTATATTGCCAACATCTAGCCTGTTTTTCTTTATTGGGCATACTCTTGGTTCTTTCGTGTCATCTGGTACAATACAACTACACTTTGGAAACTCTATGATATACATTTATGTGACGGGCCCTTTTAAAGCAGGTCAATTGTGTGTTATTTGGGGGGTTAGGTTGATTTTTTTTGTTTTTTTTTTGTTTTTGTTGTTATGTTTTGTTTTGTTTTTTTCTGGGGGGTGTTGTTGTTGCTGTTTTTTTTTTGTTTTTTTTAATGTTTTGTTTTTTTGTTTTGTTTTGTTTTGGGGGGGTTGCTTGGTTTGTTGTTTGCTTGTTTTTTGTTTGTGTTTGTTTGTGTTTGTTTCGTTGGTTGGTTGGTTGGTCGGTTGTTGTTGTTGATGTTTTGTTTGCTTGTTTGTTTATGTGTGTGTTTTTGTGTGTATTTCTAATGTTGTTGCTGTTTGTTTGTTTTGGTTTTTTGTGTGTTTTTTTGTGTGTGTGTGTGTGTGTGTGTGTGTGTGTGATTTTGTGGTGTTGTTGTAATCATAATGGTATCCAATTAAATTTGGAACTTTTGTTATATTTAGACTTTTGAGCTGTAAAAGAACAAAGTCTTCCCCAACTGGTAGAAACTAAAAGTTCAAATTCTTATAAACTACCTTTTTTGTAAAATGTTAAAAGTGTGGGTAAACATATTTTAGCACGTAGTAGTTTGTTCACAAGTTTTTTCAGCCACGCTGGTAAAGATTTAATTGAAATAGTTATTGAAATAGTGATACTTTTTTCGTATCATGACACACTTCATTTTAACCGAAATGACGGTTTTATTGCTTTCTTCTTGCTAGGAGCTGTATCCGAAGCGATTCTGAAGCGCATCCACAGATTCTTTGGACTGTTTTTATTATCATCTACTTTGTTCTCAAAGTAAAGCTGTTTGTCTGTACCTAAAACAAATAAAATTGTCGATTTTCAACAGTTCAATTCCCAACTGAATGATTTATTAGATGGGTCAATCGAAGTATTTTCTTCCTCTTTACCAACCATCAAATTTGCTCATTTACGCCGCCTAATATCAAAGTAACGATCTGTAAGTTAGCTAAATAGAAATTCCTCAGAGACAGACGTGACCTCCTTGACCCTGTATCTCATTAACGATAACTGAATTACTATTCACTGTTATGCAAAATATTGCGTCAAAACTGGTTTATCCATTTTTAATAATCGGAAATGCACAATTATTCCTTTTACCCATTTATACACAATCCTTTGTACGCCCCCCAAAAAAGACATTCGAAAACATAGTGGAAAAATAGGAAATTGCTTGTACCAAGCAAGTTTTTTTATTATCCACAATATTTTCTATCCAAAACGACGAAATTCTTTTGCGATCAAATACTGTAACCACAGCTTTACTCAACTGCGGTCACGTCGAGGAATTGGCCGCCAAGCGACGATTTCGTTTTCGGATTCAGTGAAATGATGGGAAAGATATAAGGCTTACAGAGGTTTTGAGTGCATGATACTAAGCACTATACATTTGGAAAGGGTGATGAATATTATGACAAACTGTAAGGTCATCGCATAGATCAATTGGCTTTCTTAAATACCATCAACCTATTACCAGTCGGCAAAATTTTAGAGTGGTCCAAATTGAAAAAAAGTTTCAGCCGAAAATATAAAATTTATGAAATTTAATGTTTTTTTCTCAACTTTCTGGCTAGAAAACATTGTGTAAAATAAAGAAATTGCTTGTTACAAGCAATTTCTTCATTTTAAACAATATTTTTCTTTTTTTTTTTTTTTTCTTTTTTTCTTCGGAGGCGTCAAAAGGCGTCATTGTGTGGGAATTGGTTAAATGCAATGCAGGCATTCTGTTCTCAAAAGAACATCTTATTCCTGAATTTAATACCTATCCTCTAATTCACATCCTGACCTGTTACATGTTAATCCATTTTCTTCGAATATCACCACTTCATTACGATAATATTGACAGTAAGATATAATTTAGACAGAAAAAATTGAACTGCACAACGATTTAGGGGGCCATTCATATACAGAAACTCAATAAACGAATATCGAAAGGGTCAGATTATCGTAATTTTGGTAGGATGAAAACTAGATAGCCGCCCAAGATCTCTGAATCTGGCTACGAATGGGAAATGTAATTCAGTGAAAAAGAATTACGGATTGTAGTACGTTTCCTGTTTGTTTATTGTTGTTTTTTTTTGTTGTTGTTGTTGTTGTTTTTTTTTTTTTTTTTGCGGGGTCTGTGTGTGTGTGTGTTTTGTTTTTGTTGTTGCTTTTTGTTGTTTGTTTTTTTTGTTTCGTTTTGGGGGGGGTGTTATAAAGAAATCGGTATAACCTTGACACTTACCTTTCACCGCTCAACTTTAGTCGGCGACCTAGTAGATTGACATACTTCCGTAAACAAACGGCTGTTGTGATATTTGTGATTTTAGAGAGAAAGGGCCGTATACACACCACTCAGTTCAGTGTTCAGAATCAGATGCGTGATTTGATAATCTAGCCTGATAATTCTCTAAAATATTATTTTGAAGGCACTTTTTTGTTCAAAACTAAGATTTCTATCTTATTAAGCGGTATAAGTTGGTTTCTATAGGAATATACATTTCCAGTTGGTTATCCTTAAATACTTCTATACTGCTACAAAAAATATATATTTTATACAATACGATAAACAAAATCTTTGCTACACGAACTATTCAAAGTTACTTCAAGAGCGTATCCTAATTTCCCGAAATGTATTTTCTTGATAATGTCATGTAATCCTTAAATCTTTTGGAGACAGACGTTGAAAAAAAAAGGTAATTTAGAGAACAAAAAATAAGCCAGAATTCATGCGGTTGATCAAAAGATTGCATAATCGCCTGATGATTTCCAATTACAAGTGACAGACGCTATGTTAGAAATCTTTCAAGGACAACTCAAAAGCCTTCTAATTTAAACGGTTTTTAACCCATTCCCACACAATGGTTATAGATCTAAATATCAGACGAACCGTTGATCACCTTAGCATTTCTTTAGGCTATGAAGTTGACGAATCGGAAGTGTCGATCAACAGATCAACTTACCAATCAAATCAATTATTTCGCTTTTAACTCCTAAATGGCCGAAATAATGTAAAGCATCTGTGTTGGCTTTATTAGAGCTGTAGTTACGGTGTTTAAGTCGCCGAATAAACATTTTATTTTTTTCTTTAAATGTTACTAACCACTAATTTTACAAATAACGATGTTAAATAACTAAAGTTGAATATCCTGTAGGAGATCATAAGTCAGGGCCAGCGACCCTTGAAACCTGCATTGATCATGTAAATGATGTCACCTTAACTTTTTTTGTTGCATTGTACTAGACACTAATTTTGCAAAATACCGCCCTTAGATATCCGAGTCAAACTTCCTTTGAGTGGGTAGTAGGCGTGGCCAGCGATCCGTCAATTAGAGATGCCTTACATCGAATATTTATGATAAATCAACAATACTGATATGCAGGGCGGGCATATAGCCGCTGCTTCGTCTGTCCGTCTGTCCGTCAGTCATTCAGTCCGTCTTAATTTCTTCACAACGCATGGACAAAGTTGAATGAACATTCAATGAACATTCACATGTGAATTCCTTATGATATTGCACCGACGCGTTTTTCTCGGTTTTCGCAAGGTCAAACTCACAGATCAAGGTCAAAAATTAAAATTGAGCTTGACATAAGTATAGCCCCTTCAAATATGGATGTATTTCAATATCAGTTGGCACAATTGATTCATGTCATGAGTAGATGTATCACTTGAAAGAAATATTCTAGTACAACGCAGCTCCAAGTTCACAGCACAAGGTCAAACATTAAAATTAAGCATGTCAGGAGCATAGCTCCTAAAATTATGGATCGATTTCGAAATGACTTCCTATCATTGTTTCCTATCGGCCGCCGTCATAGCGCAGTTGGTAGCGCGTCGGACTTTCAATCTAGATGTCCCGGGTTCGATTCCCGACGGCGGCACTCATCCTTTCCGACTATTTGTCTCTCACCAATGGGTCGATAATCGTAGACCTATGCGGGATAGCAGCTGGAGGCTAGGAAAGGATGTAATGGTAGTACTGGTGTGAGAAATACCAGGATTCCATTGTTAGGTGCTCCAGCCGCCGCGATATAACTGAAAGATTGTTGAAAGCGGCGTAAAACCCCATTCAAACAAAACATTGTTTCCTATCATGAGTAAATATGCGATTTGAAAAAGAAATCAAATAGCCCCAAGGTCAAGATCACAGCTTTAGGTCAATCATTAAAAGTAAATATGTCAAAAGCATAGCTCCTTCAATGTCTATTATGCATAGATGTACCATTTGAAAGAAGTGTTCAGATAGCTCAAACTTCAAGGTCAGGGTCGTAGGTTAAGGGCGAGTATATCGCGGCCGCCTCGTCTATCCATCCGAACCTTTTCCCTTTTATTTTATACTTTTGTAACAGGGTTATATTCGGGGAGCATAATCCGTCTCCGATGGCTCTAGTTTAACTGGTACATGTTTGTCCTTTTCATAAGAAAAGTTCTACTTCGCGCAATAAATATCTTAGAAATACCACTAAAGATTTGGTTGGCTAAAGTTATATGGTATCAATAGCATATATTTTTCAGCCTTTCAAAAGCACTTGCTCATAAACAGTAAGGTTTTTACTAGATCTTTGGCCACCTCAATTGACCTGTGACGTGGCGATATTTTTTATGTATATGTATATGTATATTTTGCAAAGTATACGTCCAGGGATTTAAAAAGAAGCAGAATACAAAGAAGTAAATTGTTGTTATGCGAACGAAGTGCTGAAATTATAGTTTGATTAAACTCTTGGTTTAAGCAACCAACCAAGGATTTTTTTCATATCGATATCAATTGACCAATCGCTGGCCCCATCCACTTACTTAGTTGGCCACGCCCATCGACTTCAACAGGAAGACCCGCTCCGATTTTTAACGGCGTTATTTTAAAAAAAATATGGCCAGTAGCAACTAACAAAAAAGAAGAATAGTTGGTAGGCGACCTTAACATCGTAACTACGGCTTGAATAAGCTGTAGCTACGACGTTTAAGTTGCCAAACCAACAATTAAGGTTGACAAAAATGGCGGCAAATGTCGCAGTTGAAAAGCTCAGGTCCGGACTGAATAACTGATTTGATTGGTCGGTTGATTCCTTGTTTGACAGCAGCGATTGGTCAATTTCATTTCTAGTCTTAGAGTCATGTTATTTATTGGTCAATCGATTTGAAGGCGGCAATCCGTCAATCCTGTAAGTCAACGAAGTTCAGAAAACCAGTATAATGGACCCCACTTAGTTAGTATAGCTCATCCGAACAATCGCCGATGGTTGAAACATTGAGACCGATAAAGAGACTGATAAGCCATCTACAGCACACATAGATCAAGACTCAGATTAGGCTGTGCAGATTCATAGGTTTATCAATACATATCAGTGTATCTTTAAATAGTACATGCCTCTAGCTGTTGAAAATGTCAGGCATACACCCATTTACAGAGGGTCAACTGTTGACAACGCTGTTCGGTTTCTTTTCCGGTGACCGATTTTCTGGGGGAACTGATCTGTATTATATTTCACTACTTTTCAAATGGGAAGACCGCCCGCCCTTACATTACCCACACGCAAGTTTGGAACGGTAAATCAATTTAAATGTGTTTTATAGTTCAATTCAACTTGTGTTGAATCTTCCAATTGCATGCTTTAAGACCATTTGGTGTGGTTGATTCAATGAATACCCCATTTAGATTCGTTAGCTCAAAATAGAGGTATTTTGACATGGCCAATCCTATTAAGACGAGCTGCAACAATGTAAAGAGAGTCGGATTAAAGTGGGCTAATGGCTTCAAAGAAACAAAACCAAAACAATAAAGATCGATCTTAAGAAATACTCCTAGAGCTAAATACATGGACGTGTCGTGAATAAGCTAATGTTATCGAACTGTTTGTGCAAAATAGACTCTCACTTTAAAAAATTTCAAAGTGGTATTTAAAATAAGGTTTTCATCCATTTATAGCGAATTCGGTTCTGTGATTATACTTTTTTTTCAATTTCTAATAATATTATTTCGGGTATACTATGCAAGGCATGGCCATTTTGCTAGGCTGAGGGTAATAACATGCCTTTAGGACACACCCACGTAACCCTGGGCACAATCTGGGTTCCAACTTATGTCGTTTGATTCCTTTCAGGTCACAACTTTACGGACCTACCTATTGCTCCAACACGAACTTGGCCTAAACCCATTTCTACATTACAAAATTTGATACTGGCCTAAATTCAAGAAGTTGCAGACCACAATATAAAATTAACGAAATTTTAAATGCTTTGTCTTTTTGGTTGGAGAACATTGTTGATAATGAAGAAATTGCTTAAAATAAGCTTCTTCTTTTTCATTTTTCACAATGTTTTCTCATGCGTTTTTCTTGAGGGTCGTAAAAAGCGGGTTTGTTTGGGAATGGATTTAGGGTTGGACATAGCTGAGTAGTGTAAACTGAGTGCTTAGTCTACCTTGCCGAATAACTAATCTGGCTTTCAAAGTATCTTGTTCGGGGACGACGACAATTTATTGCAATTCATAGAGTAAATAATGAAGGATTGTGGATTATACAATAAAACAAGTCATAAATAATACATATTTTGTTATTATTATCGTCATTATTATTATTTTTAGCTTTATTATCATTATTTTCAAATTGTCTTTCGTCAAGCCATAACTCTATGACGTAATACCCAAATCCTGATTTCTTAAATAAATGCTTTAGAATAAATAGTAATAGTTCTGTGTGGATTTAGAAGCTAACAGACAGGAGTTGACAGTAAGGTGTTTCCAAGACTTGTCGTCGAATCTAGAGGAAATTTGAAACACTTTATATTTTATCCGACTGTTGAACATTTTTTTCCGAAACTAAAAGAGCCAATTTCTGGTTGATAGTTTTGAAGAATTTTAAACTTTGCCAAGATGATTATGGTTATACAATCATTTATGGCCCAAGGATCATAGCCAAAGGTAATGTCGTTAACAAGCTTCTACCCATATTTATAGTTATTTCTCTTGTGTAAATTTGGTCAATCAGTAGCTGTAGTTACGTCATTCCACACCCAACGACGATATGATCAATATTTTAGTTGTATTTCACTCTAGATCTGTGGATCAAATTGTACATTATTTGAGCCATTGCGTGACGTTTTCAACAATTTTTCGGTTGTGTAAAGCGTTCGCACTGGAGTAGTTTGGACATTCAGTCTGGGCATTAAGAATATTTGCGTAAAGTATCTATCTTTATACAGTAGTGTGGAGACTCTGGTCAGAATTTGTGGTTGCATAGGCTGATCGTAGTTTTTACCTTGCGCTCATGTGTAATGGTCGGAAACGTCACGCAACTGCTTCTTTTGCTAGGGCGTTTTTTTTGGGGGGGGTGTTGTTGTTTGTGTGTGTGTGTGTGTGTGTGTGTGTGTTTTGTGTGTGTGTGTGTATGTGTTTTTTTTTTTGTTTTTGTTTTTGTTTTGTTTAGTTTCTTTTTTTTTTTTTTTTTTTTTTTGGTTTTTTTTTTTTTTTTTTTTTTTTTTTTTTGGTGTGTTGTTGTTGTTGTTGTTGTTGTTTTGGTGTTGTTTTGGTTGTTGTTGTTTTTTAGGGGGGGTCGTTTTAAAAAATCAGCTCATAACCACACTGTGAGTTATGTTATCTTGATACAAAGTACAGATTATTTTACATATTATGTTATAATCTATATACATGTACATACATATATGCTGATGCAGGATACACTATACCGATCCGATCAACCCGACAAAAACCGATCGAACAGAATGGTAACTCGTTTCGTCATTCTGCCCGTCCGTCCGATCCTTTCCCGTTTATTTTTAAACTTTTTTGTGACAGGGCATGTTCCGTCTCAAACGGCTCTTGTTGAATAGGTTTAGATTTTCATCGTATTTAGAAGACTGACTTGCTCTGAAATCATTATTCATTTGATGCAATGGCCGGGGACCACTTGAGCTATTGTCTTAAAAATAATTATCCTCAGAAACTAATGAGTCAATTTCAGTAAAATTTAACAGGATTGGTTCTTAGATGAGCCATAATCAGATTTCTTCCAAAAATTTAAATAAGATAAAAAAGATTACTTTTATGAAGGGGATAATTCCAATATACGGTATAAACTTCGAAAACTTTAGCTTCTCAAAAACTGGTCATTAAATTTCAACAAACAATCACAGGAACGACTCTCTAGTGTTGAATCATAAAACCATAGCTTTCATAAGCGGAGCTAAAGGAGAAAAGTTACATGTATGATTAAATACTATACGGATTGTCGCTATTAGTCCAACAATCGATTGTGGTCTATCTGATCAATCATTTCGATCGGAATCGAATTTGAACTCCAAAAATAGTCGACATTTAATCAAATTTAATTTTCAGTGATTTACAGTCGTAACTTCAGCTTCTTCAGACTATAGGTAGGACGTTAAGTCCCAAACCAACGATTTCCCTTCAAATTGCTCCTCAAAATTCGATAGGACCACTTGATCTTCCTCATTTTTTTAAGTCTAGGTTAATATTCTAGGTTAATATACTGAGCTGCTTTTTATTATCTAAGTCTTCTTCATATCATTAATCAGATGAAATGAACGAATTGATCATTTTGGTTGAATGACTGAACAGTAAAATTGTCTTAGCGGGATTTGAACGTTCGTAAAATGTCGGTATTTAATAAAAGTGGTAAATTTTCAAAATACCGTGTGTCATTAAGTTTCAATGTCTTGTATGGCGTTCACGATTAATTACGTCCTGACATGGCCTGTGTTCGCTGCGTATCAATCGGCTGACCTTAAATTGTGAAATTCTGAACCACTCTCCTAGTAATTCAGTATGAGAGAAATCGGCTGCACAAGTGGACAGAATCCAAACTCTATTTTTTACACGAGAGTAACACGATAAAAGACCAACTCTTGTTTCCATCGCGGACCTAACTTATTCCAGATACTATCCATTCGCACTAGGGAAAGAGGCAATGGATTCAAACCAATGTTACCATCGATTACAGCTGGATGGACTGGTGCTCTGTCTGTAACGCGTCCTAACCAAATACACTACCTACCTCCGGTAGGACTCAAACCCGCAACCATCCGATTACGAGTTGAGATCGCTAACCACTCGGCCAAAGAAGCAAGTCCTACTCAAGCTCAATAGGATGGCCCATCCGAATGAGAAGTGGGGGATCGAACCAGGGACCCCTGACACTGGAGTCTATCGCGAAACCATTTAAGAGATGAGGAGAGTATTTTTTGTTTTCATGGCGGTATGACCCAAAAAAACTAATCACACTGTATGAATACGCGAAGCGGATTCATACATTGTGTGATAAGGTTTTTCTGTTCATGCCTCCATGAAAACAAAAAATATTCTCTTCATTTCTTATAATTTAATAGCATCGAGCGAAAAAAACAGAATCTTTACAAATTTTGATACCTTTTTGTATGGGACTATTTTGTGCGGAACCATACGAAATCGCTGCGTGCTCAAAATTTTGTTCATGGAGTTATGAATAATTTTTTTCGACCAATCAGAACGCACGTTTTTGATAGACGAAACTAAAAATTAGATTATTAGACTACATCTTTAGAACTGATGGTTAGCTGCAAAATGGTTGTGATGGCAAGTCGTCAATGACGATTAGTGACAGTTTCCCATTACAAATTTTGAGAGCGATGGCTATTCGTAAGTTCGTAACATGCATGTATACAAAAACATTAACTTCGCCACACAAACTCGACCATAGTGTCACCTCGTGGTTAAGATAAAGGTAACCTTTCAAACAACGGATGGTTCGCAATGGATAACCAAAAGTCAAGATACTGAAGAGTGCATATCAAATTTATGATAAACCATCAGAATAAAGGCTATCCATCATTGGTGATTTGATACGGGTAGTCATAACAAATATCACAACGATGGTTAGCCATCATGGAAGGGATTAATGATCCTTCCCCATTAATGTGACTAAAGTGCCACATTGTGATTAAGACAAAATTAGAACCATTGAATCATGATCTTTAGAAACCGATGGGTATCCGTCACAAAGTTTGTTGTGGATAACCGAAAGTCCGCAGATAGCTTAGTCGTGCATTGATCGGGTAGGTAAAACGATCGGGTATCGATCGTGTCGGAAGTCATACTGATCTGGAAGGTGCCGTGTTGGTCGAAAAGGAAGTGAGTAGAGATCTTGTTTAACCTGAAATTCGTTAATATAAACTATGCACATGGGTTGAAGTTTGTTGTCATTTCCTTGGTTATTAAGCTATATAAAATAAGGTATCTTACAAACTCTTAGCTCACTAGCCTAACAAGTCTCAAAATGACCCATATACCATAGGCTTTCAAAAACCATAGACTGTAAAATTCGTTTCGTTTCCTGCATCTAGATAGAGTCGTTTTATATTTCTTAAAACTTTGAATTGATATAAAAAGGGTTTTTGACATTGACATGTTTGATTATCCTAGCAAGTCACGTTTGTACTCACGTCATACGAAAAAATTACACGAATTTATTGAATTTAAATAAGAAAATAATCTTAAATCATAGGAAAAGCTATACTTCAAAATGTTTCATTTAAAGGTTATATCTTCATGTGTGTTTAGAAAATCCACTCAAGCAATTTAATTTTGTATCTTTAATTTTCTTAAAAAGTATTAATGTATTTTTGTAACTAACACAATTCTCTAATTACAGAACGGTGTCTGTTTTGAATGGTTAAAGAATTTTTTGCTGCAATTCAGTTGTTTCTGTGATTAATCAAGTTTACATGCAGTATTCTCCCAAACATATAAATGGAGATCTAATTTACGATGGAAGTTTTATTACTCTAAAGCTGGTAGAAAAGGCAACATCGGTGTTTCAATAAGCAGAAAAGACATGTAAATGTAACTATTGATCTTTGTCATGCTGATTAAAATCCTTTAAGAAATGCATCAAAGTTGCATTGTAGGTCTGGATGTCAGTGTCAATGTATACTTTGGAATTTAATCTTATGAAAAATTCTTGTTCATACAGGACAAGCAGGTGGTGTAGACTAAGATCAGACAGCATATATGTGCAGGCTGATCTTTATCTATACCTCCTGCTAAAACAGGAATATTCCGGGTTGAACGTGACAAGAGATTCTGGAAAATCTACCGGCTTTCAACCATTCAATAGTTTACAATTTTCCTCGTATTCTTTATCCTTAAATTTTAATAAAGGATTTATGATTGGAAGAGACGCATGAAATTTACGCTAGTGACCAATATTTTAAATATAAAGACTCAATACCTATCTTGCACCAGAAGAAAATATTTTAACAAGTTTCAATGTGCATAGGCCATAGGCACAGACGGTTTTCAAAGTGTTTTCATCTTTGACAGCATGTTACCGGATATCACAAAGACGTAAATTCTGACCAAGTTTCAAGATATTTAGCCCCTTAGCTTTTTTTTTTTTTTTTTTTTTCGAAGTGACAATATAATTGACGGATCGCTGGCCACGCTCACTGATCTCCGACAGGAAGTTCAACTTAAATATTATACGGCGTTATTTTGCAAAATATATCGACAGTAAGCGGTGATAGAAAGTAATATAGTTGGTTCGCAACTTCGGAATAAGCTTTAATAACGACGTTTGAGTAGTTAAACAAACAAACATGTTCAATACTAATGGCGAAGTTCAAAGTTCACCTCCGATCAAATAAGTTATTTGATTGGTCAATTAATCTTTTCATTAACAAAGTAGGTCATATCACAACGTGATTTATTGCGTTATGAGCTGAAACTAAATATTCTGGGCGTGTTTCAATACCCGCGAGCAAAAAAATGAAGATCTTAGAGTTCAAACAGATTTTCACCCCAAAAATTGGACTGTATACATTTCCACCCTATATGAACCAATATAACTTGTCCGAGAAAGACATGCGCTCTCCGCCTAAGTTTAAAGATCAAAGTACCGAAAGTATTGTAAGCTAGCAAAGCATTATATTGTTAAGTAATCTCATTTGTCAAAGGTTAACATGATAAATAAACCGAGTTAAAGTAACCTAGAAGATAACCTATTTAAACGCTACAAAATCTTCGACTGGTTCCATTTTAAAGAAGTTGCAGACGACAATTTCAAATTTTGGGAATTTAGAAAATATTTGGCTTGTAGAGTAGGAATTATTGTGGTAATTGAAAATATTGCTTGTTACAAGCAATTTCTTCATCCTCCACAATGTTTTCAGATGCATAAAAAAGCGGGATGGAGTGGTAAGGGCTAAATAGTATGCTGTCAGAGTTTCCAATATTCCTAAAATACATAAAGACAACTTTTTGTTATGGCGTAGGCATTCACAGGATTTAGTTGTTCAGCCTCCAGAATGCAGTTTTCACTCATTGGGCTCTGAGAAGACCATAAAATTGTGTCTGTTAAAGAAGTAACTAGCAGAAAAAAAGAGGCACTACACGTCGTTGGGCATGCAAACTGTCGTAACTACAGCTTGAATAGATCTGTTGTTACAACATTTTGCACGCCCAACGACGTACAGACGCTGTTTTATCACGATCGAATTGACCTTAAGTTAATGTGACAAAATGACTCTTTGTGATTTGAAAACATTAAAAGAAAAAAATACGAATAGAGGAGATATATTTCCTTTAAATCGCAATATTATTATCTACAGAATCATCGTATGAACTATGAACCGACCTTTAAAAAGTATTGATGCGGATTGGTTGTTCGGTTCTCAAGTTCATCTATTGCGCAACTGACGGATCGCGTTGGGCATTATAAGAACTCATCGACCAATCAAATGATTTATTTAAACCGGAATTAAAATTTTAACCACGACATTGGTCTAAATTTATGTGAAGCATCATTTTCATTAGTTTCGCGACTTAACCAAATACCACACAATGACGCTTTATGACGCCCCTCAAGAAGAAGGCTCTGTAAAACATTTTGAAAAATGAAGAAATTGCTTGTATTTATTACCCACAATGTTTTCTGTCCCAAAAAACAAAGATTTTTAAAATTTCATCAACTTGGAACTGTCGTCTACAACTTTTTTTCAATTTGGACTAGTCTGAAATTTTCTTGTGTGGAAATGTGTTAAGTGTCGTAGCTTCAGCTTATTCAAGCTGTACTTTTAACGTTAAGGTCTCCAACCAACCATTTAACGTTTTTGTTATGTCCATTTTTTTTTTTTTTTCAAAAAATTGTCTAATATCTAAATGGATTTTCCTGACGGAGATAAGTAGTTGGAGCCAGCGATCCGTCGATTGAGCGAAAGCATTCCTGCGATCGATTAAGATCACATTGAGAGCATTATTTCTCGTGACTCATTTCTATTCCATCGGATATCTGTCAAGTACATAGGCCTTAAGAGTATCCTCTGCGCGAAAATGGTAAGAACGAGTTTGTTGAAACTCAATTCGAAAAGATTAATTCAAACGTCTTTTATACTAATTCTTTCCATTGTCCCTATGACAAAACGGGTCAACGGAATCGAACCAAATTTAGATATCAAAAATAGATAGATTGGAAGTAATGTAACTCGGAAATACTGGTTCCTGATTTTAGAAGAGGCTTCTTCCTACTATTTTTAGCTAGCAAAGTGTCAGCTTTGATAGCTTAAGTTAACAGACAAACTTTTGAGGTCGTCTCAAAGTTCAATGAGTGCAAACTACCACTGGAGGCTTAACCACTAAACCCGTTAAATGCCTACGCCATAAAATATAGTTCTCGTGTATTTCAGGAA
Organism: Fragum fragum; assembly: GCA_946902895.1. Classification (NCBI taxonomy): domain Eukaryota; kingdom Metazoa; phylum Mollusca; class Bivalvia; order Cardiida; family Cardiidae; genus Fragum; species Fragum fragum. The sequence continues at coordinate 48,395,227 of OX336374.1, forward strand.
TATAGTAAAATCTATTCAAATTGTGAACTCTGTCAAAAGTATGCTATTTTACCCATTCCCACTCAATTCCGCATTTTAAGCATCTAAAGAAATGAGCTTTAGAAAACATTGTGGACAATGAAGAAAATGCTTGTAACAAGCAATTTCTTCAATGTCGACAATGTTTTCTACCCAAAAAGGGCAAGATGTTCTAAATTCAACCATGCTTTGCTAGCTTACAGTACTTTCAGTACTTTGATATAAATACCCTCTGAGTTTACTTACGATTAATTGATTCATAGAAAGACATGGTAGTTAGAAGCAATACAGCCTAACACTAAATCAAACTTTGTTTTACATCCTTGAAATTTCTTATCTCGCGTCTTGTATGGTAAACAAGGGCCTCTTTTAACTTGAGGATTTCGATAAATACTGAAACATATTGTTATATTTGTGTATAATTATATTAAAGAAAGGTACAACTATTTCAAAATCTGCCGATGATATCGGTCATGTAACATGGAAAGACGACTGTCACTCTAAATTGTAGAATTATATTTGTAAGGATAGAAAAGGTCAAAAACATGTCAGAAGACATTCTAAGATATAAATTGATGTGTCGTACACAGAGTTGCTATTTATTAACAACCAGATAAGGACGGTACTTTCTTATTTTCCAAAGAAAACTAATTATCTAGTAAGATGAATTATTTTCTCTTGCACCAAGACCTCTTATTCACCAAACATTCGGAAATAATATACACTCCCAAGGAAAATAATATGGTTGGTCGAGATGGAAAGGTGTGTTGTCAACCAGATAACTTATGAAGAAATATAGAGCGAGAAATTAGACTCTGGCCCTGTTGGTTATGTCGGACAAGAGAGTGGACAGTCTTAACCCTTTCCTGTTTTGCAAAATTTTAGACCCGTCCAAATTCAAAGGTTTTGCAGATGAAAATTTTAAGTCGATTTAATTTGAAATATGGTCAGTATGGTAGAAAATATTGTGGAAAAGAAGAAATTGCCTGTTACAAACAATTTCTTCTTTTCTACAATGTTTTATCAACAATAAAATCACAGGAATGTAAAAACCAGGGATTGAACAGGAAAGTGTTAATGGCCATAATTTTTTAAAAGATTATCTCAATCATACTTTTTGAAAAAAGGCTTTGGAAAACATTGTAGGAAATGAAAATTTGTAATGAAGCCTGTAAAAGAGATGAAAAATAGCGACGTTCTTTCAGTGGATAATTGACATTCCTCGTCAGATTATCACTTAACTTCACACACAAAAAAACGGTGAAATTGTCAAAATGATATAGACACGGTTTTAACATATATATTTAGCCGAGAGGTGCGCTCTTTTCGTCGAGATTCTTTAGATTCCTGATATAGATTTGTCAGAAAAGGCGTTCTTTAGATAAAGATTTTTAAGCCACTAATAAAGATTATTAAGGATTCTAAATGAGGGAATCTACATTGCTTTAACCCTTTCCTGTACAAACACTGGTTTTTACGTCCTTATGACTTTATACTTGTTACTTGTTACAAGCAATTTCTTCTTTTTCCACAATATTTTCTATCCTACTAAATGGTTATTTTTCAAATAAACTTAGCTTTGAATTTTCGTCTACAAAACCTTTGAATTTGGACGGGTCTAATTTTTTTTCAAATCAGGAAAGGGTTAAACGAGTAGACTTGACGACGTCGAATATTTTTACCGAAAATAACAAAAATCCTTCTCTTAGACGTCTCAAAAAGAACGTGCCTTAGCTTTCTTTCAATTCGAATTGTACGATGTCTAAGCAAACAAAGACACTGATGACGTCATCAGGTTATTTACGTGCGTTATGACGCGCTTTAGAAGTTTTGTCCTAAGAAAAAGATAAATCGTTCTTACAATGAAACATACAAATCTTCTCTCTATACATCTTAGAATCAGCATAAAACTTACTGTTCACTTGTGACATTATTTAAGAAATGAAGATAACATTCTTTTATTATTATCATACCACCATGAAAACAAAAAAAATCTCTTCGTTTCTTTTAATTCAATGTCTTAAAGCAGATATTTTACTAATGTTGCGAAATTTTTTTTGGAACTCCTTCGTGCGCAAGCATACAAAACAGATGAGTGTTGAAAAATTTGTTCTTGAGAGTATGGGAAAAAATCAGCCAATCTAAACTCCCGGATCTTTTTAGACGAGACTAAAATTAGATTATAAAATGTTATCCAGCGGATGTTATCCACTGATGTGCTTAACCTATTGTATGAAAAATTGATTCTTTCGTTAGCCCAAACTTGTCAGTTAAAAAAAACACGGTTACTCCACGGACATAAATTTGGTATCTATTACTCCGTCTTCAATACACTTTTTTACAATTTAAAAATTTGTTCACTCGAAAAACAGATTCCGTAAGTTGGGTTAAATTCGGAATTCAATTTTTCTGTGGGGATTTCTTTTCTTTTTGGGTTATTTTATGATGTTGTCTTGAAAACAAAATCTTCAATATCAACAGGACTCATAATTTTATCGTAGGGTTATTGAAATAGATCTCCATTTTAGTGGACCGGGACACTAAAGAAAACTTCAGTTGATGATTTTCACCGAATATTTGCCATGGCCCCTAGTTTAAAATCCGAAGTTTTGCCACCTTAGATATCGGTCGTTTTCAATTTGGACATATTGACCGTAAGGCAGCATCGACATTTTGGAACTAGAGCGTCGTATTTTAACCCTTTCCTGTTCGGCAAAATTTTGGACCTGTCCAACTTCAAAGGTTATGCAGACGACATTATATAACCAATTTTATTTGAAAAATGATCATTCAGTAGGGTAGAAAATATTGTGAAAAAAGAAGAAATTGCTTGTGACAAGCAATTTCTTCTTTTTTCAACATGTTTACCCATATATAAAAGCAGAGGGAGGTAAATTCCAGGCATTAAACAGGAAAGGGTTGTGTATCAGTTATTCAAGCAAGGAAGCTTTGTGTTCCAGCCAAGGAGGTATAATTTATTCCAAAAAATAAAAACAACTCATGGCGCAATATATAAAGCTGAAATAATAAACTTTGAGTTAGAATAGTAAGTTGATTTTAACAACTCATATAAAGATCATTTTATCCTGGAGATACTCGTGGGACCAGGAATTGCTAAACGTTTTAATCACGAGACACTGCGAATGAAAGAATTATTCCAAAATATAAACATTTTTTGTCAGAATAAATGGATTTATCTTGACCCATTCCAGCACAATCCCACTTTTTTACGCCCCTCTGAAAAAATTTTAGGAAAACCAGGACCGAAAATGAAGAAATTGCTTGAAACAAGCAATTACTTCATTTTGACCATTTTTTTTTCTACCATAAAAGAACAAGATACTCACAAATATTTCAACTTGAAATTGTCGTGTTAAATTTCTTTGAATTTGTACCAGTCTAAATTTTTTTTGTGGTAATGGGTGAAATATGCTGTCATTGTGCTATTGGCGTACATTGAAATTTTGTTTGATCTTTGATAGTGTGCTTACGGATACTAGAATAGTATGGTTTAAGCAACCATTTTAAACATCTTAACCCTTGTCATGCTGTATAAATTACCTAACTGAATTGCTGTTAAATCAAAGGACTGAATGAACTGATAGAACATGTTGTTGAAAAATCAATGTTTCTTTTAGAAACCAATTTCATAAACAACAATAAAATTACACTCAGGAGGTGTAGATTAAGATCAGACTGCACTTATGTGCAGGCTGATCTTGGTCTACACCTCCTGCCAAAACCGGTATATTCCGGGGTTCAGCATGACAAGGGTTAAATTGACTTTTAATGGTAAAACAGCACTGGATTGGGAATAAAAGTATTTCAAATATCTTCTTTTGGTCTCGTAATCCGCATAGCAATAAATATACTTATTCATGGAACATAACAATAAAGCCAAAATAAATTCGCTTTGTTCTATAAGCGCAGAATTATTATCAAACTAAAGTCAAATGACCAATGAGTCATTTATTCAGACTGAAACGGGACTTTCATCTCCGATATTTATGTAAAGCAGTTCTGTTTGTTTATACATCTAAATAGCGTAACCTGGGGTCGACACTAACACTGTCCAGGGATCCCGAGGATCCCTAACAATTGGAAGGGACTCCAGCAATCTCAGGCTAGGGATTCCGTATGGATCCTTCAATATCTCGCCAGTACAATAGATCTTAATGACTCAACTAATGCTCCTGACCTTTTTGTGTGCTTGTTTTTGTGGAAAACATGGTGGATAATGAAGAAATTGCTTGTAACAAGCAATTTCTACATTTTCCACAATGTTTTCCAAGGCTTGTTTTTCAAGTTGGGCTTACACGGGCAGGATTGTGCGTGAATAAGTTAATTTATATCAAGGAGAGAACCCTGATTATCTGGAGGAAACCCTGAAGTAATAGGTAGGGATTCCAGTGGGATCCCATTGAAGCACAGTTAGTGTCGACCCCTCCGTAACTGCAGCTTAATGAAGCAGGTGCCGTGCAAGAGCTCTTTATCTAGGTAGCAAGTTTCGTGCAGATGTACTATATCGCTGCAACGTGTTTCACGTCAACACACTATCTCTGCTACAAGAGTCTATAAGATTCTATGACGTCATGCTCGGGGTAAGATTTCTCCAGTGACGGTTTTGAAGGACAGAATGAGCAGCTACAGAAGACGTATTGCTATGAAACATCAAACATTTTGTCTCCGATATAAAAGATCAACAACCGGAATTCGTATGTATAGAATTCCCTAATCGACAATATTGGAATGGAAATGTAATACAATGTAATTTACTTGTCACTTAAAATAATGGTGTACTATATTTTGAGGACTGTTATATCAGGAATAAATGTAAGCATTACGGCTTCGACATGTATCCTGTACATGTTCAAGTATACACAATATACAAGTTTTAAGTAACCAACCGATGTTCAACTCCAAGTGAACTACGCTGATTATCCAGACAATAGTACACCCATCAATAACTTGTAACAACCACTTTATAGTAATAACATTTTCGATTAGGAGTTAAAGACTACCAGCTTTTAGAAGCGGACGGGTTTTCGCATGCCTCTGACGTCTGATTTAATTCATACCTGCTCATATCTGCACGTACACTCCGGCGGCGGCACATATCCTTTCCGACATTTTTCTCTCACCAATGGGTGGATAATCGTTAACCTAAATGGTTTAGCAGCTGGAGGCTAGGAAAGGATGTAGTGGTAGTATTGGTGTGAGAAATATCAGGAATCCATTGTTAGGTGCTCCAGCCGCCGCGATATGACTGAAATAATGTTAACAGTGGCGTTAAGCCGCATTCAATCAATCAATCAACTGCACATACATGTTTTGACTATCGGTTCGCCAATGAGTAGGTAACAAACAGATTTACGTTTGTAAAAAATTGAGACCTTTTGTTTGATTTATTTGTTTTAACTTACATAAATTTGACAAAATCGTGGCTGGTTGATTTCTAATCAGTCTATGTATCCGACCCAATAAAAAAATTGATTTTTTTACCACCAAGCACAAAGACTGTCAAATGTTGGCATTCCTACAGCTCCGTCTCTGAAAAGGCCTTGAACCTAAATAGTGTTGAAAAGTTTGGCGGTGGGATATATATTGTCTTCCAACACAGGTAAGGACTTTTCAACGACGTTAAAGATTTCTTTGCGTCGTCGTTTTTACTCGTTACGATGTCCGCTTACTTACGCACAGTCAAACGTTTCAGTGGCATTTTTAAACTTCTCATGTACCTTGGATTAGTTAAAATTTCTTGATCATTTACATCTGCATGGGAAAACAGAGTTATTTACTTTCTTTTACCTCTGTTAAACTTTTATTATATTTCATTTGTTGCTCAATCCCGACTGTTACTATGCTTACGACCAAACATATATTGTTAAGCCACAAGAATTACACCTAGCGAGGATACAAGTAGCTCATTTGTCCGTTTCGAGCTGGTCATGCAAAAACGAAAATCATAACTGACGTCTGGTCTAAATTTATGAATGTCATGTGATTGTTTTATTAACATATTATTGATACATACAAAAAATCAGATAGAAAAGTATTGGTTGGATGTTGTCAATTTGGAGGTATTCAAAATTTTCAAAAGCTTTAATTTTCTTTTTTGAATTAAAGAGACACAGCTTCAGTTTTTCTTTAAGTATGAAAAAAAAGGCCATACGTATTTTAGAGGTAAGGGCGGTGGACTCGTAATCTGAGAAAGGTCCAGGTTTGCGAGTTCGAATCCCAGCAATGCCGCTGGTCAAAGGGCAATGCCCTTTAGCAGGGCCACAGGAAGCATATTTATGATTGAAACTTCGTCGTATGCAACTTTTTTTTTCAAAACGGTCTGTGACCCCATTCAAACAAACAGCCTGTAACCGCTGATTAAATTTCATTTCTGAATTGTAGGTAAATTGCTTGGGCGAACACCATGGGTTCAGAAAGGAACTAAAAACATATAAACATTTCAAAACAGAAACGAAAATTAATTGGCTTGTGTGTTTGTTTGTTTGTTTTGTTTATCGTGGGTGTTTGTTTGTTTTTGTAAGTGTTTTGTTGTTTTTGTTGTTGTTGTTGTTGTTGTAAGTGGTAATGGTGTTAATGTTTTTAAATTGTGTGTACACGTAAGAGTATTATGAATATTTTTTTTTGTCTTAAACATTTGTAAAATTCCTATAGAATGAAAATTACGAAACTTGTCATCAATAGACATGCCACTTTACACGACATGCAAAGACTTAATTGAGGACTCGTTTGATAAAATTGGTTCTAAATTCATACTGATACAAGTTAGGTACCTACAAAGCAAAGGAATTCGTCACAATTAGTTTCCGGGTTTCCTAACTGCATAAGCACACATGCATCAATATTGTACTCGGTTATATAGATATTTCCGATCTTTTTGCCATATTTTCGATTAACTTTTTACAGAACCAACCCCGGGTTCTAGTTCACTTATGTGTGCACGTCGTTGTCGTAAAAGATTGATTATATTTAATGTAATATAACTTGCATAATATTTTCATTGGATAGGCCCTGACTATTCTAATCACTTAAACTTAATTCGTAGAATCTATCTTAGTAAAGAAATCTAATATTTTTCATAATTTTGATGCTATCTTTGGAAAGGGTTGATCAGAATTTGATGTGCCGGTATTTATAAGAATTTACAGTATGTGTAAATGGAAACTTTGGAATGTAGTAACAACGCAAATCAATGCAAGGAACCCATGTCCCAAACATGAGCATTTTTAACGGTGTTTGAATTATTGCAAAATATTAATTTTTTTGCCTCCAATTTCCTGCTCGGAGACAGACGGACACATAGAATAATAGAGCTCCGTAAAACAATGTGGCCCCGATTCTATATAAGCGGGGAATATCCGGGTGGAGATTTGGTATTTTATCTGTTAAGAATCGATCAGTATTTTGTTCGAGTATGATGTCAAGCTGGTTGAAATTAATCGCGTGAAGACCTAGTTTGGTTGGGTAAAATTAGTAATAAGAATAGCATCCTGATTTACTTACAGGAAAATACTCACCCGAAAATCTGTGAGCTAATTCAAATCGGCTAATAGTAAGACAGTCTTGGGTTATAGAGAAGGAAACATGCCCTATTCCGTTCGAAATAAGCTCCAATTAGTCAAATAAGTGATAAGCTATCTGCATGTCTAGACTGGTTTTGTCATTAAGATAAAATAGATTACATTTACATTTGTTAAATAGAAGTAAACAAACTTACTTTTCCCTGTCTGTCTCATTAAGTGATTCGAAATGTAAATAGTAAGTGAAGAAAATGTAGGGAAATAAATAATATATTGAGAATACTCTCTATTCTTACAACGAGGTATGTCAATTTCCTGAATCCAATTTAGTCGTATAAGAAGTGCCGCTGGCCGAACTTGATAGTACGCAACAAAAAAATGGCAGATCACTGGCCACGCCCACTGAGCTCCTGTAGGTGGTTCCATTTCCATATTAAAATAATTTAATTGTTAGTTTCGTCTATCAAAAACGAGCTATCTGATTGGTAGAAAAATCTAATTCATACCTCCATGAACAAAATTTTGAGTACGCAGCCATTTTGAATGCTTCCGCACAAAATAGTTCACTACAAAAAGGTTTCAAAATTTGTTAAGTTGTTGAATTTTTCGCTCGATGCTATTAAATTATAAGAAATGAAGATAATATTTTTTGTTTCCATGGAGGTATGAACCGAAAAACCTTATCACACAATGTATGAATCCGCTTCGCGTATTCATACAGTGTGATTAGGTTTTTCGGTTCATACCTCCATGAAAACAAAAAATATTCTCTTCATCTCTTAAATGCGTTATTGTGCACAATTCATGGCTAGTAACATGTAATTAAAAAGTAAAATGGTTGGTTGGCAGACTAAAAGTTCTACCTAGAGATTGAAAAAGGGGAGGATTCGTTCGAGTCAACAAAACAACAAAATTCTTCACATAAATGCCGGCCTAAGGCAGACTTCCTATCTGAACGAATAGTTTACTTGTTCGATTGACTCTTTGGGTGTCAGTCGCGATCAGCCAACCTTGTTCACTAACGTAAAAATCCGGAAACCCTCTAGATTGTCTGTTCTTTAATCCGTCTTACTTATTATGAAACCATTCTTTATTTAATAGTTTGGAAGATTCTAAAATAAGCATGGAAATCTCCACGAGGCCATCAGACGAAACTAACAGATACGACCCATTACTGCCCGCCATCTCCAATACAAGATTTAATAGCATAAGACATGGCTTCAAATTTACTATATATTTTTCGGTACGTGAAAGTCGTTTATAAAAGGAACAGCTTCTAGTTAGCCTGAGATGGCGTAAGCAATCTAAGGCTAAAGTTACAATGTTAAAAATTTAAACCCATGCAGAGTTTAATGTGAAAACATAATGTAAAAATATCTGTCGCAATCAATGTGATCTTCTGTCGCATGAAAAGTAGATCGGATCTGGCCATAAATTAATACGCCCGATTGAGGCGAGAAGGACGAAGGCGAGATATGACTCATTGAAAACTGTCGGCTTGATGTAAAGTACTTTCGTGAGAGTGTTCTGAATTTGGCAAAATTATCAAAACTTGACGAGTGAATGGAAAGAAAAATATATTGGAAATTATTAAACATTTATAATCATAGCCATTTTGTTAAGAAAAAAAATAAGGTGTTGGTTTCATACCAAAATAATATTACTTATTCTAGAGTAACAATGTTAAAACGGTCCGGTTAGACGAAGTTGCTGTATAACGCTGATAAGCGAAGCTGTCGGTTTTACGCACGATTGGAATGTTTTGCTTAACAAATTAATTGGTCAATCATAGGATCATATTCGCGCTGTCTGAAAACAGCTTGGTCGTGCTCGGACTTTGTGTCTATATAGTTTTACATCCGAATTCTACCCAAAGTATGCAACGTCTTCATACCGCTTTTGAGAGGTGTACATAATCATGTTAACCTGGTAAACGACCGCCCGCCCTCTCTCGCTCTCTTTATCTGGAGATTATAAAGCGCATATTTACATAATGAAATAGGTGTATGTGGTAGAATACTCACATCGCACGCATGAACCTCCTAGTTCGAACCTGGCTACACGCTCCTTTCCCCCATCTCTCTCACTCTCTAGCTCTCTCTCGCTAGCTCCACTGGCTAAAAGCCAACGAGCTTTTGTCATGTTGTGGTGTCCGTCGTCCGTCTGTCCGTCCGTCAACTTTTACTTTAAAAATCTTCTCAGAAAGTACTGAACATAATTCAACCAAATTCAACCAAAATTCACAGGAAGGATCCTTGGCTGGCCTTTATCAGATCCCTTCAAAGCATTTTGATCGGATGACAAATATGTAACGATATATACATGTAAATATATCAACGGGATGAAAATTATTGCGGGCAGGTTGTGTCCCCTAGCGCACAAATTGGCAGATCCGCGCATAATCGACAGTAGATTTGGGTAAAACGTGGCACCTCCGATAATCCGACCATCAACCTTTTTCTGCCCAGATTATATATCTCCTGTATACATATCTCAGGCTTTCAGCGCTTTCAGAGCTTTGATTTTTAGTAATAAAAGCGAACACATTAAGCGGATTTTCGTGCCAACTCAACTGACCACGCGCTCTCACTTCATGGCGATACATCTGACTTGCCGTTGGATCTTTTTCGAAACTCGCCTTTGTTTCCTGTTTCTCTTAGCGTCTGCAGACACCGGGGAACACCGTCGAGTAACACCATGACAAACAAAAGGTCACACGAAAATAAAATATTAATCATAATTCTATTATCAACCTTTTCGTCTGCTCGCCACACCGCATACCTTCATTCTTCTTTTTCAATTGTTTGATTACATAATGACTTTATTTTTAGTTATTGGAGCGAAGGTTTAAAGTCTTCATAGAAAGTAACTGAGGGATAATTTACATACTTACGTATAAATACAGCCAATATACTTTGCGATAATCCACCGATAATTAATTTTGTATGGCTGAGTCATTGTTTGGAATTGCAAAATCGCCGATGTCAATAAACAAAAGGGCCAGTGAAAGATTCACTAACGAAAGAAAACAATAAGGAATTTTAATATGTAATCGTACAGAAAATTAGAGTCAACGACTAGAAGATCTAACAGAACAGACAGCAAGTATCACCATAGAATCTTTGTTTCGCCTGAGATAGATGGTAGAAATGGATATGTTTTCCCCGCAATTTCACAAACACGCACACATCCATAGAACTTTGCGAACTAACGTCTTTACTTCATGTCTCCGAGTAGAATGAACGCGCAATGTTATGCTCCCACCATTAGGCATTATTTTTCTATTAGACTTATAGGAACAATGAATGCTTGGACATTCTAAATATTAAATTTCATATGCAGTATTTTTGTCATGGGACTTCTGTGAATGAATAATTCAATTTCTGTCTGCGTCCATTCAGCCCCACTGTTAGGATGAATATAATTAGTAGAGGAATATAGAGAAAAATGAAATGAACTTGCTTTGATTCATTCCGAACGAAATATTCTATACGACTGAAGAATACTTTTGTCGAATGTAGTCGTAATTTGTGTACAAAATAATCTAGCTAGTAGATTTCCTTCCAAATAAAGAGGGGACTCCTATCTTCGTTTCCAATTGAAGTATATTGTATGAAAATCATTAAAGCGAATTATTAAAGTCTACATGTAAACAAAATCAAAGCACTGAAAGTACTATACGCTAGAAAGGAATGGTAATGTGAAGTAATCTTCTTTGCCAAAGGTTATCCCGATAAATAAACGAGGTTCAAGTAAGCAAGGAGTTAACCAATTCCCACACAATCCCTCCTTTTTACGCCCCTCATTCTCGACATTCGATAAACTCTATTTTTTTAAAAAAAAAAAAAAAGAGCGTCACTACCAATAATGCCAGGTTTGATTTTTACATTTCAACGAGGGACAAAAAAGAGGATTGGAGTATAGGGGAATTAAGTCACGAGGCAGAGTAGTAATTTTAGAGTAATTTCTATCGTCAAATCTTAATTCAAATCTAAATCGTCTACAAAATATATTATTGAAAAGAAATCATTTCAAAATAATGATTTTAATCTGCTCACTCATTCATTGCTAATTTTATTCTTCAATTCCAAGTCTAAAACACGATTGGTGTTAACCCTTTCCTGTTTTGCAAAATTTTATACCTGTCCAAGTTCAAAGGTTGGGCATTCGAAAGATTAGCCATTATGTAGGGATGAAAATATTGTTGAAAAGAAAAACGAAATTGTTAGTTACAAGCATTTTTTACAATGTTTTCTTAATTATAAAATCACAGGGATATAAAAAGAACAGAGATTTAACAGGAAAGGACTAAAGTATACATATATTTGGTCCTGAAATAAATTTGAACAGTTGACTATCCATTTAAAAAGCGAAAAGGCGTCTTATTATCTATTGAATAAGAATGATTGATTGGTTTAAATTTCAAAATAATAGAGTCATATTGCATTAGACAAAATGTTAAAATGGAGAGAACGATTTTTTTGAACGAAGATAAAATACTGACAACCTTCAAAAATCCATTACTTTGCGAATAATTCGACAAAATCGATCACTCACATTCACCGAATCAGACTCTCCTAGGTTCATGCAATTTCTATGCTGACTCTATGCAAATCAGTCGGTTTTATGGGAGGATAATTCGTCGTTCCAATTATTATTAACCCTTGTCATGCTGTATAAATTACCTTACTGATTTGCTGTATAATCAAAGGGCTGAAAGCACTGATAGAACTTACTGATAAAAAATCAATATTTATTTTAGAAATCAACTTCATAAACAACTCTGGCAGTAAAAGTACAAGCAGGAGGTGAAGACTAAGATCAGCCTGCACATAAGTGCAGTCTGATCTTAGTCTACACCTCCTGCAAAAACCGGAATATTCCGGGCTCAGCATGACAAGGGGTAAAACAATCATATAAAAGACTGAATGCTAGCACGTAGACGGACAAATAAAATCATTATCGAATTTTCTGAAATTCTAAACAACATGAATTCGTCGAGAAATAGACGGACAAATAAATATACATTAAATGTCGGTCCGCATAGATGTTAAATGGACCATACACGTAGGCATTAGCGTAGTCCGTTAATTTTGATTGAAGAAAAAAAAGAAATACAATCAACAAGAAATCATGGTGATCAAATAACCGAGTTAAGAGAAGGGCTACGGGAGCTAAAGGAGAGTGTACAGCTAACGCTTGAGTACGTAACTGAAATGAGACATGAAGTAACTCGTGAAAAAACAGATAAACACCCGTCTATGCCAAATATTGAACCTTGTGATAAAGAGAATGAGGTCAATGAGGTCACAGGTGGCGTCCCTCTTTTACGAGAACCCACAGCCGCGTGGATGCGCACAAATGAAAACGTAACACCTCCTGTCGGACCTCAAGAAAGTGGGGACGCATCAGTACCTATAATAATTAGTGACACGAGCCGCGACAAAGAGTCTAACGCGAGACCGCGTATCGGTGAAAATGCTGAAGAAAAACAATCCAAGGATAAACCGCGAAAGATTTGTATTCTGATAAAGTAAAGTCTAATAACCCGCACCAGCCATTGTCAGCTGGCACATTTCTTGGAAAAGGTTCGAACCAATCAAATAGATATGACCAGTTAATCAATAATAAACAAAACGACAGGGATGGATTCGTAGCGTTTAGACGTAAACGAAAACGCGCATTCTACGTCGGGAATGTTGACCACAATATACGCTATAATGACGTGGTAAATTTCATGAAAAACAGAGAAATTCACGCTACAGGTATCAATATATATTATGGACAAAAAAAAAGTGCATCTGTCAGATTTTATTTGCCTGAAGATCAAGAGCAAATTGTAAGTAAAGAAGGTTTCTGGCCCGAGAAACTGCGTTTTAGACGCTGGAAAAGCAAATCTGAATGGGAGGAAGAGAAAAGGTTGCGATATAATCGGTATAACCGGCAAAGAAGTAATTTCGATAATCATGCTGATTCAAATTTAGTTGCAGCTACATCAAAAACCCTAGATAAAGAGCAAGGTTACTTTTCTAAGCAAAATTATCGCGAAGATGATTACTATGAAAATGATACGTATAATGAGCCAAGTGATAGAGATCTATATAGCTCGTGGGGTTCGAATACACGGGATGATTGGAATGAAAATACTGAATCATGGACAGAAAACCGATACTTAAAGTATTAAACGTAAAGCACCTAGTACAATCTAAGTTCACATTTTTTACTTTACTAATTATGTGTACAAGTCTTATCATCTGGAATGTACATGGTATATACTCTTCAGCGAAAACGCTCTCTTACTTACTAGAAAGTACACAAGCAGATATAGCAATAATAGCAGAGCACAGGTTAATCGAGAGTTCAAGCTCTTTTCTCGACAGCATCCACCAAGAATATACTTTTCTGTCAAAATGTAGCGAGCCGCGTTATATAAAAGAAGCACCTACACATGGTAGAGCAGGAATTGCTCTAGCAATAAACAACAAAATAAAATCGCATGTCAAAAAATTAGACACAATTAGCAGTGATAGAATAATAGGTGTTTAAATAGGAAAGGAATCTTCTGAAATACTGTGCATTATTGGAGTTTATTTACCGGCTGATGGTGATAGTATACTATACAATGATACGCTTAATGAACTAGAGTCAGCTGTAAGTTTTTACAGTGAACGTGGACAAATAATCGTTGGAGGAGATTTTCACGCAAAATTAGTTCCATTTTCAACCCATTATAAATCTAGATTACTTACAGATTTTGTAAATAATTACGAGCTCATACCTATTAATTTGCAGTCAAAGTGGAAAACGCATAACTACAGTTTTACGCCAAATAAAAGTATGATCGATCATGTACTAACTACTACCGATACTTACCAATATGTTTCCGATTTTGAAATAAAGAGTTGTAACCAGGTCAATACATCAGATCATCTCCCATTATACCAGGTCGTTAAAGACAATGAATACGAATCTTTGAGTAGTAAAAACAATCGACCAACTATCGCATGGAGGCAAGTTGAAATAAACCATAGTTTGGAGTACCAAAACGAACTTGAACGCCTCTTTCATTTGCACGACATTGGAAAAATTGATTCAATGAATAGACTTAATGATAAAATTATGAAGATTATTCATTCATGTGCTGATTCAATAGACGTGAAAACAGTCAACCCTACTGGAACGATAAAGTTAAACAATGCCATAAATTTCAGAGAAATGCAAGAAACTGTTGGGTTGTGAATGGGCGACCTCGAGGAAATGACAACATATTATATAGGGAATACAAAGCTAGTAAAGCTAAATTTAGATCAATACAGCGCATAGCGAGTCAAACTTATATTGACAAATCGTTGGAATTGCTAGACGAAACTGCTGGTATTGATAGTAAATTATTTTGGAAGCTGGTCAGAAACTATAAGCATAGCGATAAACGTAATACCAGCATAACGATCAAAGTAGACGGAAAAGTTTATGAGAAGAAAAATATTTGTGACGGATTCTCTAAACATTACAGTAAGATTTTCGATGTTTATCCAAATGAACCTTTTGATAAACAATTAGCGGAAAAAATTGAACAGGTACAGCGGTTAGAAAATGCCTATTCGGGTACCTTTAAATATATTAGCGAAGCCGAGATAGTAAAGGCTCGAAAGGAATTAAAACGTGGAAAAGCGCCCGGACCCGATGGAATAGCTAACGAACACATAATATTTGGGGGCAAACCAGTCATAATGGCCATTAAGCTTCTTTTTAATGAAATCTTAAAGGGAGAAAAATGCCCGGACTCGTGGAGAGATAGCTATATTATTCCAATATATAAGGGCAAATTTTCAAAAATAAGCAAGATCCAAATAGCTATAGACCGGTATCACTTCTCTCAGTTGTGTGTAAATTATTTGAGAGAGTTATAGCCAATAGACTTACCAGCATGTGTTATCCCTATAGCATAAACAAACATCAAATGGGTTTCAGAAAGGCCTTAGTTGTATTACTGCGGGTTTCAACTTACAAGAAACTATTTATCACAATCTGGAACAAAGAAGTAATGTGTACTTAGCGCAGTTAGACATAAAAGGTGCATTTGACACCGTATGGCACGACGCATTATTTACTAAACTTTTAGATACAGGGCTAGATCTGAAATTATGGCGCACATTACGTAATTGCTATAAAGATCTTAAAACTTACGTTAAGCTCTCTGGTATGACGTCATCACCTATCAACGTCAAGCGAAGCGTTAGACAAGGAGGTGTTCTGTCGGGATTCTACTACATTATTTATATAAATGAACTTCTGAATAAGCTAGAAAGCTCGGGGTATGGGGCACAAGTTGGCAGTATTCTAACCGGAAACCCGACATTAGCAGACGACATCACGATCTTATCAACCAGTCCTTACGGTTTACAGTATCAATTGAATATTGTTGAAAAATATGCCAAAAGATTTAAGTTCGAAATCAATGTTGAAAAGTCTTGCATAATGGCATTTTCGTACCGTAAATATCCCCTTCCATTTGAAGCTACATTTAAAGGAAATCGGCTAAAACAGTGAAAAAAATCGACTCACCTTGGAATGATCGTTCATTCAGGTTATGATCAAAATTGTAAAGCAAAAGTACAAGATCGTTGCAAAAAGGGTAAAATTTCGTATAAAACACTTACAGGCTATGGCTTAGATCCCGGATTTCTCAACCCTTTAACGCTGGCGAGTATTTATCAAAAGGTTATACGACCGTCGATTTTATTTGGAAGCGAACTGTGGAACGACTTGAAAAAGGACGATTTAGATTGTACCAAATCGAACACAGCATTATATAGTTAAATCTGTCCAGAGATTTCCAAACCTGACACGTTCCGATATGTGCGAATCTATGCTTGGTCTTAATAGATTATCAAGCGAAGTCGAATTACAAAAATTGCGTTTTATTCAAAAGATAGCTTCTCTCCCACTCGATTGTGTTACTCGGCAAATATTTACGAGACGATTATTCTCCTATATTAGTAGCAATAGTACACGTATGAAAGGTTTTATCCCGGACATATGCGCTATCTTGTACAAATACAATTTAACGGATATTCTGTCGACATTCACTCTAAATGAACCGACTCCCTCTAAATATAGCTGGAAAAAAGATATTAAGGGAAAAGTTTTTGATTTAGAGAAAAGTCTATGGTCTCAAAGATTAGAAATGAGTGCAGACTTCGAAATGTTTAAGAACATCCACGTTGATATTCAACCCGCTATCGTATGGCAGTTTTGTAAAGATCCGCGGGATAGGAAATTAGCAAGATTCATTGCTAGTATTTGGACAGAAAAGACGGCTCGGGTCACAGGAAAGTGTCACTTGTGTAATAAATACTACAAAAATGTGTACGTGCATAGAATTTCAGAATGCAGTGAATTATCATTTTATAAAAACAGTTTAATGCAAAAAATAGAGATGCAATATGGAACACAGTTAGATTTTCTTTTCACGCATTTAACCAACAAACAATTCACATATGCCATTTTAGGTGCAAACCTTGAAGAGATAGCTGAATTTCAATGTGTTGAATTATATCGAAATGCATTTTCGTATGTACAGTCTGTCATGGAACTGAATCGTTAAACTAGTACATAGACTGGTCTCTGAGAAATCTCAATCGCAGTTTGTTGAACTTTGATTGTGATGCCGTAGGGACCGTTCTATATGACATATGAATGTGCGTAGAAGAGTCACCGAATTCCTAATAAAGCCATTGCATATCCCCGGATTACAGTTTGAAAATATGTTGTAGCCTTCTTTGATCTATATACCTTGTATCATTTTCAATCTTTTTTTTTATAAGTTCTAAATATTTTTGTCTGTTTTCCATTTGTCTCCCACGAGGAGGATAAATAAATAAATAAATAAAAGACTGAATGCTAGCACGTAGACGGACAAATAAAATCATTATCGAATTTTCTGAAATTCTAAACAACATGAATTCGTCGAGAAATAGACGGACAAATAAATATACATTAAATGTCGGTCCGCATAGATGTTAAATGGACCATACACGTAGACATTAGCGTAGTCCGTTAATTTTGATTGAAGAAAAAAAAGTCACAGCACAATTGGGCGGATCGCTGGTCTCGCCAGCTGAGCATCTTCTTGAAGTTCCACTTAGGTATTAACACATTCCCAAACAACAAAATTTCATACTGGTCCAAATTGAAGGAAGATGCAGACGATTATTTCAAGTCGATGGAATTTTTTTTTTTTTTTTTTTTTTTTCTTCTTTGTATTTCGGATAGAAAGCATTGTGGATAATGAAGAAATTCCTTGATACAAGCAATTTCTTCATTTTGCTCAATGTTGTCCAAAGCTTTTTTCTTGAGGGCGTGTAATGGACGGATTGTGTGGGAATGAATTAAACGGCCTTAATTTTCAAACTTTATGGCCGGTAACATGTAACAAAACAGTAAATAGTTGGCTACCAAACTGTCGTAACTATAGCTTACGACGTCGTCAAACCAATTAAAATAAAAATACTTTTAATGAATGTCGAATAAAGTTGAATTTTAAAGTTCATTTCCTAATTAAATCGATTATTCGATTGGTCGATTTTACCTTTGATCGAAAACCGTCATCCATTTATTAAACCACAATTCGTCTATTGTCATCTTGAATAACCTTACACATTATCAAGTTTTACTTTTCTCTCTCTGCAGCTTGATTAATATAATCGAAAACGGCACAATTAAAGATATACACTAGGTACTTTGTGGAATCTTATTATCTACCCATTCATTATCTCACATTCAGTATTCATTATCATTCTTTTATTTCTATGGAACTCTCAAGGAGTTATTTTCCCCTTTTTTCTGATTTAAATATTGCTCTTTGACTTCCTTTTAATTTCAACAACAATTAACCCATTCCCACATTATGACGCTTTAAACGCCCCAAAGAAAAAAGCTTTAGAAAACATCGTTTAAAATGAAGAAATTGCTTGTTACAAGCAATTTCTTCATTATTCACGATGTATTCTACCGAAAGGTTGAAAAACCCAAAATTTCATCAACTAAAATTTGTTGTCTGCAATGTCTTTCAATTTGGTCTAGTCTCAGATTCTGCCGTCTCTTACTGGGTTAAACTATCATACCAGAAATAAAATTACTTAAGGATATTGAGCACTTTGCGATGATTCATGACCCTTTGAGACTAAATGTCATAGATTTTTCCCCGATTTGTTTGTTGTTGTTTTAATCCACCTCATATCTTTTTGATACAGTATAAGTCTATCATGCGAAAACTAGAGATCGATTATAAAAATTGAGTATTTCAATCATAGCCGAATCCAGTTTATCTATGTAAATATTTCTCGATGAAAAATGCAATAAATAGAAAGAAAGACATGTGTTAGGTCAAACGGGTGACCCCGCGGTTTTAGTTCGAGTTTGATTAAAAACAATTTTCATCGTGACATCAATTCATTTTCATTCTATGAAGCTCAACACATTCTAAAGATCTTATACACAATCGCATTTGCAAACAGCTTGGCAGTAGCTCTTATATGCTAGTTATTGCCCTTTTCTATATAGTTTTTTTCGTTGAATTTGCGTTTTCGACATCAAAATGTTCACTCTAGATACCGACAAAAAAGTCACTTTCGCTCACCTAATAACCGTAAAGACAATATCTGGTTCATGCCTAAAGTCTTTACAGTCCGTTTTGGGGGAATTTTGGCATAATTTTCTTTCCTTGATTTTAGAAATACCGGTAACGCAAGTGCAGTTCGAAAAACAAACGAAACTGTACGAAAGAGCCACAAATACTCCGTACTCTATAGTAGACCATTACATAGGTGTCTGTTATATCAAGGTTCGTGTATCGGAAGGATCATTTTGTCTTTATAGACAAAAAGTGGTCCGTCTAAGACATGATCCTTGTTAAAGCAATGATGGCGGGCTAGAACTTCATTTCGAACTTAGCAGACGACTGTGTCAGTGATAATTGTTACTACATATAATTGACCAATCGCTGGCCCCGCCCTATTACTCAATTGGACCCTCCCATTGACTCCAACAGGAAGTTCCGGTTCGATTCAAATTGCGTAATTTTCCCACAATTATGGCCAGTAGTAAAAAAGTGTGACAAAAAAGTAGAATGGTTGCTTGGCGACCTAAACGTCGTTACTTAAGTTTGAATGATTTTAAAGTTAACATCCAAGCTAAATGGTAACTCCATTGGTCGACTGATTAGTTGATAGACAGTCGTGATTGGTCAAGTACAAAAGAATATAGTTTTTTACCAGCACTGGGTCTAATGTACGGATTTAAGTCTATCTTTGGCCCTTTATTTTAAATGTATACGCTAATGGACCCAGAAGAAAGTATAATCGAAATGCAAGATTGTTGGAACAGATACGGAGAACCTAGATCATCATGAATGAATTCCAGGTCAATTTTTTTTTTATTCTTGAGCATTTTTTATTAATCGCCATCCTAATTTCAGTATCCAATCCTAGTTCTTGAGATACCTAAGGCGAACGTTTTCAGCGGAATTTCGTTGTGATATAACTAAACGATTGCTCAAAACAGTGACAAACCTAATACGAAATGAATGATTTTTGTTTAAAATAGAACCATAATAATAGGCAATGTTTGTTCGTTTGAGAGATTGTGATTTTATGGAGGAAAAGGTATCTTCGTTGGTAATTGTCGAGAGAGGACGAATGAGACAAAATGTCAATAAGATGTAACAACTAGGTTATACCTGTAATTACAGAGTAGGACATGTTGACATACTTATATCCCAGGAATCCATTGTAAGGTGCTCCAGCCGCCGCGATATGACTTAAATACTCTTAAAAGCGGCGTTAAACCCCATTCAATCATTCTGTACGAACACATATACCGTTGATTTAGTTGATGATGAATCATAAAGTGTCTTGTAAACTCATACCTAAAACTCTTTGTAACTGGTATCAGTCGAATACTTGACTCTGTAGAAAAGTCTATGCGCATGCGTAAAGTCACTAAAGTTAGGTGGAATGTTGTTAAATTATTCTTTTCGGTTACTTGCCATTTTTCTCCAACTGAAAAAGAGGTGTCAAGTGGTCGAAGTTTTTTATGAAAATAGTCTATAACGAATACATAAGCCTGTTGTCTAATCGTTCACATCATCTGAGTTAGCTTGATTAAACACTAGCTTTCTGCAGACGAGGCAGTACGACTCAGAGAAAATGTCAGTTCAATTTAACAACAACATGGGACATCATTACAGACTTATATTTCTGTCATCAGACGACCATAAACCTTTCTATCGGGTTTTCAAGGCGATGACATTTACTATAATCTATAAGAACCTCTTAAGTCATATCTAAAAAAGTAAGGAAAGAAAACTCAACAATTGCATTTTTGTGAAAACTTAAAATGTTCCAAAACATGATGAAAAATCATCGTTGACCATACAAAATGCCGTATTTGCAGCTTTGATGAAGCTCAATGACGAAATGTCTCTTTTATAGTTTTGGTGGATCATCCTTTTTTCTTTTTGGGTTATCATTCAATAATTTCACTAAAATTGACCAATCGCGGCTGTAAATTAAGGAAGATATCGACAAATCAAATTATTCATTCAACCCGGAATTAGGCTTTGAACTCCAACATTAAACGCCATTTTGGTGAATATTTTTTGTCGGTTTGGCAACTTAAACGTCGTTATTGACGATTGGGTCGCCCACCAACCATTCAAGTCATTTGTAGCATGAAACTGGCCATAAATTTTGCAAAATAACACTGTTGAAAATCGTAGCGGATCTTGTTATTATCAATATTATTAATATCATTACAATTTCGTGTAATCGATCTTGCACTGAAACAAATACTTATCCTCTCTATTTACCAAAGGTGGGGGAGTATTCATCCTGGTTAAAGATACTTTCCTCGCAACAGAGCAGACAACTAAAGACTGATTTTGAAATTATTTGGATTAAATTACAGGTTAAAACATGTAAACCTCTTTTTATCGCAGCCTACTACAGACCGAAAGAATCAGACATCCACAGCTTTAACGAGCTCAAAAAGTCCTTAGACCTGACAAGAAACCTTAAAGGATCTTTTTGGGTGCTTGGTGATTTTAACTTACCAAAATTCTAATGGAACTGTGATCATATACCAGTTTTAAAGTCAGGATGCAGTTATACCAACTTGTATGAAGAATTTAATGACTTGCTTTCAGATTTCAACCTCACTCAGATGGTAAAAGAAAACACCAGAGGAGAAAATACACTGGACCTTTTTCTAACATCAAACCACACTTTAATTAAAAATGTAAAATGTCTTCCAGGTATATCGGACCATAGTATTGTCTCTATTTTTGCAGATACAAAGCCACATATGACAAAACAACAACCTAGACAGGTTCACCTGTACAAAAAAGCTGACTTGGGTAGCTTTAAAATCTACATGGAGCAAGTTAAAACTGAAATTCTGAAAGATCATCACTCTAATTCTGTTGAAGAAATTTGGTTAAAATCCACAGGTATCGAGAAATATGTTCCAACAAAACGACTTGGCCACAAGAGATCTCTTCTATGGATTATACAGCCTATAAAACGCCTTATCAGAAAAGGGGATCAACTCTATTTCAGATTGAAGAAAGAAGGAAACTACAAGATGAAGACTGCTCTTAAGGCTAAAAAAACATCAAAATCAAATAAAAGTTTCCTATATTAATTATATTGAATATAATTTAGGCCTAGATGGAACCACTGAAGACAAAGAGAAAGCCACAAGATTAAACAATAAAAAACTTTTCAATCTGATAAAGAATGCAAAGCAAGACGCAACCGGAGTAGCCCCCCTTCTCGATAAAATTTCAGGTTCCATCAAATCGGACAACACAGAAAAGGCGAATATTCTAAATCAACAGTTCCAGTCAGTCTTCACCCCAATGACACCAATTTCTTTGGCTCAGTCCTGCCTTTCATCTATGCCAAAATGTATTTTCTTCCTCTTTCAGCAAATACCAAGTTATGCCGAACATTACTATTTGCACCAGTGGAGTACAAAAACTTATTTCCAACCTGAAACCAGACAAAGCAGCAGGACCAGACAACATCAAACCTCTTGTACTAAAAAACTTATGTTATCAAATTTCCCCGATCTTACAGATTCTCTTTCAGAAATCCCTAGACACAGGCACTCTTCCCCAGGTTTGGACAAAAGCAAACGTGACTCCACTCTTCAAGAAAGGAAACAAAGAAGATCCTGCAAATTACAGACCTATATCTTTAACATGTACATTGTGTAAAGTCCTAGAACATATAGTAGCCTCAAATCTAACTGAACATTTTGACAACAATAATATCCTTTATGACTTGCAGCATGGTTTTAGAGAAAGGCGTTCATGCGAAACCCAGCTACTTCAAATGACCGACCATCTTGCCAGAAACCTGACTGAAGGAAAACAGATTGATCTAGTTTTATTAGACTTCAGCAAGGCTTTTGACAAAGTTAGCCACTTAAAACTTTTGTATAAATTGCAGGAACATGGTGTTAACAATGCTACCCTTTTGTGGATTAAATCTCTTCTACTAGGCAGAACACAAAAAGTAGTCTTAGAAGGTGGATGCTCATCAGAAGTACCAGTCACGTCTGGAGTACCTCAGGGATATGTACTTGGTCCACTTTTGTTTCTTTTGTATATAAATGACCTTCCAAATAACATCACATCCCAAGTTCGTTTGTTTGCAGATGACACTGCCGTTTACTTAGCCATAAACAACAGGCAAGAATGTTTAACCCTACAAGAAGATCTAGACAGGTTAATGCAGTGGGAGAAAAAGTGGGAAATGGAGTTTAACCCCAGCAAATGCATTGTCCTAAATATTACTAAAAAGAAGAAAAAGATTTCCTTTGATTACAGATTACATGGACAAGTACTAGAGACTGTGGACAATGCCAAATACCTAGTAGTTACAATATCTGGGGATCTTTCCTGGAACAAACACATTGACAATTTAACATCAAATGCTAATAAAACTTTAGGTTTTCTCCGCAGAAACATTCAGACCAAAAATAAGAAGATCAGAGAAATAGCGTACAAAACTTTAGTGAGACCCCAGGTAAAATACGCATCAACAGTTTGGAGCCCCTACACAAAAATCTATATCAACAAAGTGGAAAAAGTACAACGTAGAGCGGCCAGATGGGTTCAAAATAATTTCTCTTATTATGACAGTGTTACCTGCATGCAGAAGGAGCTTGGTTGGGAAACTCTTCCATACAGACGAGACATTTCCAGAGTCACCATGTTCTATAAAATTGTTAATAATTTTGTTGCAGTGCCAGTACCAGCTTATCTTGAAAGACCACTGAGGACCACCCGACATATGCACACAGCATCTTTCAGACAGATCCACACAAATGCAGCCTACTTTAAATATTCTTTTTTTCCCTACACAGTTATACTATGGAACAGCCTACCAGAAACAATTGTACAGCAACCTGATATTGCAGCGTTCAAAAAGAGTCTCGATTCTTTTCAGATAGTGAGCCGTCCCTTAATTACCAAAATATGTTTTATCAGCTCTTTTAATCTAACACTCACAATACTTTTAAAATTTTGCACCCTAACAAATGTCTAACAGTTTTTATTCCAGCGCAGACGCGAACCTACCAGTAATACCCAAGAGGGGAGTTGGGCAGTATATATAGATAGATATATAAGTACAGGTTCATTCAAGAACTCGTCTGAGGTGTAAATGTCAAATACTTGAATGAACTCTTTCAACTGTCACTGTAACTGAGATTTATTCAAACAAGTTAAAATGTATTGTAGCCTGATCATTTTTTTGCAATAGTATCCATAGTGTGTGGGGCTTGCCTTTTGTTGTTGTTGTTGTTGTTTGGTTATTTTTTTGTTTTTTGTTGCAATGTAAAAAATAATTCGGCACTTTACACCAATATTGGTGGCAACTTTGCCACCAATGATGGTGTAAATTTACACCGGTTTTAATACGGGAAAAGTCACACTAAAAATGGTGTACAATATATCTGTGTTAAGTGTAAAGTAACACTGTCAAACTGTAAAAAACATTACACCAGTATTGGTGGCAGCAGAGTTGCCACCAATATTGGTGTACCTTTACACCATTGAAATAGTTACTTAACACCGACGGACAGAAAAAACATTACACCATTATTGGTGGCAGCAGAGTTGCCACCAATATTGGTGTACCTTTACACTATTGTAAGAGTAACTTAACACCGACGGAAAGACAAAATCATTACACCATTATTGGTGGCAGCAGAGTTGCCACCAATATTGGTGTACCTTTACACTATTGTAAGAGTTCATTCACACCATAAATAGTGTTACTTTACACCGACAGACAGAAGAAAACGTCACACCAATATTGGTGGCAACTCTGCTGCCACCAATATTGGTGTACCTTTACACCATTGTAAGAGTTCATTAACACCACAATAAGTGTTTTTTAAGACATATAGACAAAAAAAATGTTACACCATTATTCGTGGCAGCAGAGTTGCCACCAATATTGGTGTATCATTTCATCACTATTAGATTTTGTTAACGCCGTAATTAGCGTTACATAACACCAACAGACAGAGGACTGCCGTTTTTTATGGAAATTAAACTTGACAGGAACCCAGGGTTTGGCCAATCAATCTTTATCAGTTTTCATTTAACCCATTCCCTTACAATCCAGCTTCATTGCACCCTAGAAGATAAGGTTTAGAAAACATTCTAGAATATAACAAAATGTTTGTTCCAACAAATGTCCAAAATGGTTTCAAACCTGAAAGACAAAGATATTAAAAAATTTCATCAACTATGCATTGTCGTCCACAACTCGTTTGAATTTGGACCAGTCTTAAATTTCGTTACCTGGTAATGGGATGAAATCTAAAAAACAGCAAAGATAATAAAATCTAAAACACCATTTATTAAACAATGACCAAACTGCCGAAGTAAGTATCCAAGAACATTTGTCTACACATGGTAATTGAAATTACTAATTTCAGTTTTGAAAGTATATGGTCCATACGCTAGAGTATTATTGACAATAATATTGAATTAATATAAAATAGATTTCTTATAAAACAAGTTTCACAGAACTATCATAATTAAATCTCTGGAAGCATTATTTCCCTTGTCAATATTTGTGCCCTATTTCAGTTCAGGAATCAAAGAGGGACACACGTACTTGCAGACATTTTTTTCTGTTTGTGATTTATCATACTCTACCACTATAATTATCAATTGAAAACAGAATAACATATTTTGTCCATATCAAGTTACGGTATAACATGGACTATAAAATCTTGCATATTAATGCGTTAAGAAATGCCAATATACATTGAATCAGAGTATTGATCACCAATACAGGGTCAATAATATTGTCAGTCTACAGGATTGACACTAGTATTGATCATTTATTGCTGTTATTGAAAATTGATCAGTACATCTATTACATATTATTCTTGTCACTAGTATTGACAATTTATGGGTTAAGACCCATTATGTATGCATACAACTTTTTCAAAAAAGTCTGAAAACAAAAACTTTGGTGAATGTGGAATTGAACTTTTTTCCCTTTCTTATTCATCCATAAATCATAATTGATTTTAGTGGTCTACAATAGACTACTCAGGAAGTTTTGGGGAAGAAAAAATGCTCATAATTATCCTTTTCTTTTGATGTCTTTTTAGCTAGCAAAGTGTCAGCTTTGATAGATTAAGTTAACAGACGAAATTTTGTGGTCTTCTCAAAATTCAACAAGTGCAAACTGCCACTGGAGGCTTAATCACTAATTCCACTGAATTCCTACGCCATAAAAAGTAGTTCTCATGTATTTTAGGAATAATGCAAACTCTATTTAAATTGTAGAGAAATCTTTCAAAAGCATGCTATTTAACCCTTCCCCATCAATTCCGCCTTTTAAGCATCTCATAAAATAACTTTGGAAAACATTGTGGACAAAGAAGAAATTGCTTGTTACAAGAAATTTCTCCATTATTCACGATCTTTTCTTTCCAACAAGAGAAAGATTTCCAAATTCAACCAACTTGAAATTGTCATTAGCAGAATTACAGATTTCATCCTAAGTTGAAGATTGAGTAATTTCTCAGTTGAGCACGAGGAAAGTTTTGTAGAAAACAAAACAACATAAACAAGTGCATATCCCCCACCCGATTAAAAAAAGTATTTTTTATATTTAATCTTTTCCCAAACAAGACCTGGTTTTGACGTCCCTAAGAGTAAGCTTAGGAAAACATCATCATTTTCTCCCTTTTCTTCAATATTTTCTATACTTTAACGTTCATTATTTCTTTATTAAATAAGATTTGTTTTGTCCTCAGCAGCAGCTTTAAATTTGGCATAGTCTAAATTTTTGCCGTTTAGGAAAGGGCTAACCAAATTTGGAGATGTAAATGTAGGCAAGATAGACAAGGCAATAAAAAAAAGATGAGTGCAAAAGCGCACAAGTAATGATCAAATGAAATTGTCAAACTAAATGATGTTCCAGACACATCCACTTATCATGGTTGTTATATGTTGAAAATGTAAAATTAGACATATCAAAGGACAATAACTCAAAAAAGGGCATGGCAAACTTTGAAGTTGCTAGCTCTTATGGTTTAGGAGATATGTTCAAAAAGAAAAGTACAGGTTAAAACAACAAAGGGCAATAACTTGAAAAAATGAGCAGGATAGAGTAACGGTTCTTATACATGACACTTCTCTTCATTGTAATCTATAAGTGTATCTAGTTTGAAGCTGCTAGCACTTATAGTTTAGGAGACATGATCCAGACAAAAGTGTGACCAACGGGCAGATGAACTCAATCCAGCAACTCTAGTAACCGGTGGGGGAATAAAAAATCTTTTGTCTTTCCTGGAAAATTGTGCTAGTACCTCTTTCGAAAAAAAATTAATTTCTAAGTGCAGTAACATAAAAGATGAGTCTCTTAAACATGATTTCCTTAACTAAATGCTTAACTTAAATGAGATCTTATTTGACTATACATCAGATAATCTTGATCTTTAAGATTTAATACAATAAGTTTAACCAAACGAATACATGTTTCACAGTTTGATAACCACTTTGGCACAACAAATGGCTCTGTTTGAAATAAAAAATCTTCTGCTCAAGTCTTAAATGTCTTTTAGTGGGAAACAATAAGTATTGCCTATATTGCCAATTCTATTTCTTTCTAAACTTAGTACCGAAAAAGTAAAATATAAATAGTGCTAAAATCATCTAACCTACTTCCTCTATTAACCCATTATGACGAAATAAAATTTTAGACCAGTCCTAATTCAAAGAAGTTGCAGAAGACAATTATAAGTTGGTGAAATTTTCAAAGTCTTTACCTTTTGGGATAGAAAACATTGTTGATAATGAAGAAACTGCTAGTCACAAGCAATTTCCTCATTTTCAACAATGTTTTCTAAAGTGTTCATATTGAGGGGTGTTTAAAAGCATCACTATTTGAGAATTGGTTTATATTTGTGAGCTTTCATGTAAAAACTGAGAATATCTTGAGAGAAAAACAGCAAGACCCATATTCCAGTGTATTCCAATGGATCTATCCTTTTTTACAATTGTTGATTGATTGAATTGGGTTAAAGGTCACTTTTAACAGTATTTCAGTCATATCGCGGCGGCTGGAGCACCTAACAATGGATTCCTTGTATTCTTCACACCAGTACTACCACTAAGTCCTTTCCTAGCCTCCATCTGCTATCCCTCTTAGGTTTACGATTATCCACCTATTGTTGAGAGACAAATATCAGAAAGAACATGTGCAGCCACCAGGGATC
The DNA here is from genome assembly GCA_946902895.1 of Fragum fragum. Taxonomy (NCBI): domain Eukaryota; kingdom Metazoa; phylum Mollusca; class Bivalvia; order Cardiida; family Cardiidae; genus Fragum; species Fragum fragum. The sequence goes on from OX336374.1 coordinate 48,423,603, forward strand.
GAACCCATGAAATCCAATGATTGAAGATTGGGAGTCTGATGCGCTACCAACTGTGCTATGACAGCGGCACCTATTTTTACAAGAAACCATTTTTTATGACCTTACAAACCATCCTGTTAAAGTTTAAAGAAAATCAGATAATATTTCTGGACTTAATTGCATAACCCCCCCCCCCCCCCCCTAAATTGAGTGAAATTCCATTAGGCCCCTTTTCCTGTGTTTTCGGATAGATTGACCACATTTTCATAGGGAACTTTCCTTATGACCTTCCAATCATTCTGTGAAAGTTTCAAGGAAATTTGTGGACTTTTCTCGTGTAAATGAGAACATTTAGAGTGACTATCCATTAGGGCCATTTTCGAATGTTTTCTATCAGTCCACACTATTTTCGATAAAAACCTGAGATAATTGTGGATTAATGCGTACACAAGAATATTTTGAGTAAGGCCCCTTTTCTCAGATCTACCCCATTTTTGAAAGGAACCTTTCTTATGACCCTACAATCATCCTGAAAAATTTACAAGGAAATCTGATAATATTTGTACACGTTTATCACATTAATGAGAATATTTTGAGTAAAAATCCATAAGGCCCTGTTTTCAGTGTTTTCAAAAAATCAGCCAAATTTTCGAAAGGAACCTTCCTTATAATCCAAAAATCATCCTGGGAGAGCTTCAAGGAATTCCGATGATATTTGTGGGCTTCATCAAGTAAACGAGAATTTTTTATGGATAGACGGGCGGGAACCATGCCATTGATACAGGTCTTCTGACCTTCGGTCAATAGAGCTAAAAGTATGGCAGGTGTTGAAGAATTCTATATTGATAGAGATGACCTTTAGAAATGATCATGGCCTTGTCTGAGGACCTAAGTTTGGTATCAACAAATGGGTTTTACCAAATGTTAGTATTTAACATTCAATATCTATAATCAACCTTTAAATTTGGTTTAAAATCTAAAAGATTTATTATAGTTATCGTTTAGATGAACAGATAGGACAAGAATTTATATACCCCTAATCTATTTAGACTTGCTCATTGTGAAAGTATGAGCTCAAGTCAATAGCTCAGAGTGAAAATGTTGTATCTGCCTATAAACATATACAGTTACAAATGTTTCACCCTGAGCCATCGAGAAATAGTGTGATATACCTTTGTGTAAGTATGAAAGTGTCCTTAGCTTCTTTATCATTTAACTGCCAAGGCAATTCAATTTCTTACATATTTCAGTATTAACAAGTGCATGTTGCATTGCAATGCAATACAGGAGTCCTCCACCAGATTAGAAAAAGTATTTTTTATTCTTAGCCTTTTCCCCAAACAAGACCTGGTTTTGACGTCCCTAATAGTAAGCTTTGGAAAACATTTAGAGAAATGAAGAAAATGCGAATAATTAACATTTTCTCCTTTTTCTCAAATATTTTCTTAACTTCAATTTTCATTATTTCTATATTTAATAACATCAATTTTGTTGTCTGCAGCAGCTTCAAATTCTGCCTAGTCTTAATTTTTGCATTTGGGAAAGGGTTAAACAAATTTAAGGTAATATAAGGTAGACAAGATTGAGACCATGACAATAAATAAAAACGATTATTATCAACCCTGTGGAAAGCATTGACTGGTTTTGACATCCCAAGCAGAAAATGCTTTCAAACTGGGAGGAAAATGTCAATAACAAGCAATTCTTTCCCTTTCTAACATTTTGTACACAAATTTAATTTTCATCATGGTGATTTGTTTTTTTGCAGCACCTTTGAAATTGAAGACCTGTAAAATTTTATTGCATGGAAAAGGTTCTAATTTAGAACATTTCAATTTAAAAGTGTCTGCAGATGAGAAAAAAGGATTTGATAAAGAAAGGATTTGTTTTATGATATATCACAGAAAATATTGAGGGTCAAGAGCCATGTCAGACATTGCCATTTACCCCCCCCCTTAAAGCTTGATAGTAAACTGAGTTGTGATTCTTGTACACTGCACTTCTCCTAAATGAGATCTATCCACCTATACAGATACAAGTTGATAGCATTTATACTTTAGGAAATATGCCCCGGACAAAATCTAAATCTTTCAAACTACAAAGGGCAATAACTCCAAAATTATGCAAGCAAGAGCTGTGGTTCTTGTGCACTGCACTTCTCCTCCATGAGATCTATCCACCTATGAAAGTTCAAATTGATAGCTATTATACTTTCAGATATGCCCTGGACAAAATCTAAGTCTTTAAAATAACAAAGCGCACCAGCTCCAAAATTATGCAAGCAAGAGTTGAACTTTTTGTGCACTGCACTTCTCCTCAATAAGGTCTATCCACCTATGAAGTTTCAAGTTGATAGCATTTATACTTTAGGAGATATGCTCCTGACATGCTTAGTGATGGAATGACGGACGGAGACCATTACTATTTTCCCCTTTGCCGAAATGGTGGGGATAAACAGGAGAAAATGCAAGTTGTCAGCAATCTTCTCTTTTGCTTCAATGTTTTCCCAAGCTTTTTTATTTAATGGACCTCAAAACCAGGTCCCGTGGTGTGTCAAAAGTGTACAATTAATGATTAAATGAAATTGTCAACATAAATGCAACACAGAGATTTGCTCCGGACCAAATGTAAGTGTTTAAAACAACAAAGGGCAATAACTCAAAAATTATGCAAGCATGAGTTGTGGTTCTTGTGCACTGCACTTCTCCTCATTGAGATCTATCGACCTATGAAGTTTCAGGTTGATAGCAATTATTCTTTCAGATATGCTCCGGACAAGTTTAGTGACGGAATGATGGAATGACGGACGGAGACCATTACTATATCCTCTTCGCCGAAACGGTGGGTGATAACAATAACCATTTAGTAGGGTAGAAAATATTATGGAAAAAGAAGAAATTGCTTGTTACAAGCATTTTCTTCTTTTTCTACAATTTTTTCTAAATTATAATTTACGGGGACGTAAAAACCAGGGATTGAACAGGAAAGGGTTAACTTGAAATAGTCCCAAAATATTTAATCAAGAGGTTCATTTCTTTCCAAGCTGCAAACTTAGCCCGGTAACAACACTCAGAGAAGTTGCTCTCAAGAGCATAAAAAATGATGGATTATAATCTTAAGTAATCTATTAAGAAGTAGCTCTTTCTCAACTCATTACCAGACAGCAAAGTTTTAGACTGGTCCAAATTGAAAAGAGTTGCAGACAACATTTAAAGATTATGGAATATTAGATTTTTCTTTAACTTTCTGGGTAGAAAACATTACGAAAAATTAAGAAATTGATTGTCACAATGTTTTCCCAGTTGTTTTTCTTGAGGGGCGTCCAAAAGCGCCACTATGTGGGAGTAGATTAAATGAATGTGACTTGTGATGTGATGCTTACACTTGTTTTTGACGACACAAATTTATTGGCTTCTGCTCTTAAAGGAACTCTTATCAGATAATCATCAACTTTAGGTAATGAATTTATCAAACACGCTGTTTTCTCAACAGAAGTGAAAGGTAGAACTACGCTATAGATTAATCTCAGATCTTTCTAGTGACCTTTCAAGTTCTGCCTCTATATAGGCAATGTTCTTTTGATCTTCACAGCTTTTCTTTGATTCTTGTTCTTTCTTTTCTAAAACCAAATCAATCTTTTCCAAATAACATGATGCATTAAAGGATACCTCCTTGCATAAGTCATTTTCTTTCTCTCTTAAAAGGTATTTCGGACATTCCTTACAAACATCCATTAGTTTGACTTTCATTTTATTCAACTCAGCCCTTAGTGCTGCCTTCTCTTCTTGATTTTCGTTTTTTTTTTGTCAACTATTTATCGATATTCTCTCTCAAATTTATCAATTTCTGTCTGAAGTGCTGCATATTTTATTGAATAGTTGTTCACCCTTATCTGACCACTCCTCACACGATCTCTAGCTGTGGTACCTATGTCTTCCATAAATATAAATCTTCCTTTACTGGTGCAGCCTTGTTCACATCTTTATAGGATTTTAACTCCGATTCAAAGTGCTTTATGTGCAAGTTTCTTACTGTAATGGCACTCAACATGATAATGATTAGAAGACTGTTTTGTCATGCCATCTTTATTAGCCATTGTATAATTTGTAGGAAACTGAAATACAAATATAAAAAATCCTCATAATATCTCGGGCTTTGTTTTATGACCTCTAAATCGAGTACCCACAGCATAGGGACAACACATGGTAAATTGTTGCAACATGACAGTAAACAAGTGAATATTCACTACCATGACGCAACCAATACCAAGACTAGAACAAGATGAAATGTTTATCCAAACAAGCAAATTGCTTCAAATTCTCTGATGGAACCACAAAAAGTTAGCTATACCCATGGAGATTGCAGAAGTATGCATGTGGCTGTATTTAAATGACCGACAGTTTGTAAAATAAGATACGGACTGAATTGCCCCATTATGCTTGACATCATAATCTGAAGACTCTATTAGGTAAAAAATTTACAAACAGAATGATGAATTTAGTGGTAAATGGATTATCTACTAAACTTATACTTTAAATACTGAAAGTGAAGCAATTGTTCAACCTGCGCAACATGTGCTGAACGACCAGAGTAACTGCGAATCTAAACTTCAAATTCACTGCACTATTCCTCGACAAACCCAACTTTAAGCAACAAATTACTTGTAGGCCTATCTTATTGAATTAAGCACTAAGCAAGATGCATGTCATTGTCTACCCTAAGAATCCACAGACAGGGCCAAAAATATCTATTAGAACAGAAAGTTGATTACTCCACCCACTAATTTCAGTAATTTACACTTAGAAGGGCTAAACACTTTTCATAATTAGATATGGATGCATGTAACAGGCCCTAAACTAAGAGAATATTAAGACTGAATGATTTTAGCCATTATTGCCCTATGCACAGCCTTCGATTGAAGGCAAATGTGAAGATGCTCTTTGAACTCGATCGGTTTTGCTCACCGCAAACACAAGATGGCGCCACCAATTTCAAACTATTAGACTCGTAGACTAGTAGATCCATAGACAAGAAGGTTGAGAACACGAACAACCCTCGATGTTTATTTACACTCAAATTGATAGTTGTACGTTTACAAAATCAGATCTACACATTGCTAAACAATGTTGCAATATGAGACGTAATCGGACAACAATCTATCTCACAACTAATGAAATAATAGCGTCACTTCTATGCTTTATGGAAACATGACTGATATAATCAACATCATTATAATTAACTCCCTTTGAACAAAAGCTACTCTGCACGTCTATATTGTGGATATGATCAGTGAAATGACGTTTATTTACCTTTGCGCTATCTGTCCTGCTTGAGCGATTGAAATGCACAAAAAGCTCAAACAGATGCATTCTCGGTAATAAGCGCAGCAATCTTCACCGGAAGTAACTCTAACAACCTCAGTGACACAGGGCGTTATAAATTAACACCAATATTGATGTCGCTTTTACATGTCGCGTTAGGATTTGAATCAAAGGCACGGATTACCATTTACAGCCTTTTTGTACAAATATGGTAAGCAATGTTAACCAAGGACAAGTGAAGTGCCGAATTAGTTTTTTGTTTGTATGTGTACACGTGTGTTATTGTTGTTGTATGTGTTTTTTTTTTGTTTTCTTTTGAGTGCAAGGATTTCTTTCCGAAGATAAGGCTGATTGGGATTTATTTCAGAAACTGTTTATATTTGATCTACTTTTTATACACCATATGTCGCGAAATTTATATAAATTATTTCTCTTGAAAAGTGCATACTCACATATACATTTGTGTGTAGAAATGTTACCCAGATTTCGATATTTCTGTGTATCTTTTTACGGCCGCGTTAAATTTTGGACTAAGACTTGTCCATAATACGTAAATAAACCCTTGCCAATAGCGTATATCTACGCTAGTAGTGTAAAAATGTGTTAACTTAAATTGGTATAAATGTAAGCTCGTTTGTGCTTTTGTAAGAAAACTTGCGATTGCACCTAAAATGATTTGACTTGAAATCACCACCGAAAAGGTATTTAAGTTTCCCTGAACTTTGCGTATATTAACACTAATGGTGAAGACCATTGCGATCTAGTTTAAAAAGAAAATTTACGCCCTAAATTGATTGAAGTTCCACCAATTAAAGAGTAAAGTCTCTCTGAATTATGCGTATAGTGACACATATATATGGAGTAAACAGTTGTTAACAAGTGTAAAAGGAAAGTTGACACTCAAAATGGATTGAGGTTTCAACATTAAAAGAGTAAAGTTTTTTTTAATTTAGCGTTAGGTAACACTTATGGTGTAAACTATTGTGAAAAGATTCGTTATACCAAAAATGGATTAAGGATTCACCCAGGAAGAGTAGAGTTCCTCTGAATAGTGTAAACTATTGTAAGCTAGTGTGTAGGGAAAGTTTTCACCCAAAATGGTGTAAAGTTTCAACATTGAAAGAGTAAAGTTTCTCTGAATTTAGCGTATATTTACATTGATAGTGTAAACTATTGTAAACTGTTGTGAAGGGAAAGTTTACACCCAAAATGGATTAAGGTTTCACTCCTGAAAGAGTAAGGTTCCTCTGAATAGTGTAAATTATGGTAAACCAGTGTAAAGGGAAAGTTTACACCCAAAATGGTGTGAAGTTTCACCATTGAAAGACTATATTTTCTTTGAATTTGGTGTATAGTTTCATTAATAGTGTTAACTATTGTAAACTAGTGTAAAGGGAAAGGTAACACCCAAAATAATGTGAAGTTTCACCATTAAAAGAGTAAAGTTCCCCTGTATAGTGTAAATTATGGTAAACTAGTGTAAAGGGAAAGTTTACACCAAAATGGTGTGAAGTTTCACCATTGAACGAGTAAATTTTCTTTTAATTTGGTGTAAAGTTACATTAATAGTATAAACAATTGTAAACTAGTGTAAAGGGAAAGTTTACACCCAAAATAGTGTGAAGTTTCACCATTAAAAGAGTAAAGTAACACCAAATGTTCATTGCTGATTATACACTATTTTTCGTGTTATGTTACACTAAAGTTGAGGTAACTATTCTCAGAAAGAGCGAATTCACACCTTCTTTGGTGTAGAGAAATGTTACACGAATATTCGTGTTGCTGTCGACCTTTTTTGGTGTAAGTTAACACACTTTTTTTAAGGTGTGGGATTTTTTTGTGTGTTGTTGTTGTTGTTGTTTGTTTGTTTGTTTATTTGTTTTTGCTTGGTTTTGTTTTGTTTTGTTTTTGCCTTTTTGTTTGTTTATTTGTTTTGTTTTTTGTGGGGTTGTTGGGGGAGGGGGGGGGAATGAAGAAATATTACTGTTGTTTTGTGCTTTGATTTGTGGTTTTATTTGTTTTATCGTCGATATACAGCAATTGCCTTCACCTGAATTCCTTAGCCTTTGCTGATTATTCCTTGAACATCGTTAATTAGTGGCCTGGGATCTGCGACAGGAATTCCTTACAGTAATGGAAACTCTGTTTCAAGTCAAATTTTGTGTAATCAAATTGTTCGGCTTTAATTCTTATTTTTTCTTACGGGAAAATGGGAAGTATATATTCGAAGAGTCAAGGTAAAAAGTAAGGAACACTTAAATGGTAAAATTGGTTACATGTTTTAATATGATTAGTTTCAAAGGAATAAGAACACAATCTTTAAAGACATCGCATAGTGACTTAAATTTATCAAACAAGATCACTAAGCATGACGTCATAATGTGAAATCGATTATGTCACCCTTGATTAGTGAATGTTATATAGGGTTTGTCGTAAGATTTTCTTTGAGACAGTCTGATCTTAACAGTTTGTAAGCGAGATTGTCTGAAAGAAAATACTGAATGACAGATGACAGACTGTTTCATTACCGTTCAAAACTTATTTTGGTGCTATGAAAAAGCCAATCTCGCGAAAATTAGTAACGGTTGAATCAAGGTATTAAAAAGTGATTCTACTCATTTGTAAGTAGGGATATTCCTTCTTGCTTTTTGTCATGTACAATAAAAGTACTTTTGTGAGGAAATTAAATGCCTCACATAGGTTTACCGCATCGAAAGTTAAATCGCAACAGCGAAATTAAACGCTAGCGGCAGCCAGAAACTTCCGTCGAAAAATCAATTTACAGTTGAACCATTTCGTTTCTCGTGACTTAAACTTCCTTGAATTCTTATGCATCGCCTATCTGAGATAAACAATGTCTAGGGAAGAAGAACTGACATAAATGCATTTATGTCTTGCATCGGACCAGCCTAATGGGTTTTACCATATACGTTTTATTGCCGCTTCAGAAATAGTGTCTTGTAGCAACACCCTTTCGGAAGAATATTTTATAATGATGTGTTTACGTTTTTACCCATCTCATTGTTTTGAACCAATATCTTTATATATTTTTTTTGATGTTATTGTGAATGATAAATAAAATATGTTTTGTCTGTAAACTCTAAAGTAATCATAATTTAAATGATACCGAATAAATCGTACAGCGGTGCCAAATCATCAAAACCACTCTGTACTTCAACCGATGTCAAATTGTCTCACTTTAATCTGTATAACAACGATATAACTTGTCTTATGAAAAACATTCATTGTAGAATATTTCCTATCTCCTCACAAAGTCAACTGATGAGTGCAGGGAACAAAGTCAGGGTTGTCTTAAAGGTAGCTTAATCTGTTTTCCTTAATACTTTCTTAATTTTGAGCTGACATTTCTTGAGATGTAATATGTATATTGTTTAATAGGCCTTAACAGTAAGTACTTCAATTTTAGTTCAGTAAAACCAATGTGCAGTTGCTTTACGTTTGATGACTTTTCTACTCGTTAATTCGCTAAATATATAACTCTCCGTGGTATTTTAAAACATTTACATTTTTGGTTTATTTATACCCTTAGGGTCATGTGTCTATTTCAGAATTAAGTTTGTTACTATTAATCCCATACGTTTCCCTATACTTTATGACTGCAATTGACTAATCGCGCCTGTTAATCTCAGAATCGATCGATCAATCGAATCATTCAACTAGAACGGAAGTGTATTTTGAACTCCAACAGTTGAACTTTCTCCTGTAGTTCAGTGTACGTGACAAGCGTACAAAGAAATATATAAAGGGTTTTTAACACGAATCTTCTTTGGTACCGAAATCTAAATCAGTAGAATAAGTATGAAAGAACCACAGCCGTGGCATGTTGATTGTTTGAGTAATTCCCTTTTTTTAATTAACTTGCCTTGATTTTGTCTTGAGTATATATGAAAAATACATAACTTCATCTCGGAGATTTATGGATGGATATCTGTACCTCTTGGTTTGCATCTTTTATTGACAGGCAATTGTTACATGGGGATAATCTGTCTCAGAAGGAAACGGTGAATCGTTAACGTTTTAATTTATAGTTAATTTAAGTTTGTTTTAAGAAAATTTCGCATTATTGTATCTATGTTCTCCAGCTAAATTTAGGGAAAAAAATTCTAGCTTGAATTTCTAAATAATTGTTGTAACAAGTATAAGAGTCTATACGAACAATATATAGGTAAAACTGAACGCATAGTACTTAAAGTACTACCTTTTGATAAATTTCCACATACTTAAATAGAAAGGCTTTAATGTTTTATCATTTTTCTCTAACAACCAATTTTGCAGGAAATTGACAAAAAGCTGAACCTAATGCTTCTAATATACACTGCTTATGATCTGCTAAAGAATTCCTTTTCGTTCAATGATTTAATATTCAAAACGAATAAGATTCTTTTAAATAAAGATAGGTTAGTATTAGGACGTGATGATTCTGTAGCAAAAATTGCGATTCAGTATGTAAACTGCGCACAAAGATCTCGGCAAAAGACATACCCCTTAAAACGTGTTTCGTTTTCCTTTCATCTTCACGTGCGTTGGTAAGTTTATCGAAATTTCTACACTAGTTTTTAGATTGATTTCAATTCAAATATGGCAGAAAGGCGTTTTAGAGGCCATCTTAATTAAGAAGAGATGAATAGGGGCATTGGGAGGCTTGATTCTGAGTTATCCTAAAGGCATGTTGCTAATGTACTAAGATTGTCCATGAGTGTTGTTTCCAGAATGTGGAATCGGTTTTACGACCGGAAATGTTAGGAATTTACATGCTGGGGGCCGAGAACGCCACACCGATGAGGTTCAAGACCTAGAAGAGATCTCACCCATAGGTGCTGTTGGTGAAAATTTCGCATAGAGTCTGCATCACAGATCAATATCTCGAACAAGCCTCAATCGTCCGTATGGAACGGCCAGTAAGATCCCGGTGCAAATTTCAATAGAGCATGCTTTGGATATGCTACAGACAATTGTTTTATCACTCCTCTTGCAACCAGCATTTTTATAGGAGCTCAGACAGATTCTTCTTGAAGAACTGGATCAAATTCTACAAAAAGATCAAGAGGCATATCAGCTCTATGCGGAGGCGTCGTCAGGCGAAGCATGGAAACATCACCAAATCTATTAAAGCCCATAAAACTTCTGATATTTTTTGGAAATACTCGATTTCTTTATTTTCATGGTAGCATGTTGATTTTTTACCATGGCGTCCTTACTCTCAAAATAACACCGAAATATTCGATCTTTAACAACACCTCAATCCCTAAAACACTAAAGTTCTAGGAAAACAAAAACACTCGTGTAGTTTCCTCAAAAATCAAAAATAGAAAAAAAAGTGATTCTTTCTAAATTTAAGTAGCATATTTATCTTGGTGTGCCTCCTGGTTAATTCAAATACAAATGTTATTACATGTATTTGTTTGGGGTGATTCACTTCCATTTTATAGATCAAAGTTTATTTAGTTTAAAAGAGAGAAGATAGTTAAAACTAGAATAGTTACAGTTGTTTCCTGCTTAAACAGAATCTAGATCGTGTTCTAGAACGGGTAATTGAATTATATATGATTTCTTCCAACAACATCTTCCTTTGAGGCAATTAGATTGAATAACGAAAATTAAATATCAGTTTTAAAAAGATAGGAAGCATGGCCGACACCGAAAATTATACTTACTAGTAAATTAGGAGAATTGGTAGAAGGTACAAATTACAAGATAGTCCCGATTCTTTCTCGTGGTACAAATTGAGACGTCAATAAATCAAATTAACCTCTCCTAATTCACACGTGACGAGGCCCTTTTATAGACGTCTATTACAGAAACGTGCTTTTGAATGGGACCGAACTTTAATTACAGCTATATCTCAGAGCCATAATTCTTATACTAACTATACAAAGAAATATTTGTTATCTTTTCTATGAATTGGCGCATCCCCACAGTCAATCTAAAACTCGATTGTCCATTTAATTGATCAATTGATTCTTTTTAGTCTGAAAGCGAACTTTCAATTCCGAAATTGATTATAGTTATATTAGCGTAATCTAGTTACGACGTTTAGAACGCCAACTAACCATTTAAGTTTTCACTACATTATGCTGATCAAGGAATACTTGAAGGGTGTGCAAAATAACGACGCTTACTGTCAATGGTTTATTTCGAATTGTTTAATAATCTGGGTAATGTAAAGACGCACCAGAAGGAAAAATACAAACAAGATGACTTCCATACGGAAGCATGGCGCCCGATTGTCAGATATTGTATCATGAGAAAAACTCAGCGGAAATCAGACTTTAAAGCGACTTAAAACCTTTACAAGACAACAAAAATTAAGACTGGTCTTAATTGAAAGGAGGTGCAGACGATGTTTCAAATTGCACAATAAAATGCCAGATAGGGTAATCAAATTATGGAAAAAGACGAAATTGCTTGTTATAAATAATTTCTTCTTTTCTCATAAGATTTTTACCAGGGCGTCAAAAAGTGTCACTATGCGGTAGTGGGTTAAAGCGATTTCACTGAGCAAACTCCAACACAACCCATTTAGATTATTTACCCTGATCGTCTTTGTGTACTTTGAGAAACCTGATAAGACTGTGTAGGTGCGTAATCTAACCGAGTCTCCATTTGTCGTATATCTGTGACGATTACCTCATGTGATCGCGGCTGTAAGTCAAAGAATCAATCGAACAATCGAATCATTCATTTAGACCGGAAGAGAACTTTGAACTGAGCTTCGACAGCACGTTCCTCTTCGATATAAAACTGTTATTTTGCAAAATTTATAGTCAACAATATGTAGCAAAAAAGTAAAATGGTTGATTGGCGACCTTAACGTCGTGACTACAGCTTGAATAAGCTCTAGTTACGAAGTTTAAGTCGTCTAACAAACAAAATTTCTTCACATGAATGTAGGCGAATATAGGAGTTGAAAGTTCTCTCCCGGTCTAAACGAATGATTTGCAAAAAAAAACAAAAAAAATGCAAAATAACGCCGTTTAATATTTATTTGGAATTTTCTATTGGAGCTCAGTGGGCGGGGCAAGCGGTCCGTCAATTGACTAATCGCTGGCCCCCGTCCACTTACTCAGTTGGACACACCAAACAACTCCGAAAGGAAGTCTCGCTTATATTTTTTTAAGTGCGTTGTTATGCAAATTTTGTGGCAGTAGTATGCAACAAAAACTAAGAATAGTTGGTCGGCGACCTAAACGCCGTAACTACAGCTTGAATAAGCTGTAGTTACGACGTATAAGTCGCGAAACCAAAAATAAAAGGTTAACAATAATGGATCCAATGTCGGAGATTAAAATTCATTTCTGGTCTAAATGAATAATTTCATTGGTCGACTGCTTATTTGATTGACAGGCGCGATTGATCAATTATCTACTCATTACATATAAAAAAAATCTTTATGGATAATTAGTATTATTATCTCTTTCACTGTTTCAATCATTCAGAGTCAATAATGATATTATTGGTAATCGAACAATGATCGTTTCTTTATTATCTTCTTTCAAAAGCTATAGAAAAAAAAGGTTCAGATCGAAACTCCTTGACATCGGGCGCTGATGACAAACTAGATCTTTAGCAAAATATTTCCACTCCTTTAAAACTATTTTCCTCTTTTCACGCAAAGTTTTATAGGTGATTAACTATAACTACTTGATGATTAATGGGTTAACCCTTTCCTATTTTGCAAAATTTTAGACCTGTCTTAATTCAAAAAATTCAGACGAAAATTTAAAGTCGTTTTAGTTTGAAAAAAAATAAGCATTTGAAGGGTAGAAAATATTTTGGAAAAAGAAGAAAGTGCTTGTTACAAGCAATTTCTTCTGTTTCTACTTTTTTTATTTTTCATCTTTTTTTTTTTCTTTTCTTTTCTTTTTTTTTTTTTTTTCTTTTCTTTTTTTTTTTTTTTTTTTTTTTTTTTTTTGTCAATTATAAAATCACAGGGACGTAAAATCTAGGGATTGAAAAGGAAAGGGTTAAATTTTATTCAATGAGAGAGTCCTTTCAATTAACAATACGCATTTGTCAGATTCTTTAGAAACATTTTACAATAATTGGGTGAGTAATATAAAGTAAATATAAAGCAATAATGATTCCGTCTGTTCAAAAGTGACACCTACCGCACGTTGGAAACGTGGTCTTTTTACATTATTAATTCCAGTAATTCTTTGATTCATTTAGGTTTGTTTTCAAATTCGTCCTCTTACAGTTTTTTCAGTACTTTGATTCGATAAGTATCAACAGTAGAGTGTTTACTGAAAAACAAAATAAATTATATTTTCTTCATCTTTAAGCAAAAAATGGGAATTATGTTTCAAAAGTACCCACCGCGTACAATTATTCTAGTGTTGGCAATTGAAATGAAGAACATTATCTTGCCTTAAAGATTTGACAACGAGGTTAAAATGTCATTTGGAGTGCATGACGAATAACCGAGACATATAAGGGGATCTGTGAAGTTGATGAATGATCTGCCTAGTTCAATTGTTTTTGACTGGTATGTCTGGTGTGATTTTTATTAGGGACGTTTGGAAAGAAACCTAGCTGAAGAATTCGGAAATTCTCTTACTATCTCACAATATATAACTGACTTTGAAACAAATGCCCCTTTCCACGTTGTAACTTTCGCTTAGAATGTGATTTATCAGTCCATTAAATAAACTAAAATTGAGAAGACAAAACGGAACAGATGGATAGTACGTGGGGAGATAGAAAAGTATGTGACCTAGGGTAAAAACAGACGTCTTACAAGCATACCAATCAATATCTATATAGATAAAATGTTACAATCACTTTGCAGTGACAGAGAGATTTTCTTGCTCTCTTTTGTTTGACAGAATTCGATTTTTTAACCTACTTACTGTGTCATAGCAAGGTAAATAACACGCCGTTTAATATAAACGTGGTAGAGAGAGTCTTGAAGATTGCCCTAACTGTCACCTCAAAAGGCACCTCAATTTGATTCATAATATGGCTGTGGCAAGTCGATATACAAGGTACATAGCTACATAGGTTGGTATCTCACAGGAATGGGTCCATGAAACTATCCTTAATGACTTGCGAATTACAATTATCCACAAAGATTTTCATATAATAGTTTTCGCCATACGGGATCTGAGTGTTGACCCAAAACGAGCTCGGTGCAACAGCTCAAGGGCAAGTTTTTGACCTACTTCACCTGGATCCGGAGAAATATCCCAAGCAGTTTGTAACTGATGATATAATATGAGTTCAACACTTCGAACCTGATACAAACAACAGTTAAAACAATAGAAACACCATTGATCCCCGCTCCCTTAGATAGCTAAATCAACAATATCCGCTAGGAAGGTAATGGCCACAGTTTTCTGGGATACAAAATGAGTACTTCCATAAGGTTATATTGGAAATGATAAGTGAGAGGTATTATGCTATTTTTGCTGACCTCATGTGGTAGCGTCATGAAAGGAACCATTGAGAAAAGCCGAGGAAACTGCCATTGTGTGTGCTCTTCCACTAGGACTATACCATAGAACACCAGTCCACTCGTCCAATTGCTGTTATTCAAGAATACGGCTACAAACTGGTCAAAATTCAACTTTATTCACCTGATTTAGCGCTTTCTGACTGTTACCTTTTCCATAAGCTGAAAAATATACCCAGCGGCCACTATTTTTGCACATTTGACGATGTCAAATAAGCATTTTTTAATGGGGGGGGGGGGGGGGCTTGATGACAACTGCTGCTGGAGAAGGGGTTAAAAACCGTTGGTAAAATGTTGAAAAACAAATGAAGATATCTAGGTTAAACCGCTTTTCTTTGTCTTGAGTCACGGACTTTTAATTTACCCCTTGTTAGTGCCACCAACCTTCCCAATTATTACCGCAACAGTTGGTAGCGCACAGGACTCCTTATCATTGGTCCTGGGTTTGATTCCCGGTTGCGGCGAATATCCGAACGACATTTGTCTCCCATCGATGAGTGGATAATCGTAAACCTCAGTGTGGTGAACAGTTGTGGGCACAGAAAGGATGTTGTCGTAGAACTGGTGTGATAAATACCAGGAATCTATGGTTGGGTGCTCCAGCCGCATACTTTTAAAAGTGGCGTTAAAACCCATTTAATGGGTAAATTGGAATTTGGTAATTCGGTGACAAAAACTTGGTCATTAGAGTATCTCCTAGAAAAACATTTAACACAGTAGGGGTCTCAATTTATGCTCAATCAACCTGAAAAAAAAAGACAAATTGTACATGGGTCCTTTCACTGCATTACCTTTTTTTTCCTTGATCAGTCATAACGTCATAACCACAGCTTATTCAATCTGTAGTTACGACTTTTAGGTCGCCAACCAACCATTCTACTTTTTTTCCATGCTTCTGACCATAATAAAATAACACCGTTTAAAATCGAAGCGAACTTTATGTCGGAGACGATAGGCGTGGCCTACGGTATCAGTGGCTGGGGCCAGCGATTGGTTACTTATCACTATGACGAATTGGTGTATGTGGGTCAGTCATACAAAATATGTCTAGGCCAAAACCCTTCTGTGACAATTTTTCTCTGCCATGAGTAGATGTGCCATTCGAAACATATCATCGGGTGACCTAGTTCCGGCCACCTAAGCTCATTTGGCGATACGGATTTTCATTTTAATGCTGGATACAAAACTTCGCATGCTTACCTTTTAATTCCGCAATTTTCAAATCTTATTGTAGATAAATCCCTTTTCAAGGCGTACAATTTTCTGATATTTATGTATCATATGTAAACAACCCCGGGGTAAGTCCGACATTTTGAACTGTCCTACTTCCGACCTTTAAGTGACGTCAATTACTTTATCTCGTTCTTCAGCAAAATTTTAAGGCCAATTATAAATATTTTTTGGTTAAAATACAAAACACTAGTTCATTTATAAAGTAATATAATAAACACCTAAGCTAAGCGAGAAATACAAATGTTCTCAAAAGACTAATTTCCAACTGCATAAATTTTATTCAAACCTATTCTATTCCTCATTACAGTGTGGGCAGAAGAACTTGTCATTTTTCCTGATAACCCTGACAGGTGTGCAATATGTAAGATGGACCCAGTGCAAGCAGGGAAACCCATGTTTCATCCCATCACACTGAGCCCATTTTACAAATACAAGACTTGCACACTTGGAAATTTCCTCAGGCTAAACTTTGTTACACACACAACATTCCGTTTGGGTGTCACATGTGTCCGAGTCAGAGGAGATTTCTGGAGACATATTCACACGAGATGGACCTGGCTTAGGGTCTTGACTGATAATTTTCACCTTCTTAAGTAGCTTTTTTGGGTTGATTTTAAGGTTTGATTTTTTTTTTTTTTTTTTTTTTTTTTTTATAATCTTCTTGTTTTTGTTCTGATGTTCTCTCAGCTTGTCAAGAACATCGTATGACATTTGTTTTCCTGCCACTATTTTACTGACTGTTTTCCTTGGCTTAATTTTCTTTTCGCTTTTAATGCTTTTAAGTTTGTCTACTTTTGCGGAAAGGCTTTAAAAACAGCTTCATGAACTGCGGATGTGCCAACAATAATGCCGCCTTGCACTGTTGCATCGCTAGCCTGGCTATCTGCATCATCTTCTGCTGCCTGACCTCCATTTCCATACACTTCAGCAGGTAAAAGGTATTGTGCAGGAATTGCTGCTTTGCCCAGAGGGTATATACCTGTCCGTCTAAATGCTGACTGAGCATTATCTGGCCCTAAAGCTTTTGAGTAAACTCTACAGGCAATCTCGCACACATTATAGCGGGTCAGAACAGCTTCTGTCTGTCGCATCATCTTATGACACTCATTGTTGAACATACGCTCAAAGGGCCCATAGCATGACACATCAAGGGGTTGCAGGATATGACTTGTATGTGGTGGAAGAAAAAAGAAGATAATGCAATGTTCTTTTGCCCAGTCACATACATCAACAGACACATGAAATTTGTGGCCATCCAATATGAGGAGGACTTTCTCCTTATGTCCAGGAATAAACTTGATAAAATGCTCCATCAAATACTGTCTAAAAACTGCTTGATTAGACCATCCTGTTTCACTCACTGTTCCATCAGCTCCTGGAGATTTTCCTTTGAGCAGTTCAGGGTTCATCCGTTTACCGGGAAACACAAAGAATGGGGGTACAGCCATACCACTGGCACTGATACAACCAAGTATAGTTACAGTTTTAACACGTCCTGATGTAACACCTGGGGGGCAATGGATGGCACTTCCAATAACACATGGAGGCTTATGCTCGGTAGTTAAACCTTTTTCATCGAGGTTGAATACTAAATGAGGCTTATCAGTGAGTCCATGCTCATTCAAACACTGCTTCAGATTATCAAAGTACCTAGACACAGTTGTTTCAGATGCAATTTTTGCCCTGGTATACTCAAGACCCCTTGGCTTCAGAACACGGAGGTCAGGTCATCTCTTGAGAAACCCACGAATCCACTTAAATGTCAATGGTTGTTCTAAAGTTCTCTTGCCCAATTGTACAGCCATATAACTTGCCAGATTAAGACACTCTTGTCTAGTGTAACCATAGCCATAGCTTGCCATTGTTTTAAGATGATGTGCTAGTTTTGCTTCTTCCAGTTGGGAGAACAGTGGTTGCTTGGTTGTGACCGTGTCAATGTGAATTTTACCAGATAGCCTATCCATTAATGTGGATCTGGGTACATTAAACAGCTTTGCAGCTTTTCTTGCAGGCATGTTGTTCTCAACACATTCAATATATGCATTAGTCAAGGCATCGTGGGAGTAGGCCCTCTTTGTTTTGGGGATTTTCTCATGGTAAGGCTGGAAAGACAAGAAAAAATCCTTAATTCTTTGTTTGAATCCTTAAGACCCCTAGGCACCAAAAACCAACATTAAAATAGCCTGGCCTACAATTCCCTTGAAGGTCAAGTGACTTTCATTCATAAACGTAAACAAAGCAGACGAAAAGCTGCAAGATTTTTTCTCTGGGTGGGTTTTTTGTGTAAAAACGATGGATTTTTAAAAGGAAAATTTGGAAATATGAAAACACAGGTAAAAATACATGTTTGGATTAAAATATGTTGTAACTTACCTGTTTAAACCTCATAATGACAGGTTTTTTCTCTGAGCGTACTCGTAGTAAAGTTGTAAAAATATTCCCACGGTCACTCTCGCGCGTTAGTAAAATCTCGCGAGATTATGGTAAAAACATCAAACATGGCGGAAGTAGGACATGGCCGAAACTAGGACACCCGACGATATTAGTTGGCTCCAAGGTCAAGGTCACAGCTCAAGGTCAAATATTCGATATGTCGTCCATGGATAGCGTTCTCGTCAGGTCAAATCGAAAGGAATGATAGTAATGAGTGACTTTTAACATTTTTGTTTTGTTTTGTTTTGTTTTGTTTGAAATAAAAGATATGCTATTACCTCCCCCCCCCTTTTTTTAAAGATTGTATCTATTGTTTTGAAGACAGCACTGTATATTCACTCTGAGCAATAACATACTTCTGACTCAAGGTAAGCCTATGAAATCGCTTAACTTTTTCAGTGAAACGAATAAAGGTTCTCGCCGTTTTGAAAGGGTAAATTGAATTATATGAACGGAATGATCAATGTACGGTTTTGAATGAAATTGGGTACGATGAACGCCAATTTTATGTTTTAAACTATACCCCGTTGACATTAACCCATTCCCAAACGAAAAAAATTTAGAGTGGTCCAAATAGAAAAAAGGTTACAGACAACAATTTAAAGTGGATGAATTTAAAAAATATTTGTCTTTTATGGTAGAAAACATAGTGTAGCAAGCAATTTCTCCATTCTCCACTATGTTCTCCAGAGAATTTTTCTTTAGGGGCGTAAAAAGGAGGGATTGTGTGAAATTTGGGCTCAATTGTCAAATCTTGCACAAAAAGCTGAAATGTGTTGTAGATATTGGGGGTTTTTTGTTTGTTTGTTTCCAAGCGTTCCACTGAAGGGAATTCTTAAGTCGTTTACGATGTCAAACGGAGTTAACTCTCAGTTTCTATAGATACATGATCCAAGGGGGTCCCTTTATATGGCTTGCATAACGTGGCTGTCTATAACAGAGTATACTTTCTAACATTTTCTGAAACTTTGATGGATTAAATGTTTCGTTTATCTGACATTTATTTGAGCTAGCGCTCTGTGTTTGCCGATAATAGGTGGTGACATTTGGACCCATTTTATGCTGGTACACAGGAATATATCATCTTTTCTGTGTGTTCAGAAATTTGTCAGTCTCATGGATATCATGTTAATCCCATAGTATTCTGTCATAATATATTATCTGATGATGACGTTCAATTTTGAGATCATTTACATTATATCGTCTGTGCAGAAGCAAAATGTCGATCAAGTTATTGTTACGACATTTTGCTAGCGCACGGACGGTATATTTCGGTAACACTATAAACGTTGACTTCATTTTGCAATCGCCACTTCTTATGTTTAGTTTTAACCTTTCCTGTTCAATCCCTGGATTTTATGCCCCTGTGATTTTATAATTGAGGAAATATTATAAAAAACAGAGAAACTGCTTATAACAAGCAATTTCTTCTTTTTCTACTCTATATTCTACCCTACTGAATGTTTTTTTGGGGGGGGGTCGAATTAGGTCAATGCACTTTTTTGTATGCTTGTGCAAATTATTTCTTTAAGTAAAAATGAAATCGAAAGAGTGCTGTCGAAGAAAGAGCTTTTTTATCATTACAAATTAGAGTCTGCAATATTTTATATAATTCAGAAAAGTCCCATCCTGAAAAAGACACTTTTGTCATACGATAGAATCTTTATTTTTAATAAGAAAGGTCCTCCCCTTTCAAGATCAACCTAATCAACTGAATGCTTTTCAGAGAAGACGACACAAGATAACCAAGTTCCATAAAATGCTGATAAGTAACGCAAATAAAGTCAGGTTAATCTTCTGATTGAAATCTTTACAGAGATTCTGAGAGATATTCCCTAATTTGAGATTCCTTCAAATTAAACGAGAACGTTTAAAAATGAGTTTTTCGAAGATTCCACCATGTTTCATATGGTAACTTCCATTAAATGATCCCTGACCATGACAATAGCCCCGCTGGACACTGGAGTTATTTTTATTCAACCACACGGCCAAATCAGATGGAACTTCATTTGTGATTTCCTCCTGATATTTAGGAAAAAGTACGTTTTTTTCAATTTGAGATTTCCTCATTATTTTTTTTTTTTTTTTTTTTTTTTTTTTTTTTTCAAAATCCCTTCAAACTCTTTACATGTATTTGTATTGCTTATCAATAGTTTCTGACAATTTGCATTTCATTTGTGAATCTAACGAAATCGATATTATACAAAAAGGGCGGTTCGTTTTTCGTTTCTGTTTAAGCTATTTCTACACAACAAAGTTCTAGACCGGTCCAAATTGAAAGAAGCTGTAGACGACAATTTTAAGTTGGTGGAATTTTAAATTTTATCATCTTCTCGGATAGAAAACATTGTGGATAATGAAGAAATTGCTTGCTACAAGCAATTGCTTCATTTTCTACAATGTTTTCAAAAGCCTTTTTTCCTGAGGGGTGTAAAAAGGAGGGCTTCAGTTGGAATGGGTTAAATGTCCCTGCTTCATCAAGACTTTTTAAGGCACGGTGATTCAATTTTTTGTGTA
Organism: Fragum fragum; assembly: GCA_946902895.1. NCBI lineage: Eukaryota > Metazoa > Mollusca > Bivalvia > Cardiida > Cardiidae > Fragum > Fragum fragum. Next base: position 48,444,558 of record OX336374.1, read on the forward strand.
GGCCTGCCTCTCTCATAGACTTATGATGAGAGCCGTGCGTTCAAGGCCAATGTCCAAAGTTTAACCCTTAACCTCATGCATACAATTTTTTTTACACTTTTCTCGAAGGCATATTAACCTATGTCATGCTGAATAAATCACCTTATTGAATTGCTGTAAAATCAAAGGGCTGAGAACACTGAAAGAACTTGTTGTTAAAAAAAATCAATATTTCTTCTAGAAATAAATTTCATAAACAGCTCTGGTGGGAAAGTACAAGCAGGAGGTGTAGACAAGATCAGATTGCACTCATGTGCAGGCTGGTCTTGGTCTAAACCTCCTGACAAAACTGGAATATTCCGGGCTCAGCACGACAAGGGTTAACAAAAATTAAAGTATCATAGCTATCAAAAAGAAACTTTACGGTGGATGACGTCTCACTGAAAAGAATCTCAGTACAAAGAACAGTAGCTTTTATATGCTTATTTTTAGTTACTACCTTTTGGTGTTTTCTAACATAGTTTTGTTTTGAGTCTATAGGGGAAGTATAATATTCCTATTTACATGCCATTCCTCTGGTGTATATCTGTACTTCACTGGATTCGTGTGGTAAAGTGACATGCACTGTTTCGCGTAGCATAATCCTCATTATCAATGAGTAATAACGAAATTACGAAGTGAAAAGAATATGTTATATTTTATTTTCATTGACGCATGAACTTTAAGACGTAATAACACTGTATGAATACGCAGAAGAACTACTTTTGCACTCCATTTTCCGGTACAGCAAAGACTTGATCGTATGTCACTTTTGGAATGTTGTCGTATCAATCTAAGACATAAAACTTCAAATTGCAGAGCATTTCATTTTCTCTTTTAATCAAAATTTTACAACGTTCTCGAAAAACTTTAGGTGTTTTAGACGTCTTTGAAAATGTAAATTTGTATAAGATATATACTCAGACTCGACAACAGAATAGAGCGGCCAACGTAAAAACCCATTAGGCTAGACTTTTGCAAGTCATAAACGGTTTTAGCGTCGGCAGGCGTGCAAAATGTTGTAAATGCAGCTTTGATATTGCTGTATTTACGACATTTTGCATGCCCACCTACTTCTTATTATTTCTCTTTTCGTAGACATCATAAAACTCTGATAGACGTTGCAAAGAATTCGGGGAATTGCTTTGATTGTGTTGTGCAATTGTCCAAGAAACATTACTTGTTAAATGTTAATTCTCTAAAAAATGTCAAAAGTAACAAAGGCCTGGGAAGGATTCGGTCTTTAATAGGCTTTACACAGAAAGTTACTATCCACTTTAGGATAATAGAAATACATCTATTTTCAACGTGCCATAGTTTGCGTTTCCAGGACTATTTGAAGAAAACTTCTTTGAATGGTTCGTCAAAGAACGGGGGATCTCTGACAGACAATGCAGGCTGAATCGATATTTTTTATATCTTCTTTGTACATTATATTCGTTAAATGAATATTCATTGGTATACAATTATTTTCAACATCCAATGCCACACAGCGGACATCGGGAAATGACTTCGTTCATTAAAACAAAAAGAAAACTGAATTTCGCGCTTTCGGGTTTTCTGAGCTAATTCAGATATTAACCATGTCATTGTCTGTCTTGGCTCACAACGCTTTTAGTTGTCAGTCTACTTGACCGATCGCGTTGTCAGTCAAAGAATCAATTGACCAATCAAATCATTTATTAGATTGGAAGCTGTAGTTACGACACTCATTTGCCCACAAACAATTCTACATTTTTTTTATATATTTCGGACCATAAAGTTGCATAATGAAATGTTACATATCGAAGCCGAACTTTATGTCGAAGTCAATGGGTGAATAAGATTGATTCTTAACCAGTTTGAGAACAAATTCCTGAAAGCAGACAGGGCAATAGTTGACCAATCGCGGTCGTCTATCAAGGAATAAACCTACCAATCAAATTATTTATTCGGCCCGGACCTGAGCTTAACAACTCCAACATTGGCGCAATTTTTGTTTACCTTTGTTTTTGGTTTGGCGACTTAAACGTCGTAACTACAGCTTATTGTTGTTCTTGTTGTATTGTTTTGTTTTGTTTGCCTTTTTTTGGTAGTTGTTGTTTTGTTTTGTTTTTTGTGTTGGGGGTTGAGCCTTGGTTATCTGCTTTTTAACTACTGCTGGGGTGGAGGTGGTTTGGTCTTGTTTTTCTTGTTATTCTTAGATTCAAGTGGTGAACCCATGTTTCATCAACAACTGCCAACTGCTTGGTTATTTGAAATCCGCTGCAACATAGTAATTTTTTCCTTTGACGTCTGGCACCGAGCTAGCTTTTGGTGACAACTTGGAAGCTTTAGGATCCATCTAGCAGAAACCGTTGACATTTGCAAATCATTATGGGTTATAGAAGGGACCCGTCCTGTGGGATACGTATCTTTGTAGCAATGATTCAATGTGTGCTTCGCCGTTCTGTCATATCACATCCTGGATGTCCTTTGAGGTGATAGTTTGTGGTCTGCTAGGACGGGGTCGTCATCAATACTCTCTCTACCACATTTAAAATCAGAGGCACATTCCTTCACCCTATCATTACATGCGGCTTGCTCCCCTAATTTCGTACAATATTATCTTGAATTTCTTTCGGCGATTAGCGTTTGAGGCAAGGGTACTGAATAACCACACGATGGCCAAAATTGTATGCTTTTGTTGTTGTTGTTGTTGTTGTTGTTGTTGTTTTATAATTACTGATAGTGGGTATGTTTGAGAATCCAATTCTAACAAATAATAGAGGAAAAAAGCTTACTGCCACTGCCAAGTAATACTTTATCTACGCAGACTTCGTTTGGCATATTTGTAAGAAGACTGATTCTATCAAGGATTCGTACATAATTCTATTGTATTACACTGATCAAGACGTCACTGTTCATGCGAATATAAACATCATACGAAAATTGAATTACATATTCTCATAAGCGCTACATGTATTTTATCAGGATGTTCCGACCTTCAAAATGCATCAGTTGCCAATATATAAAACGTGGCGTCATTAAACAGAGATAAACCATAATGAAATATTTCCCAGTGGGATCCGGGGTGTGAATGACCTGATGAGTGTGCGTGTATTTCTGTGTATTTAGCGTTGCTGCCGTAGCACATGCCCAAAATGAGCGACGTCCCCAAGAAGACGGTTAAATGTTTTGGGGAATATTGCAAGGATACAGGACGAAAGTGCTGAGAGCTCCGCCTGGTTCCTTAATTTGCTCGATAGATAGCACCGTCACACGGGGCCTCAGTTCAATGGCTCATCCGGAAGACAGTTAGTTTGTTAGTTGATATGGTCAGCCCAGGGATCGAATCCGTGAACCTGAGGTTTCAAGTCAAGTGCTCTACCAACCGAGCTAATCAGACTGATACCTGGTGAGCTATTACCCTAGGTATGGTATGTTATGCGAACGAGGTAACGGTGCAATGAAAAGATTTGTGGCTATCAAGTTGAAACCATACCCAAGAGAATAGTACAGTGGAATCTGTGTCAAGCAGCCAATGAACGGAAGTGTCCTAACTGGCTGTTCTACACATATTGACTACTATTCACAGTATTTAATCTTAAAGATGTTGTAATTTTATTCACATTTACTGTTTCAATGTGTGAGATATCTATTTAGTTCTACTAAGTAAAATCAATGTGTGTTTTCCTTCAATGTTTTGTTTTTTGCCTATGTATCAAATTTGTAAAATAGAAATCAGAGATTTAAAAAGAAAACAAAAAAAAAGCTTAATCACACAGTAAAGATAATACAGAACAAGTTGATAAAGATCTGAAGAAAAAAACACTTATTGACCATATTTAAGAAAAACGTACATTCTAAGAAAAAGTAAGAAGTAGTTCTATATAATGATTTTAAGGCAAAAAAGATTACAAGTTTCAAATGATTTTTGACTAATTTATCTGTACTATTTTTTGACAAACCAGTTTTTGAGTCATACAAGCCGACCTCAAATTGTTTGATTGAATTGGGCCTTACGCCACTTTTAACAGTATTTCATTCATATCGCGGCGGTTGGAGCACCTAACAATGGATTCCTGGTATTTCTCAGACCAATACTACCACTACATCCTTTCCTAGCCTCCAGCTGATATCCATCTTAGGTTTACGATTATCCACCCATTGGTGAGAGACAAAAGTCGGAAAGAATATGTGCCGCCACCGGGGATCGAACCCATGACATCCCATGATTGAAAATTAGGAGTCCGACGCGCTACCGACTGCGCTATGACAGCGGCTTGACTTCAATTTGAACAAGCTATATTAGAAAATATAAACGGCGTCGAGTAAAAAGGCTGATATTGCAACTACAGTTTGAAATTGATAATATCGAAATATAAACAGTAATAATCCACCCCAAAAAAGTATCTTCATTCAAAACTATTTAGAGGTAATGAGAGACACTTAGATAGAATTACATATTCAAATGAAATAACTATAGAGTCATGTTTCTAAGTCTATTTCGTACTTTAACACATTATCATCCAATGTTTATTTATTAGTGGGTGCTAATCAAAGCAAACCTAGTCTAAACAGCAAAAAGTCTGTCGGACGAAATAGACTTATACTTTCAGACAAAGATGGTTATGATTACGTTATCTTGGATAATTACTTGAGAGATTCTTACTCCAGAATCATATATTCCTTTAAATGAATGGAAATATTGTCCTTTTTTTTAAGGTTAACATTTTGCCTTGCAAATTCATCAATAGGCAAAAGATCCCGTATTTGCATATTCAAAAGCCTAATGATTCGTTGAGGGATAGCCAACTCTGAATGTGTGTATTTCCGTTTATTTATCGTCGCTACCGTAGAACATGACCATATGAGCGACGCCCCTAGAAGAAGGTTAGTTGTTGTGGGGGAAAGTGCGAGGATACAGGACGAAAGTGCTGAGAGCTCCACCTGGTTCTTTAACGCGCTCGGTGGATAGCTCCGTCACATTTGGCCTTGGTTTAACGTCTCATCCGAAATACAATTCGATGTGTAAGTTGATATGGTCAGCCCAGGGTTCGAACCCGTGATCTTGAGGTTTAAAGTCAAGTGCTCTACCAACTGAGCTAGTCTTCGGCATTGACAATTATATACACAGGTGTTGATGACTAAACTTTACGGACGATTTCGTTGATCTCCGTGACCGAGATAGTTGTTTGAACGACTAGCGAAAGTGAAAACGTCATCACTGACGTCATGGTTTTATGTTAACAAACCTTAAATTGTGGTGGGTCACATTTTAAAATATCGTAACTTCTTTCAAGAAATGTAGACTTATCGTGTAGATTTTTTTATCTTACAATTCAATCGTCGTTATTATAGACGCTTTGACCATTGATTATGGTTTTCTCATGAATTTTATTTAATGTTTTTGGGGAAGATATGGCTTTGAAAAATAATCGCGAACATTTTCATTCAACGTAAAAAATTTGCATCGCAAGATTAATATTCATGACACCTGTTACAGGTGGTCATTTGGTTTTTCTAGTTACTTACATAACATTTGATCTGAATGTTAGGCAAAATAGATTCTGTATACCTTAAGATTTTAAACATTTTGATCCGAAACTCTCTGAAAAACATTCAAGATGGACAGTATTATCTCTTTCTGTTTCGTCTCGGGTAAGGGATCGCTGTACCTTTTGAGCAACTTGCCGGAGGTTGTCTTGTCTTTTGTTGCCATGACAACCAGAATTTTCAATGGATTTCAATGCCTTTAGCTATTTGTAGAGAGGACTATCTAAGGATTATTTCCGCCCCATGGGATCCGGGGGTCATGATTTAGCTATTTTGAAAGAGGTCAACATACTGATGTTTCATGCAAAATATCAAGGCTCTACGCCTTCTAGGACTTCAGGAGAAGATCTTTTGCTTATTCTCTTGTCTCATTGTTCACAATTCTTAAACCTAATGATATGCAGAGAAGATGGCGAAATACTCTTTCTGCGCAAGGTTTTGAACTAGCACTCCTAATTCAAGATTTTCTAAGAAAAATCATTTTATTCAAAATTACTAAAATGAGATATCAATAATTAGTGCTGTCCTGTTATTTTCTATGTTATAATTTCAATTAAATTACAGATCTTATAAATCTATCAAGTAATTAAGAAGTTCTAGTTTGATACTAATTACAATGCCTTATAATTTCTCACAAGAAGAAAGGCAATTAAGCTCCTGTGTGGAAATGACATTTTAATAAAAAAAACATTGAGATAATAGTTATAAAAACTTGAGGTAATAGAGAGCTTAAAATGTATAGATGGGATGTTTTATTTTAAATAGGCCTAAGAGCTTACTCGCCGCTTAAGGAGCTTACTCACAGCTTAAATCGGACCCCAAATAGAATTGATTGATTGATTGATTGATTGATTGATTGATTGATTGATTGATTGATTGATTGATTGATTGATTGATCAGTCGGTCGGTCGGTCGGTCGGTCGGTCGGTCGGTCGGTCGGTCAGTCAGTCAGTCAGTCCGGACCTGAGCTTTCAACTACGTTACTGGCCACCATTTTTGTTAACCCTTTTTGTTGGTTTTGCGACTTAAATGTCGTAACTACAGCTTATTGAAGCTGATGCTCCGATGAATAGGTCGCCAACAAGCATTTCTACGTTTTTGTACGTGCAACTTACTATATATTTTGCAAAATAAAGCCGTTTAAAATCGAAGCGGGACTTCCTGTCGGAGTCAATGGACGTGGCAAATAGGAGTATCAATTTAATATGTTCTCACACATTTATATATAAGCCGTAAATTGAGAATTGGTAAAATTTGGGAATTGTCCTAAATAAAGTAAGAATTCCGACTTTGTCTGCCTATTCTAGAATTGTACCGGGCAACTGGTCTTCATTTTTCACAAGACAAATTCTTTGTGCAACGCAGGAATATATTTGAAAATGTAGGAAATTATGGGAAAAGTGCAAAGAAAGAATATGTCGATAAAGTTAGGACAGTATATGTTACTTTTTTTCAACTTGCTGGTTAGAAAACATTGTGAAAGAATTGCTTGTGGCAAGTAACTATATATCAAGACCCACTACGACGTGATATGTAGAAACTTTTGGTAAACTAATCAATATCTGCATTCTATAAGTTCCCTTACACATATGCTTATGTGCGACAGTCGAGAATCCGTATCCTAAAATGCAGGTATATATTTTGTCCTTTTGCCGTCAAGAGAGACTTTTCGTTAAATTTTGGCAACTTGTTTTCGACTAAAAGTCGATGGAGGCCACTTGGAGTGTTTACTTGTGGAATACATACAAGTTTCTGCAGAAATGTCTAGTGGCAATGCGCTGGTCTGCAGTGTCAAGAATCTATGGTTCGACCTCCCGTTGCCCCCCCCCCCACACACACACACACACATGTGCAGGCCGATTTTTGTGTATACTTCCTGCCAAAGCAGGAATATTCCGGGGTTCTATATGACAAGGTTTAACTCATTCCAACACCATTCTGCTTATTTACGCCCCTCGTGAAAAAGGTTCGGAAAAATATGTGGACAGTGAAGAAAATTCTTGAGAAACAAGCATTTTCCTCAAAATCCACAATGTTTTCAAAAAAAGGCCAAGATTATCAGATTTCAATATTTTTCAATTTGGACCAGTCTAAATTTTTGTCGTGTGTTTACGGGTTAAGATAGTGGCTGTGTTGGGTAATCAGCTTTATATGAGATCGAATATCTAACATGGTTTCGGAATCGATGAACTAATTGTAGTGTAATATCCGGACAGGATTCTCACTAAATATAACAGACGAACACCTACTCACGGAAATGCAATTGGGGCAGGTGATAATAGCACGATTGCATTTCTTATTTACGCTATCCAATGGGTGGTTATATTTTCAGTCGCTTTCAAGCGGGTTGCAAGCTGATAATGTGTTTATTCCTGTGTTTTTAACAGAATTTCATGAACACTTGAAGAAGAAAATGCATCTGCTTTTTCAGTAGTCATTTTTACGATAAATGTTCTTTCTTCGTTTTATTTCTATTCATTTACCTACAAATTGCAATTTAATGTAGTTTACTCCTAATGCCCTACTTTGAAAAATCTAAATTTATTGTGTGAGATCGTTAGTCTCCGTGTGAAGTCGATAAGGACTGATATGGTAGCGAAAGTCAAATAAGACAATGTTCGGTTATATCGAAAGATAGCGTTTTTACCCCATTAATTCCGATTCGATTTGGGTTATACTTCGTTGGCAGTTTAAGGCTCAGTCACACAGCCGATTTCGCAAGAATCACTTACAAATCATGCAAACATTGGGTTAGTGCGTTCACGTGCGTCGAGAAAACAACAAATTTTTCGGGGTGTAGGGCCTAGAAATAACTGATGAATTACGCATTAAATCATGCACAAACCGCACACGTATCATTTCTAATCACCGGCAAATAACTGACATATCACGCACGTCAACGTATACTAGCAAATACGGCGCAGTATTCCACGAAAATTTGACGCACGCCGACGCACTAATCAATAACGGAGTACGTCGAAACATGAAAGCTTCGCGTATTTTCCACGCACAAGCACTTTCGTTCTGCGCATGTCGTCGCATACTCAACACATGAATCACCGAGGAATCACGCTCGGAACACGCACCCTCAGCATCACTGTCGCTTCCATTTCTCGAAAATAAAAAGCGGTCCATGGCGGGAGTTCCTCGGTACATTTTGCCAATTCAGAACATTTCACGTCGGTTGATGCTGAGATCCTGGGACTTTGAAGACAACTAGAAGATGCCATCCAAGAAAGCTGGCTTGTCCTCAAAGACAAGGGTGCGCAAGATTAAGGCTACTGAAGAAGAAGTCCATGTATTGCCATCGGAAGCTGCTGCTGAGAATCAGCTGCTGATGCTGCTGCTATTAGGTCCCGTAGGTCGCCTACCCCTTTACCTCCTGATCTGTCATGCTGCGAAATCATATGAATCATATGAGTCTTTCCCTCCTGCTACAGAAGAAACACCATAACATCTCTTCTTTGAGGGTTCATAGTGATAGTGACCCCGTCAATGGATGTGCGTCATAATGCGTTTTCCGTCAGTCATATGTCAGTTATTCGTCAGTTTCGTAAGTGATTTTCAGTGGTTGTGTGTGGAATGAACGTGATACGTGGGCGGTTAATGCGTGATATGATCTTGGGGCGTCAGTGGACGGACGTTGACGTGCGCGGTTTCAAACCAGTTTCGACGCATAAGCTTTGAAGGCCGACGAGTGTCACGTAGTTCGTGCGTTTTCGCTGTGTGACTGGGCCTTTAAGTATATTTGCCTTTTTAAATTGTGAACACTCATTTTCGTTATGAAAATCAGCTTAATTCCCTTTTTTTCGAATATCTGTAAGTATTGAAGTTGGACTTTGGAAATTTAGAGACAAAAAAAAATCTGCTACAGAATCACTTTAACCCTTTCCCACACAGTGACGTTTTAAACGCACACTTAATATTAAACATCAGAAAACATTATTGAAAATAAAGAAATTGCATGTGACAAACAATATTTTTATCAACCACAATGTTTCATCCCAAATGACAAAGATTTCAAAGATTTCGTCAACTTATAATTATCATCTGCAGCTTCTTTGCATTTGGTCTGGTCTAAAATTTTATTGTGTGGTACGATTTAAGATAAGCTAGTCAATCATTTATTGTAACATTAACCTACTTGCTCATTTTGATGTTTATAAACGGCAACCGCTAACCTCTGTATCCCATGTGACCGACGACAGCCGTTGTCCCTTTCAGTGAAGCAACAAGAGTACGGAGGAGCACAGGTTTGAACTACGAACAGCCCCGCCTAGCTCATTCATATGCTGGGTGTACGGCATCATTATATGGGACTTAGATCGAATATCTCATTCGAAATACACTTTTTTGATACTTTGATCAGTCCGAGGAGGTTTGTAGGTATAACTAAGGACTTAGTCACATTGGACCTAGTTAAACGGTCAAAGCCGTTGTTGGGAGCCATCGAAATAATATTTGTGTAGATAATAGTGACTTCGAAATTGTAAACTTTTCCATTTTTACGGTATAGCGCAGTAGGTTGTTCGTAGTGAAATCTTTTTTTTTTCAATAGTAATTAGGAGATAACGTATCCTTATCGGTAGTTTTGTAGGCAGTGCGGTCGATCTTACTCGAGCGACCACCTGTATTAAGCGACCAAAATTGAAATCCCCTTTTCAAAATCAAAGGCTCGCATAAAGAAGTGGTCCTATTACCTTAATCGAATGTTATTAGAATTCAATAGAATCTTCTAAACAAGTCTATTGTAATTATTCCCAACAACGTGGGGTTAATAATTCATGTATGCAATCGAATCAATCATTCATATAGTTGACACAAAAGTGCTTTAAGCTACCATTCTCTTGATCGACCACTTTTTTGCTCTTGCCATGAGTGGTCGCTTAATACAAGTTTTCTGTAATCCCTAGTTTATCGCCACAGTTATAACGGGTATCAGAAGTGGTAGATCCGACATTACATATAGTTCAGGTTGAACAAGGGAGTTACTGATGTTGGAGTAAGTGTCTGTTTCTGTGCACAGTTGGCAAATCGCGACTGCCATTGAATAATCAGCCGTTCAATGAAGTCATTCATTTTAACTTAACTCCGACATTGGCCGCTATTTATGTGAAGTCTCTTTGTTGGTTTGGCGACCTTATACACTTTGTTGACAGTATCTGAACGTATTGACAGTAAGCCGTAGTACAAAGTACTTTCCCGTAGACAGCGTAGAAAAAACCCCTACTTACTCAAGATTTCTCCTACTTTTACCTTAGTGGTCTCATATCGTTTGGACATGTTAGAAATATCTACGGTGAGCTACATTACAAATGAACATTCGATCGTAGTCTGGAGGTGGCTCATGAGGTTGTATAAGTTTACAATACGTTTTGGTACGGTAAACTAAAGGCAAATTTTAGAATCCTTAACAACGAAGTGGGCATGATTCACCAGTTTGGAAAACCTTTTTTTTTTTTTTTTTTCCCAAAGCAGATCATATTTACACTGAGATAGCTGATTATATGCTGACCAAAATCCAATTTACAGAGAAAAGTCATCGTTTCTCGTCTTTCAAGCCAAAAAAATGTACGAGGGATGGAAAATGCTTGACAAACAAATTATTTGAAACACTTGGTTACGTATGCCAGATATAACCTAAAATGACCCTAAATTCAAACCAGGCCTGTAAGGAATACAATATACGGAAGGTAGATAATTCTGGGATGATTTGAATTGGGGATCAAAATAACTTTTTTTGTCTCATTTACATAGTTTAGAGATCCACTGTGTCTACTGTCAGTTTCGTACAGGAGGTGTTGCTTAATTGCATTATGACGTCTTGCACAGAATTGAAACGACGTCATTTTAGACTGCCCTATGTGGAACCGTATTTGACACCGTCAGATATGGATCATGTAGAATGCATATATTCTAATAGAAATATTTATAGGTATGTGAAAAAAAGTTTAACGTAGACCATGTAGACTATTATACGATCCTAAAGGTCGTAAACTCTTTGTGTTACTGCCACTTACACAGATCACATAAAACTTTGATAGATGCCATTAGCACAATGACAGACTTCTTGTTGTAAATCCATTTGTTCAAACGTAACCCATTTTAAAATTCTGCTATCAGACTCCCACACAAAATCTTCATCAAGCTCGATGGGTTATCGAGATTCTCATCTTCTACAGTATCCCGGTGTCACCTTGCCAGAGATAATGCTCTGTTTCTAATCACAGATTGATTAATGAGGCTCTAAATCGTTTGAAAATCTTTCTGTATGCACAAATCTTGACGAAGTTAACTTGTTCATGTGTACTTACTTTCTGCGAGTTGTGGCTCTGAATAGCCTGCCCTAGTACATAACCACGTGACTAGTTACGCGACTGGCACTCGAACTCACTATTCTCGACTCTTTCGTTTAGGGCGGAAGTGACGTTTGGGCTTCGACATTTGTTTTGGGAACATTTGTTGATTTGGCGACTTGAACTTCGTAACTACGGCTTATTCAAATTTGTAAATTCGAAATTGCAAATTACCGCCCTTTAATATCCAAATCGAACGTTATGTAAGAGGTTAGTTAGCGGGGCCATTGATGAGATATCCAATACTCAATTAATGTGATGTTGATTGATTGATTGATTGATTGATTGATTGATTGATTGATTGATCGATCGATCGATCGATCGATCGATTGATTGATTGATTGATTGACTGGTTGATTGATTGATTGATTGATTGATTGATTGATTGATTGATTGATTGATTGACTGATTGATTGATTCGGATTTAACGCCACTTTAAGTCATGTTGCGGCGGCTGGAGCACCTTATCGTGGATTCCTTACATTTCTCAAACCAGTACTTCCACTACATCATTTACGAGCCTCCAGCTGCTTATCCTACTTAATTTCACCATTGGTTGGATATAAATATCAGAAGGATATTCCCTGAAGCCGGGAAGCGATCGCGCTACCACTGCGCTTTTGTCACGGTGCCATTCATGATCAGAAATCAAATCAAATGTAATTTAATAAATAAAGATAAATGATGAAATATGTTATCTATGTATTGAATAAGTTGTTCAACTTTTCATATAATGGAGTTTCGATGTTTTTCAAAGAAGATGATTTAACTGTCCTGGTAATATTTGAATGGTCTTTGCTTTCCTGTGGGGAAATGTCGGTTTATACAGTCCTTGGAAACTCGTGTTTAAGATAATGTCTCAATTTTCGACGGTCAATATCGAGATACCATATGAGGGATGTTTATAATGGAATGGCACTTTTGTGATAAGCAATAAACTTTAAAGACTTTGTAAATATCCACAAAACAGAAAGAGCATAAATGCTTTCTGAGGTACAGGGGTGTCACAGGACATTGCCCACCGCATCATTCATAAATCTGTCTGAACTTTCTGTCTGCTTTCCCACAAAATGGCGCCTATTCACACCCATCAAGAAAACAACTTTTGAAAACATAGTGAAAATGAAAAAAATTGCTTATCACAAGCAATTTCTTCATTTTCCACTATGTTTTCTACTCAAAAAGACAGACATATTTTGAAAATAATCAACAAAAAAATATCGTCTACAAATCCTTTACGTTTGCACCAGTCTTGAATTCGGTTTGTTTGGTAATAGTTTAAAAACAATCTAGGTTGTAGAGGGGTGTTTCATATGACGTCACTTGGTATCCGCTGGTAAAGAACTGAGAGTCATGTATGTGTTGGCCCAACGCTTCGGAAAAATGACAGCTACTCGTATATTTTCTGCTAATTAATGCTTATCGTCTCTTTCAAACGTGAGGAGGGTCAATATAAAGCCTGTAGCATGAAATGTCGCTGAAATTAAAAGGCAGCTACAGATTTTCCCGAGAACTACGAAAACAGTTAATCGTCTGTAAAAGGAAACATGACGATGGCTACCAAAACGCCGGTGTGCGAGCAAATTGTCGCAACTACAGCTTTATGCAAATATAGAAAATAGAAAATAAGCAATTATATGGGTTAACGCAACACTGCCGTAGATGTCTAAAGATATTTGCACTTACGACGGTATTGCACTCTGTCCTGAATTAACCTAATGTGTATCACGAGATCACATTAATATAGATAACCTCATCAGTTTGAATTTATCTTTACTTCGGCACCTCTGTCAAGAATAGACTAGTTCAGTTAAAGTGATTAATACCCCCAACCCCCCCGCCACCACCACCCAAAAAAAATCGATATCTTTTTTTCAGAGTTTTAAGAAAGGCCCACAATTCCGAGGAAAGTAAACGGAGTTAACTTGAAATATGCTCATCTTTATTTGCACATAATCATGAAATTTCAATCAAATCAAAGAAGTGCTAAAAAGCTAAAAACCGCTGAAATATTTAATTAAATTTTACAATTTCTATAAGAGCAGATGCGTGACATTTCCAACCATTACAAACGTACGCCAAGTAAAGACTCAGATTAGGCTGTGCATCCGCACAGTCTGATCAGAGTTTACTGACCCAAAGCTTCTTTAAACATTCATCGAATGTTCTCATTCCCCCGAATTGCTGTCCAGGGTGCTCAATGTGTGCGAGTCACGCACATGCGAAATGGATGGAAATGTCACGCATAGGCTCTAATACTTATTGTACTTCTATTCGAAATGTTGCTTGCCAATTCTCTAACGGTGATTCTATAGTTATGCTCCAACAAAGAAGTACCTCTCGGGAATTATGTATGTATAGAATTCCCTAATCGACGATATTGGAATGGAAATGTAATAATTTACTTGTCACTTTCAATCATGATGTATTGCATTATAAGCTTTGTTAATTTGGAAGTGAGTTGTGGCACCATGACTTGAACACGGTTCTCATTTGAACAAATCAATTCAGTCGTTATGAAAACTTTCATTTATCGACGATATTCGAATTCTGTTTCAAAAAACAATTAAGAAATGAAGAAAATGTCATTTGTTTTTACTGAGGTATGAAACTAAAATATACATTTAGACCGGGTGTGAGCTTTAATCTATATGGCATTGGCCGACATTAATGTGGAGCACTTTTGTCGGTTAGGCGACTCAAACGTCGTAACTACAGCTTAGCTAAGTTGTAGTTACGACATTCAGGTGGCAAATTAAAGATTTAAGTGTTTCGTCACATGTTACTTGGCATAGACTTTTCAAAATAACACCGTTTGACATCAGATTGGCACTTGAATAAGCTGTAGTTAGGACGTCTCCAAACCAACAAAATTCCTTTACATAAGTGGCAGTCAAAGTCGGATCTCAAAGTTAACTTTCAGTCTAAATGAATGAGATGATTGGTCGACACATTATTTGATAGACAGCCGCGATTGGTCAACTGGAAAACGCATTTCAATGGAGTACAAAACAATTATAAATAAAATATGCGACTTTCTGCTCTTGTTATTGACCAATCGCTGGTCCCACCCACTTACCTTGTTAGCCCCGACCATTGACTCCAACAGGAAGTCCCGCTCCGATTTGAAACGGCGTTATTTAGAAAAATGTATGGCCAGTAGCATGTAACAAGAATGTTGTTTAGTTCGTTTACAACATAAACGTCGTAACTACAGCTTGAATAAGCCTTAGTTACGACGTATAAGTCGCCAAAGCAACAAAAAATACTTCACACAAATGGCGGTAAATGTTTAAGCCAAAAGTTAACTTCCAGTCTCTATGAATGATTTCATTGGTTGGCTGGCTATTTTAATTAACAGCCGCGATTGGTCATTTTCCATGGCAAACATAATTAATAACTACCGAACCTTTTAATTATTATTTAATTTTATCAAGATATTTAACCTTAAAGCAACACACACTATAAAATCTTTTCGCTTAATTGATTGGAAATTAAAGGCAACAAGTCTACCGTTGGTCCTAAAGAATGATGTACAAGGGCTCGGTAATAGTTTGACATTATATCAACTAATACTGTAACGGAAGATTGATTGATTGAATCGGGTTTAACGCCACTTTTGACAGTATTTCTGTGATATCGCGGCGACTGGAGGACCTAACAATGGATTTCTGGTATTTCTCACACCAGTACTACCATTACACCCTTGCCTAGCCTTTAGCTTCTATCCCATATAGGTTTACGATTATCCATCCATTGGTGAGTTGATGCGCTACCGACTTCGCTATGGTGGCGGCTGTGTGACGATAGATCAGCAAATTGTAATATTTCCAAAAAATGAATTTTATACCCTGTCAAAATTGCCGACCACTTTTCTTTTGATTAATATAATGAGCTTGTGAAAATCCCTTCAATAAAAAATAAGATCCGGCGCTATTTCTTCCCCAGACATGATTTAACGGCTAAAACGATCAGCTACCCTTCTTTAAACGGTATGTTGAAACTGCTGTAAATCTGGGTTCTGTACTAAAAGCGGTATGCAGTTCATCGACATAATATCACTGCATGTAATGTCGTAATAAACGTAGCTAATGCGGATTTTTAATGCTCATCATGGTTTTACAAAGTGTCTAAATTATTAAGAATTTCGATACCTGTGATGAATAATCATCACATTTTCTTGTCAGTGACGGTTAGCCATATTTCTTTTGTAAGGCTATTGTTAGATTTTTTTCTTCACTATTAACCGGTGATGGTTAAACATTACAAGGAAAGGTAAGGTTGTGACAAGTATCCATCACAATAAATTGTGACAGCTAACCATCAGAAACTGGACTATTTAACGGGTCTTGATAAGGCTTTTAATTTAAAAATTCGTTATAATGTCCTTGTTGCCAATATACCTTCCTATCCGACCACTCAGATTGTTCTTTCTGAAAGCCTATATCATATATTTGGTTAAAATTGGGTCTAGAGAAGAGAGAAAATATCTCGTCTTACTCTATAATTAGTTTTCTTCGGAAAATAAGATAATAACGTCCTTATCTGGGTGTTGATGAATAGTGCGTCTGAATAAGACATATTAATTTTTATCTTCGGATAAATTGTGACATTTCTATGACCTATTCTATCTTTTTTGTTCTAAATCTAGAATAGCAGTCACACATGCTAAACGTCTAGTTTCAATCAGGTTTGTTGATCCTTTCCGTATATTTTTGACACTCCTAAAGAAATGAACTTTGTTTAACATTGAGGCAAATGAAGAAATTGCTTGTAACAATTGCTTCCTCAATATCAATAATGTTTTCTACTCAAAACAAGACTTTTTCACAAAAATTTTAACAGCTAAAAATTGTCGTCTGCATTTTCTTTCAATTTGGACCTGTCTTGAAATTTGTCGTCTGGTTATGGGTTGAGTGAACATTTTGATTATTATATTTTGTTTGCCTAATAGTGTATTCGAACCATCTAACGAAGATAAACTGATGAGCGGAACTTTAGTAACTAGCGCCTAACATGATGTATTGACAAACACGCGTGTTTTAAGGTCAGTTGATGATTGACCAATCGCAATTGTCAATCAAATAATCAGTCGACCAATGAAATCATTCATTTAGACTGAACGTTCAGTATGAATTCCAACACTAGCCGCCATTTTGGTGAATCATCTTTATTGGTTTGGTGACTTAAACATCGTAACTACAGCTTATTCAAGCTGTAGTTACAACGCTTAGGTCGCCAACCAACTATTCTAATTATTTGTATATGCTGTTAACAATACATTTTGCAAAATAACGCATTTAAAAAAAACTAAACGGATTTTCAGTTTGAGTCAATGGGCTGGGCCAATGGAGTCAGTGGGCGGGGTCAGCAATTGGTCAATTGCCTATAGGGATCTATTTTTATGGCTTTTTTGTTAATTTGATATCAATTATTATTACTCGAGTACGAGGCTTGTGAAAATGTTTGCTTACCAGAGATAATCGATGTTTCTAGGATGGTTATATTCTTAACATTTATTTCAGAAAATTAAGTCATGGAGAACCACAGTGGGAAACGAATCGTTTCTTTATCAGATCATATGGATTCAGGTAACTGTTCACTACCATCAACCTAGGTAAAACCTGATTCTCTTGAAAAACAAATGTACATACAGCATCTAACCTTGGATAGCTTGAAAATGTCCATGTAAGTTATCCTGTAATTAATTTGTTTTAATCGAAAGCTACTCTCTACATCAATGATTTATTCAAACAAAGCTGAAATGGCAGAAAGTGTAAAGATACCTACAGCAAACCCTTTTTGGGTCATACATAAAAGGTAAACGGTGAAAAGTCCGGGTAAATAGTATTCCCGAACGGTCTGCAAACCCAAAAAAGTTTCTAAATGGTGGAATCTTCTCTGACGTACGATTTATCATTTTACAAAAATAGGGCCGTTTATATTGGAAGTCGAACCATATGCCCTTTGTGTTTTTTAACTGCAAAGGTCGGCGACGCATTGCTGTTTTATATCTTTCTAATCATTGTCTAGAGCAAAGACAAGAAAATCTACACGTGAAAAATGAAGAAAAAAACGCCCAAGATCTTGATTGCAAACCAAGTATATCTAGAACAGTCCTTAATAATATACTTGTTTAAGACTAAACTTAGTACATTCAGTCTTTAACCAACCTCTATATTATTTGGGCTAGTTACAGCACATTCTCAAACGATTTAGCAATCAATATGATATGAAAAAATATCATACTCCCTTGTTCTAGGTACATATTTTACTTGCATCGTATCCTCTCAGTTGCCTACAGTTTTTACATTTTTTTTCAAGTATAGAAATAGAGGGACGTAAAAATCAGGGATTGAATAGGAAAGGGTTAAGCCCTGGGAAACCCCCTTTTTCAATTAGAACCTAGTTTATTCGCACGCACGTATGCATACACATATGACAGTATTTGAAAAAAATACTGAAGCTTTAAATGCAATGTTCAAATCAAGCTCTTTTAGTATAATTTTCCTGTAGTATGGTTTAATGTATTTTGATATCAAAGTTATATTTTATTCAAAGGAAACACTGTGTGTCTATATTCATTTAAAATTGCATATTTTATCGCTCGGCAAATCTGCTTTTTTAGGAGACAGGGGTATTTGAATAATTAATGCAATAAAATGTATTGTATTGAAAATATAAACTTGTTAATCACTTTTAATATTCCAAAAGGATATGCTAAAATTCTATCGTAAACAGAGAATTTCAAATGTTCAATAAGGAGATTGTCCAGTAATCGATTCGACGGAATAAAAGAGCTGCAAACAATTTTATAGCCTCGTGAGTTTCTAGGAATCGATCTAGTGTTTGACCCCATGCGATCTAATTCGAATTTCACGTTTATTGCTCAAAGAGACCCAATTTCAAATCTTCAAAGAATTTAACAAGACAAACATTCTGCAAATTTTTGGCTGATGGAGTTCTAAAATGAGGGAGAGCCCTACAGACAAAAAAAAAACAACTGAAATTATCATTTATTCTAATACAACATAAAAAAATAACACCACTATTGGTTCAATCAAGGAAATACCATTTAGTGTCTGTACAAATATCGTTTGTTTTTGGAGTTTCTATTTCAGACAAAAATGTTACTTTAGAATGTGTCTTTCTATTTTATGAGAAAAAAATCTTAGTTAAAATCATGCAAATTTTACATAAACTTTCAAGTTCAAAAATGGGATCTTGGCTTAGAGCGCTTTCACTGAACCTTTCACAGAATGTTGAGATGTTCTACAGCTACTTGTTTCAAATAATGAAAAAAAATATTAAAGTATGTAAGAAGGGAGTTTTAACAATTTAGATCGTTTAAACTTTTTTTAAAACCTTTTTTCAATAGAATTTCATATTAACCCATTCCCACAAGTGAAAATTTTAGACTGGTCCAAATTGAAAGAAGTTGCAGATGACTATATCATATTGGTGGAATTAAGAAAGTCCTTGCCTTTGAGGTTAGGAAACATTGTGGACAATGAAGAAATTGCTTATATCAAGCAATTTCTTCATTGTCCACAATGTTTTCCCCCAAGCTGTTTTCTTGAGGGGCGTCAAAAGGTTTCATTGTGTGAGAATGGGTAAAAGTATGAGAAATATGGTTGGAAGCAAAGATAAAGACGGCACAGGGAACATGATCTGTTAGGACTTGCGTTACATGCATTAGCAGAATGACATCCTTAAGATAAAAATTTTTCACCGGGATACGTAAATTAGATCATCTTTCGTATGTTTTGGAGGATATTGCTCGAAAACTTGATTAATTATCGAAACAATTCAATTATGGCAACGATATTAAAGTATTATTAGAAAATTATCTCTTAGCGTCTCAAAACAGACACCGTTATTTCAGTAATTAGCGAGTTTTGTTAGTGACGAAAAATCAATTAATACTTCTCAGGAAATTACCGATACAATACTGAGCATGTAAAAACCATCACCTTTAGAGCACCGTTGGTGGGGATTTCTTGAAAATAATCCAATACGTTCATATTTCCAAACTCCAGCATCACATGATTTTATGTTATAGTCTTAAAGGCATTGGAATTAATGTATGTATATGTAAAGATATAATTCTGAACTTTATTTGATTGAGCGTGTTTTCTTCTGGTCCCTTGCTATACACTCCATCTATTTCAAATGTGTGTGAAGTGAAGACCCTGAGCAGCCACCCAGTGCATTTAGAATATTTGCTAGGTACGAAAAGAAATTTTATTTACTGTCTAACTATAGAGCGCAAAGTGAAGCCTCTGATTAGACTGTGTGTGCACAGGCTGATATGAGTCTTTACTTGGCGTGCATTTGTAATGGTTGGAAACGTCACGAATCTGTTTTTATAGAAATAAAATATTTCAGCGGTACTTAGCAGAAATATATGCCTGAAGAATTAAAAAAAATGAATTATGTTTAATCACCGGTTCATATTCAAATGATAAAGGTCAAACGTATGGGCGAGTACTGAAAACGCCAAATTTTTTATTCGCAATAATTCAGTCCTTCGTACCGTCATGTGGATTAAATCATTCTATAGTGTCTCTAAGGAATTAGGAAGTATTTTGTAAACGTCAAACACAGTTTAACATAACATACATATAACGCCATGAAAGATTTATACGTCATTTTTGACGGTGTGCTGTTTAATACGAAGCAAATCGTTGTTATTACGTTCTAGTGTAGTCGACCTCACGTTCTATTGTCCGAATACAATTTATTTAGACCTTTTTGTCATAAAAAAGTACAAGTCGTATGATAAACTTTCTTAATAAATATATCAAGAACCTGAATAAAAAGAATATCTTGAAGATTATGAGTCACAGAACTTATCCTGACGTTCTTTGGTCCCGAACATTCAAAACATTTATCTATCTACTTTATTTTTCCATCTTTTTTTATGAAAGTCGACTGACATAATTACTACAGAATAATTGTTTGTTTCAGTGTAAGATCAATGTATTTTTCATGGGGTAAAAAAATAAAATATATTTTCATCAATGACGGAGCCCCCAGAGGAAATATGCTTTGTTTTACGAATGTTCTTCCGGAAAAAGCGATTATTCTATTTCTTTAATTCGAAAAGAGAAAAGGGAAATAAGAATTATACAAACTCTCCCAAAGTGCGTCATTTTGAACCTGAATTACATGGTAAGATGTGTCATTGGTCCAGCTTAGATGACGTTCAATGAACATAAGCTGGACTAAAACATCGAAGCAGTGAGTTCATCATTTTGATAAATTCTTTGGTTTTTCAGTGTTACCGCCCCCCCCCCCAAAGTATCGATTATCAACTTAAAAGCATTAAAGAAATTAAAAAAATGCGGTATGGAAATATATATACATGTATTATCCTATGTTAAATAGTATACCATTTCCTGAATAATCGGACATTGATAAGGGCTTATTATTGTGGTTTAAGCGTGATATTCGATTTTTTTGTTCATTTATCAAGTATCAAATTTTAATCACGTTTCTCGTTTTAATTTTATTTGTATTATAACAAAACATGTTAAATATATTGAATGATTATTTCTATTTACTTGATTTAGAATTGATTTTTTTATATGAAAGGGGGTGATTTAAAAGTATACTAGATAACTGCATGTTTAAAAATTCGTCAGATTACAACATAACAGAAATGCATAGTTGTCACATTCTTTGGAAAAGTAACCCAAATGTCTTGCACGGAAAATATTTCATAATACAATGAAGCCAGTATTGGCATGAACTCATCTGCTTTTATAAGACAAAGTCAAAAAAGAGTTCTAGATAACACAAATCAAAGAAATCACTTAATGACAGCAAAGTTTTGTTGTTGTTGTTGTTGTTTCTTTTTTTTTTTTTTTTTTTTTTTTTTTTTTTTCATTCACCATTTACTCTATATCAAATACTTTTTTTTACCAAATTGGCCCCTTAAAGAATGATTATTTGAAAATTGTTCTTAACAAGCGAAACATCTAATAAAAGTTAACGCATTAGCAAACGACAAAATTTGAGACAGGTCCAAATGTTGGGACCAGAAATGAAGAAATTGATGGTCAAAATAAATTTATACACTTTCCATAATGTTTCGAAAGGATCTTCTTCTGTAGAGACGCATAAACATAGGATTGAGTTGGAATGGGTTGATCTTTTTCTTTCTCAGTTCCAATCACGAATGTTTAAAATGTCTGTAGAAAATACTAAATACGGAACCCTTTTTAAGTCTCTATTTACTTATTTACAAAAAGTTTAGGGTTACAGAAATGCAATAGAACAACACCAATAGAATATGAAAATTTGGTTAATCGACCAATCACGTCTGTCAATGAAATAATCAGTCGATCAATGAAATCATTCATTTAGACTGAAAGATAATTTTGAACTCAGACATAGGCCGAAATTTATTCGAATCATTTTGTTGGTTTGACAACTTAAACAACGCAATCACAGATCATTCTAGCTTTAGTTATGACATGTAGGACGCCAACCAATAATTCTACTGTTTCGTTACATGCTGAAATTTGCCAAATAACGCCGTTTAAGATCGAAGCGTAACTTCCTGTTTGAGTCAATGGGCGGGACAACAGGAGTAAGTGAGCGGAGCCAGCGAGTGATCTATTGTTTCAAGTCGGAAGACAATATCAAAATGTATCATGCAATAATTAATTTTATTTATGCGATAAATCGATAAATTCTTGGATTGGAATTCAATTACGCGCAAAATTGTGACGTCGTTTCTAGAATTACGCCATAAATGCACTTCTTTCAAGTTTATAAAGCTAATGTACTATTGTGAATTGGAACCTGAACGCGTGATCTATAGGTTGGTTGGTGAAATATGTTTAATTCTGAATTATATGGAAGAATGGCCAAATTGAAATTTAAGCCACTTTTTATCCAAATCCCAGCCTTTAGATTGCACTTTAAGTACAAACTGCTTATAACTTTTATATCTCTTTTTATGTTACTAAATCAACCTAATGCGCCTATATACATTGTAAGTAGTCTGAACTTTCTACTTTGTAGTGGAAAAATGAGTTATAAGGCAAAGATCAATCATATAAATATAAAAAAGCATGTCGTGACAAGTCTTCCTGTAATACCAGCTATGCATTTTATCGTTGTGCTTACGTCCTGGATTGCGATAACTTTAATACTGTCGGGGGATGTGCATCCAAACCCAGGTCCTTCATCTTATTCTGAAGTAAACGAACCTTACAATTTTCTGAGTTATCCCCATCATTTGTCAACAGTTCACCTTAACGTACAAAGTTTAAGGAACAAAGTCGACGTTTTGTATACCGAATTCTCTCAGTTTGACATTATATCTTTTTCTGAAACATGGTTAGACCAAGACTATCCATCAATAAATTTATACTTTCAAAATTTTCATCTCCCGGAGCGCAAAGAACGAGCAAATGAATCGTATGGTGGTGTAATAGTCTACGTTAAATCAAATTTGGCGTATGTTAGAAGGCGTGACCTAGAAGTTAATTCATTAGAATGTGTTTGGATTCAAATAAAACTAAATAAAAAAAGAAATATATTATATGGAGTATTTTACCGACCACCTAACTCTCTTGTAGAATACAATTCATTAATCGAAGATTCCATCTCTCTCGCTATTGAAACGAATATACCGGATATCGTAATAACAGGTGACTTCAATTGGAATCAACTTAAGTCATGTCATTTAAACAAAGTAAATTCAATCTGCACACAGTTTGGCTTAGTACAATGCATCAATGAACCAACTCATTTAACAGAAAACTCGGCGTCAATCATTGATCTTGTCCTAGTAAAGAATAAAAACTCTGTCCTACTAACTGGAGTAGGCGATCCTTGTCTCGAAAGCCAAGTTCGATACCATTGCCCCGTATTTGCCGTTCTTAATTTCATTAAACCTAAGCAAAGGCCTTTCAGACGAACGATTTGGAGATATGAAGAGGGTGATTATGATAGTTTCAGATTGGCTCTAAGTAATTTTGACTGGGTCAATCTATTTAATGAAGATCTAGATATCTATGTTAATAATTTTACAAATACTTTAAGGCAAATAGCATCTTTATACATCCCTAACAAAGTCATTACTGTTAAGCCTTACGAACCCCCTTGGTTATCAAATGAAATAAAGAAGAAAATAAGACAAAGAAAAAGGTTATATAGAAAAGCTAGACAAAGCAATAACTCGTTCATCTGGGATAGATTTAAAAATTTGCGAAATGAGATCATTACATTAATCCGCCAACGAAAAAAAGATCACTTTGAAAATTTAGCATCTAAGATAAAATCAAGTTCTTTGTCATCTCGAGACTGGTGGAAAACAATAAAACAGTTTATGAAATCGTCTCAGTCAGTCAATTCAGAAATACCCCCTCTGTATGATGAAAATGAGGATAAGATAATATCAGATGAAACTGAAAAGGCATCTTTGCTCAATAATTTCTTCGCTAGTCAGTCACATGTTGATGACTCTCATATAACATTACCTTCAGTCAACCATCAAACACATGAAATTATAATCGATTTTATTGAGATATTTCCTGAAGAAGTTTATAATATTTTGAAAGACCTAGATATAAGTAAGGCATCAGGCCCAGATGGAATCCATAATAGACTTCTACGAGAAGGAGCACACCAACTATCTATACCACTTTGCCATATTTTCAATCAATCATTACGCATATGTATGTTGCCATCAACATGGAAAATCTCAAATGTTTGTCCCATCTTTAAAACAGGCGATCCATCTCTGCCTTCAAATTATAGACCTGTTTCTCTTCTAAATACGTCAGAAAAGGTATTTGAAAAAATTATTTATAATCATGTGTTTTCCTATCTTTTGCAGTCGAACTTTTTTACTCCAGTGCAGTCTGGTTTTTTACAAGGTGACTCCACCGTTAATCAAACTTTGACGCTCTATCATAATATTTGTAAAGCATTAGATAATGGTCGTGAGTTTAGAATGATTTTCTTTGATATCAGCAAAGCGTTTGATAAAGTTTGGCATAAGGGCCTACTGTTTAAACTACATCGCGCAGGAATACATGGGAGACTGATAGAATGGTTTACTAACTATCTTTCTCTGAGATATCAAAGAGTAGTCATAAATGGAAGTGTCTCTGAATTGAGTATGTTAAAAGCTGGTGTCCCTCAAGGTTCTATATTGGGTCCATTACTCTTCTTAGTTTATATTAATGACATTGTCGATAACTTGGAGTCTAATATAAATCTTTTTGCTGATGACACTAGTTTATCTCTAGAAATTGATAATCCAGATACATGTGGGACGCAACTGCAATCTGATATAAACAAGATAGATGAATGGTCAAAACAATGGATAGTCAAATTTAACCCCATCAAGTCCGAGTCCATAGTTATTACTCGAAAACAAAAGAAGCCCAAACACCCAGACCTTTTTATGTCCAATACAAAAATACCAATTGTTTCTAGTCACAAACATTTAGGCATAGTCATTGATGATGATGGTACTTGGGATAGCCATATAAAAAAATCTGTAGCAAAAGCTTGGGGTAGAATAAACATAATGCGTTCACTTAAATTTGTCTTAGACAGACAAACTTTACAAATAATTTATTTTTCATTCATCCGTCCAATAATTGAATACGCTGATGTTATTTGGGATAACTGTACAATACATCTGAAGGATCAACTCGATAAGATTCAAATTGAAGCTGCAAGAATTGTAACTGGTTGTTCAAAATTGGTATCTCTTACCGACCTCTCATCTGAGACTGGTTGGGAATCTCTAAATGAAAGAAGGCGTAATCATAAACTTATTCTATATTTCAAAATGGTTAAAGGATTATGTCCGAATAACCTTAGTTCATTAGTTTCTCAAAGTATAGGAAGCACATCCTCATACAGTCTACGTGGATCTCAAAATCACAGAATTCCTAACTGTAGAACAGAGCTCTACAGAAGATCTTTTCTACCTACGGTTATTGACGAGTGGAACAAATTGCCAATCAACATAAGAGATCAGAATTCACTGTCATGTTTCAAAAATTATTTACATAGGAATAAACCTATTCCTAATAAGTTGTACTTTGTAGGAGAAAGGAAACTTCAAGTTATACATACCAGGATCAGAAACAAATGTAGCTCTCTGAAGCACCATTTATTCAGTAAAAATATTGTAGCGTCACCTTTTTGTGTTTGTGGTGAAATAGAAACAAGCGATCACTTCTTTCTTGAATGTACGAATTATAACAATATTAGAAATAGACTATTTAATTCATTACCAAATACTGGTAATATTAATGTTGACACCTTATTGTATGGGGACAATAATCTGCCATATAAGGATAATGAAAAAATAATGCTTGCAGTCCAACATTACATCAAAGAAAGTAAGCGCTTTTGTGTATAATCTTCTAATGTAAAGCAGTAAAAGTACAAGTATAAACAATGATTTTTTAATATAACATACATCTTTCTATTGAATACTTAAGACAATCCAAGAACACCATAGTTACAACTCATCCCTATTCTATCTTCTACATGTTATATTTGTATAGTTAATCGAACATTGGAAATAATTACTGTATATATGTTCGTTAATCTAAAACCATAAAATGTATTAGTTCACATCTTGAATTACCATTAGGGAGAAGAACATCATAAGCTTCTGCTTCCGTTCTAATCCTTTTTGTTTGATATTTATAGATATGTTAAAATTATTATGTTCAATTATATGAAATAATGCAAATAAAATATGTTTAAACTAAATGCAATATGATTCCATTTTCGAATCAAAGGCCTGTGCTCATTCGCTGAAGTCTATTATCCAAATAACATAAAAAATATTTAAGGGTTTACATCACTTCTGCACCGTAGGTCATATTGTGTATTGCTTAACCCATTCCAACTCAAGCCCTCCTTTTTACGCCCCACAAGAAAAAAGCTTTGGAAAACATTGTGGACAATGAAGAAATTGCTTGTAACAAGCAATTTCTTCATTATCAACAATGTTTTCTATCCCAAAATACGAAAAAAAAAATAAAATTCCATCAACTTGAAATTGTTGTCTGCAGCTTCTTTCAATTTGGACCAGTCTAAAATTTTCTTGTGATGGAATGGGTTAACCTTATCCATGGGAATTGATGTCTGTCCTAGGATTTGCCACGTCCAGGAAATGGGGTTTAACTATGTTATACTTCGTTCATTAACAAGCAGAGGTTAAAATAGGATCCTAATAAAGTTCTAGGAAATCCAGAATGACATTTCTGCGACCTTTTATTTTCCTGCGTTGTAATCAATTTTTGCAGTGACGTAGTTTGTTATAAAACAGAATCCATGAAAGTGCACTCGCAAATTAGGAAAGATTATTTTTAGCATGACCAAAAAAACAGTACGCTATCTTTTTGGAATGTGCTGGAATATAATATATGGGACAATTTCATTTCTGTAGTAGATCCCCCGGTATTTTCAGACCATTTCGTTAGAAATATATTATACGAGGCATTCAAAATAAATATTTATTTCATCAGAAAGTATCAGTATCTGAAAACAATATGTAATGTGACTTTATGAGACATGTCCGGCAATTTCATCGTGAAACATTGACATTGCTGCAGCCTGGAAATTCACAAATATAGAATATTCTCTGATCGTCAAAAGACTATGACATTTCTTCACATCCACATGGAAAGCATTAGGTACCAGGTTTTAGAAACGCACTATTTTCATGGCGTATTGAATCACCTGCAGTTAACGACGTTTAGAAAAATATAGGACCAGGCGAATTTAAGTTTTACATATACTACATGTCAATTTCTAAAAATTACGAAATACGAATTCAATCGTGAAAATGTCAAGTGCTATGTGAAATAACGTTATTTTAACGCAAGATTTTATTAATTTGATCTGTCCGCGCATTATCCTGTTCCCACACAATGACGCTTTTTGACAGCTGCAAAAAAAGCCTTTTAAATCATTCTAAAGAAATGAAGAAATTGCTTGTTACAAGGCATCTCTTCATTATCCACTATGCATTCTTCCCCCAAAGTAAAGAAAATGGAATTCATGAACTAAAATTTGCAGTCTGCAACGTCTTTGAATTCGGACTCTTGTAAATTCTGTCTCCTGGTAATGGATTAAAACTTTGGTCTAGACCTCCAAATCATTGGTAAACATGATGACATCTTCCCCTGTAAATCCAGAGTTAATGTGCTTTAGTTATTTGTTTGTTTCGTAGTGCTACTGAAATTCCTCCCCGAATAAAAAATGAACGTCATCACACCATTAGTTCTTAATCCTCACATGCTAATGGTGTGTAAACAGCAAGGCGTAAGCTAGCCCCAGACTAAAGAAAATCCACCCATATGATACCTATGGTCATTTCTAGAGAACTTTCCGTGGGTTTGGAGCAACTTAGGAAATGTGGTAAAAGAGGAAGGCGCTTGTTACAAGCGATTTCTTCTTTTTCTACAATTGTTTCTAAATTATAAAATCACCGATACGTGAAAACAATGCATTTAACACGAAAGGGCTAATCCCTCAATTTCAGCAGTGCGAAATACAGTGCCTCAATATCAAAGTATCACAGTTCATCTCACTATCTTTAAGTAAATTCGCATTATTAGCAACATTAAGTTCGCCCACCTAAAACCTCGGCGCAAAATGAAGATCGCTGGCCACGCCAAATGCGCTCCAATAGGAAGTTTCATATAAAACGGCTTTATTCCGCAAAATCCATTGCAAGTAACATAAAAATGTTAAATGGTTGGTTTTGGACCGAAACACCGTTCATACAGCTGACATTGAGCCATGAAAGCAAACGTGAAAACTGCAGATGCTAAGGTCCATAGAACATGCCCAACTCAAACCGCAGAATAGACCGTGTAACGACTCTCACACTCTTCAAAAAAGTTGCTTCGGAAAATAGTCTCCGTTGTGCAAAAATAACTTTTTGGAAGTATTCATATGAAGAAATCTTGTATTATGACAGAAAGGTTCAAAAGGTGAAATCCGCTTCCGTTTGTCGCTAATGTATTTCCTATTACGAGCTTTGTGATGTCAGTGCTTGTCTTTAATGATTAGAGCGGAACGAAACAAACATCACAGTTATTATCAAGTTTCAGACATCCTCTCCTTATTTGGTAAATATAAAAGAAATCTTTAATCACAGATCAATATAAACTGAACAAATATGAAAACTTGACACTCCGATTTTTTCGACAAAATTATTGATATTAGATGTATTCCAGGAATGTTTTGTTTATTAAGCCCAAAAAAACACTCGGCTGTTCGTAGAGGAATACAATTTTCTCAGCGATATGGTGTTATATTGTTGAACGTCAAAAAGGTTAGGGTACCCACAAAGATTCCCATTGTGGAGGTATCAAAAGATATTACTCGTTTTATTAATATCGACTGTGTCCAACTCTAAAAACTCTAACATCAAGACAACGCCTCCACGTGGATCTAACAGCATTTGAGAACACTGCCTGTGGAAGACGTCTCCATTGATAAACAAAGATACGTTCGAGATCCCCGAACGTCTAGTGTGGGTTGACTTGCTGACGGACACGGCGGCCTAGCTCGTCCAAGATATGTTCAAGCAGATTGAGATAGGGGCTTCGTGATGGTCAGTATCAGACGATCACGATCACCCCGATGTGACGTCACTTGTAGAGCTCCGAGTCTCGGCCGGTCTGTAACTGACCCGATTCGGAGTACACGAGTTCTCAATTGATTATTGTTTGCCTTCCAATAGCTTCTTAATGTTGCTCATTTGAACATAGCATCAAGGCCGTTTATTCAATTTGTTTTTCCCTTTAGCTTAAGCTTGTAAGCTGAACTGAGGTAAATTTGTACCTAATGACAGCAAAGGTTATGATATGAATATCTACACATTAACGGAAAGCAAGTACTTTAAGAGTTTTAAAGATTTTATGCATTTACATGGGTCCTACTTGCTAAGAATATTTTTTTCACAGAAGAACAAAAATATGGACAACTAAAATAATGTCCAGTTTTCATTTTCGCTCATTGTATATTTATTTTGATGAAAGTCGGTTTGTTGGTATAAACGTAAATGTATTTTTTTTTACTTAGACTCCAAATTCTGAAATAAGTTAATATTTATTTAGGTTCTTGCAAAGAAATAGGGTAGAATTCTTTGCTTATGTGTAGGTCAATTTATCTTTCAGAAAGTGAACAGCAAAGGAACCTTTTTCATGCGACGGGCAACCGAGTCTGGTCAACGAATTTTATTGTTTATAAACACGCCAAGAGAGATGGTCATTAAGAACGCCTCTTTTCTTGAACCAAATTTTAGAGAGTGACGGGAAATAAAGAATAAATGAACTATTCAGTTCTAATTGACCAATTTGTCTCTGAACGTCAAACACGAAGGTAAAGAAGCGAAAGCTTCCTGTATTTTATATGACAAACAAAGAGGAAAATAAAACACGTCAGTATTGAGTTTGTTAAATAAATATCGATATTTAACCCATTACCAAATTAAAAACAACAGACTGGTAAAATTACAATGGAGTTGAAGGCGACAACTTTCGGTTTATGAAATTTTTAAAGACTGTGTGACTTTTTGAAATGAAATCAATCATGGAAACACAGAAATTGCCTTTTTACAATTTCTTCATTTTCCACAGCGTTTTCTCGAGTCATTGTTTTTTTTGTTTTTTTTTTTTTTTTTTGTTTGTTTTTTTTTTTTTTTTTTTTTTTGTTTTTTGTTTTTTGTTTTTTGTTGTTTTTTTTTTTTTTTTTTTTTTTTTTTTTTTTGTTATTGCTGCTTTTGTTGTTATTGTTGTCTCTTGGAATTTTAAAAAGGCGGGATTGATTGGGAAAAGGATATTCGTGTTATCGTTGCACTTAACGTCTATTTCGAAACTTTGGTTACCAATTGACTCTGTGCCGTTGTGGATCCTTCATAAAATTTCGACTCGATCTCATAGGAATCAAAACGTTGGAAACAATGTCAACTCGGCGCTCAGCGGCGCACAGCTGCGAAACCAGACCGACCCGAACCTTTGTAAAGATAATTTGTATCGGGTCATGATCCGGTATATAAAGTTTGGTTTTTCGATAATGTTGTATCATGGCGACTTAACTTTTACATTATTCTTTTGGGAAAAAATACATGCGCGTATAGACAATTTGTGAAAAGCGAAGCCTTTCAACTTGACTCACGGATTTACTTTTCTGTTATTTTTAGCTTTTTAAAGGCGACTCCTGTTCATGGATGGTATAGATTTGTTTATTGAAGTCGATTTCTAGAAAGTAGCAAGATAGGGTACAGGTTTTCAGTTAAACCCAAACATTTTTCCCACACAATTACTTCATTTATCGCCCCCACAAAAAATGGAAAACATTGTGAAAAATGAAGAAATTGCTTGAAGAAATTTCAGAACTTGGGAACCGAGACAAAAAGTACATCCCACATTTCATGCTTTGATAATTATCAAAACCCATATAATGTTCCAAACAAATTAACCGACCGATTGTTCTGATTTTGAAAGCCGATATTCTACTGATGAAAGGAATTCCGTTGAAATTAAATTTGATTGTCTAGTAAACAAACACGACCGACATGCCTTAGAACCTTCGCTAGTCGTGATTTTTTACAAGATAAAGGGTCCAGGAAATAACAGTCATAAGGAGATGGCGCTCCCCTTTACCAGCAATGGTTTGGATCTTATGGATGTGTTAAATTGGCCCACTCAAGCGTCGTGAGTACTTATGTATTCTCCAGGAAGTAGAATCGCGAGGAATTTAATTTAAGTTAAAAAAAATGTTTCCTGGTCGATGTAAAATAAATAGGTTAAACTAACCAACATCGGACAAAAAAATTTGAATGAAGCTGTATTTACGATATTTTGGCCGCCGACCAAAGATTTGCACGTAGATTTAGATACAAATATTGAAGTCATAATGTTTATCATTTTTGTTTTTTCTTTTGCTTTATTGTGCTTTAAATATTGAAATGTAGGAAATGAAGAGATTTTTTAGGTTTCATTGACGTATAAAACCGAAATTCGTATCACACGTCTATTTGAATCAGCTTCGAGGTTTCATACAGTGTGATTAGGGTTTTCGTTTCACACCTGAATACAAAAAAAAACCCCAAAAAATCTATTAAATAGATTGTAGTTCGAAAGCTTAATATATTCTAAGTAGTCATGTAAGATGGAATTTTACAATGTGAACATTGGTCAACGCAAAAAATAGGCACCTCTCGAAGTTCCAGATTGCTTTACTTAATTCATGAAACGTCCTCAATCCAAAACAAGAAGTCAAAATTCTAGACTGGTCCAAATTCAAAGAAGCTACAGACGACGTTTTTGAAGTTGGTAGAATATTGTGAATCTTTCTCTGTTAGGATATAAAATATCGTGGATATAGAAGAGATTGTTCGTTTTAAGGAATGTCTTCATTTTCAACAATGTTTTCTCTGTGTTTTTTTCCTGGAGGTCGAAAACATGCAGGATTGTGTGGGAATGGGTTAAAAGACATTTGTCCTGAACCAACACAATCCCGCTTTTTTACGCCCCCCTCAATAAAAAGGCGTTTGAATCCATGAAGAAATTGCTTTTGTGATCCTCAATGGTTTCTACTCTTTCGACAAAATTTTTTTAGAATTACATCACCTTAAAAGTGCCACCTGCAACTTCTTTGAATTTTGACCAGTCTAAAAGTTTGTCGTCTGGTAATAAGTTAAGAGACACAGTATTCGACTAATCTTCATCGGATTGAATCCCTAGAGTATAGCACAAAATTCCATATTGTCGTTGTCATTCTAAAACCTCATAACTACAGCTTGATTCAAGCTGTAGTTACGAGGTTTTAGAATGACAACGACGATATTCTAATTGTAAACGGTCCTACCACAGGTCATTCGGACCACTATTGATGTTAGTTGCTAGGGAAAACTGTGAGTCTAATAGTGCTAATGGAAATGAAAAATTAAGCTGCTTTCAGTATTTCTACCTAAAGAGGTTAAATTGTTCACTATTTTCTCGTTTATCTCTCGGGGGTTTATCTGTTGGTTTACAAAGGTCAGTAAAAGTGCAGTTGGCCAATCGCTGGCCCCGCCCACTGATTCCCTAGGCCCCGCCCATTAAATCCGACAGAAAGTTCCGCTTCGATTTTTCAAGGCGTTATTTTGCAAAAATTATGGCCACCAGCATGTAACATGGTAATGGTAAAATGGTTGGATTTCGACCTAAATGTCGTAACTACAGCTTGAATAAGTCGTCAAACCAACAAACAAGAGGCCCATGAGGGCCTGAGACGCTCTACTGGTTATCAAGTTTTCCGTTATAGAAATCTGATATTTAAGGAAGTTAATTGTTCAAAGAAAAAATGCATGAAGAAAAAAAAGGGCTATATCCCCTTTATCATTTTAAGCAACAATACTCAAGGCCCCTTTTCCCATGTTTCATGACGGATCCACTCCATTTCCAAAAGAAAGTTACCTTATGACCCTACAATCATTCTGTGAATATTTCATCAGAATCTGACAATAATTGTGGACTTCATCACATAAACAGGATTGTTCTGAAGGAAAATCAATAAGGCCCCTTTTCCTGTGTTTTCTGATGGATCATTTCATTCCAAAAGGAACTTTCCCAACAATCCGACAATTGTCCTGTGAAATTTAAAAGACAATTTGATAATGATTGTGATCTTCATCGCATACACAAGAATGTTTTGAATGATAATCTGTAAGGCCCCTTTTCCTCTGTTTCGAATGCCACCATTATTCCATGCATCTTTAATAGAGAATCCAATAAAACTGTTGACTTTATTGTGTTAACAAAAATATTAAATTCAAGTTCTCATAAGGCCCCTTTTCCCGTGATATTTTACTGTTGGTTTTATCATTCTGTGAAAGTTAAAAATGAATCCGATGAAATATTGGGAATTCATTATGTTTACTAGAATATTTTAAAAAAAAAAACATATGGACCCTTTTTACATGATACTTGATGGATTGAACCCAGTACTGAAAAGAACCATTTAAGTATTTGTACAATCATTCTGTGAAATTTTGAAGTGAATCCGGTGAAGTCAAGGGACATCATTGTGTTAACCAGAATATTTAAGAGACTTTTTCATGAGGCCCCTTTTTATGTGACACTTGCCATAGTCAGATCCACTGTCAAAATCAACAATTGGAATGATGGCACAATCAATCTGTTTAATCTGGGGAATTTATTGTGTTAATGAGTCTATAGTGAAATCTTCAGAGGGCCCCTTTTCTCATGATACTTTACAGAACAAACCAAATTTCAAAAGGAACAATTCTAATGAAGGTAGAATCATTCTTTAAAAGTTAAAGAGAATCAATGAAAACAGTGGACTGAATTGTGTCAAGAATTTTTGTAACAAAATTTTGATAAGGCCCCTTTTTCCGTGAAACTTAACAAATCAGTCCCAATGTACAAAGGAACAATCCTAATGATAGTCTGAAGAAAAAGACTGAGGACTTTATTGTAATAATGATGTTTTGTAATAAAATTTTTATAAGGTCATTTTATTAAAGTTTGAAGAGATTCTGATAAAGACTGAGGGCATTATTGTGTTTATGAGGATTTGGTAATAATTTTTCATACAGCCCCTTTTCCTATGATACTAGACAGATCAGGCCCAATTTGGAAAGAAACAAGCCTTATGATGGTACAAACATTCTGTGAAAGTTTGAACAGAATCTGATGAAAACTGCAGACTTAATCTTGGTGTAAAATTTGTAAAATAAAATTTTCATAAGGCTCCTTTTCCTGTGATACTTGAAGGATCAGGTCTCATGTCAGCATCAACAATCGTGATTATTATACAATGATTCTGTGAAGGTTTGAATAAAATCAAATGAAAGCTCTGGACTTGGTTACAAGGATTATAGATAAATTCTCTAAAGGCCCCTTTTCCCATGATACTGGACAGAGCACGCCTAATTTGAAAAGAAAGAATCCTCATGATGGAAAAATCATTCTGTGAAAGTTTTAACAGAATCAGATGAAATCTGTTGACTTTATTGTGGTACAATGATTTTAAAATTAAATTTCATAATGCTCCTTTTCCTGTGATACTTGACGGATCAGGTCTAATGCAAACACCAACAATCATTATTATTGTACAATTATTCTGTGAATGTTTGAAGAAAATCCGATGAAAGCTCTGGACTAGGTAACAAGGATTTATAAATGAAATTTTCATAAGGCGCCTTTTCCTGTGTTTCTTGACAGTTCAAACCCTGTTATGAAAAGAATGATAGTTGTGACCTTCTAAACATTCTGTGAAAGTTTCAACAAAATCTGATCAAAGCTGTGGGCTTCAATGTGTTAACAGGGTTTTATTAATTGAATTTTCATATAGCCCCTTTTCCCATGTTACTTGATGGATCTGAACCAATTCCAAAGGGAACTCTTCTTACAAATGTATAATTATTCTGTTTGAGTATAAAGACAACCCCATCTCATCTGTGGACTTACAAGCATTAATTAAGATTTTTCTAATTGAATTTTCCTAACGCCCCTTTTCCTATGTTTCTCAATGGATCAGACCCAATTTGAAAGGAACAATCCTCATGATGGTACAATCATTATGTGAAAGTTTGAAGTCAATCAGGTGAAATCTAGGGCCATTACGTGTTAACTAAGATTTTTTTATTAAATTTTCATAGGGCCCCTTTTTCCATGAAACTTGATGGATCAAACCTACTTCCGAAAGGAACAATCCATTTAATGTAATAATCGTTCTGGGAATTTTGAAGAGAATTTGTTGAAAACTATGGACTCTATTGTGTTTACGAGGACTTTTTCAATCCAGTTTTTATCGGGCCCCCTTTTCCCGTGGTCCTTGACTGATCATACCAAATTTTGAAAGGAACAATTCTTATGATGGTACAATCATTCTGTTAAAGTTTGAAGTCAATCAGATGAAAACTGTGGACTCTATAGTGTTAAAAAAGATCTTTGAATTAAATTTTAATAGGGCCCCTTTTCCTATGTTTCTTGAGGAATCATATCGGATTCCGAAAGGAACAATCCTTATGGTGGTACAATCATTCTGTGAAAGTTTGAAGGGAATCCTATGAAGACTGTTGATTCCAGAGTGTCAACAAGGATTTCATAAAAGATTTTTCGATTAATTTTTCATAAGGCCCCTTTTCCCGTGTTTCCTGATGGATCTGACCAAATTCCCAAAGGAACAATCCTTATGATGATACAATCATTCTGCAAAAGTTTAAATACAATCTGATGAAAACTGTGGACTCTAGAGTGTTAACGAGGATTTTTTAATGAAATTTTCATAAGGCCCCTTTTCCCGTGTTTCATGACAGATCAGACCCATATTCGAAAGGAACAATCCTTATGATTGTACAATCATTCTGAAAAAGTTTGAAGAGAATCCGATGAAAACTGTGGACGCTATCGCGTAAACGAGGAATTTCGATGGAGTTTTTAATTGAATTTTCATAAGGCCCCTTTTCCCATGTTTCTTGACGGATCATTCCCAATTTCGTAAAGGAACGATCCTTATGATGGTACAATCATTCTGTGAAAGTTTGAAGAGAATCCGGTGAAAACTGTGGACTCTATTGCGTAAACGAGGATTTTAATTGAAATTTAATTAAATTTTCATAAGCCCCCTTTTCTCATGTTTCTTGACGGATTGTACCAAATTTCGAAAGGAACGATCCTTATGTTGGTACAATTATTCTGTGAAAGTTTGAAGAGAATCTAATGAGAACTGTGGACTCTATCGCGTAAACGAGGATTTTTTAATTGAAATTTCTTAAGGCCCCTTTTCCTGAGTCTCTTGACGGATCTGACCCAATTTCGAAAGGAACGATCCTTATGATGGTACAATCTTTCTGTGAAAGTTTGAAGGGAATCTGATGAAAACTGTTGACTTTATCGCGTAAACAAGGAAAAGTTTAACGGACGGACGACGCACGGACGCCGGACTGGAAAAAGCCATCGCTATAGCTCTAGTGGCCTTCGGCCAGTAGAGCTAAAAAAAGGTTAACAAAAAATGGCGGCCAAATGTTGGAGTTAGAAGCTCAGATTCGGGCTGAATAAATGACTCGATTGGTAGGTTGATTCCTAGAATGACGGCAGCGATTTGTCAACTGCTGACTAGATATTAGACAGGTCCAAACGCTAAGAAAATTTCAAACAGTATTTTGATTTAATCGAAAATAACATCTATGGGAAATAATGTGTTAAAAGTAAAAAGGAATGAATTTGTTCTATAACTATAAGGCCTTATCAGAACTTTATGTAGAATTTTCGAACAGAAAAAAATTAATTGAAAAAGGTTTATCCAATGCCCACAAGATTCCGCTTTTTACAACCCTATAAAAAAAAACTTTCGATAACATTGTAGAAAATCAGGAAATTTTTTGTTACAAGCAATTTCTTCATTCTCCACAATATTTTCTACACAAAAAGATTAGGTTTTTTTAAAATTCCATCAACAAAAATTCTTCGTCTACAACTTCTTTGAATATGGACGAGTCTAAAATGTTGTGTGTGGTAATGGGTTTACCGTTTCAAACAGACACAAACAAATAGACAACATGTTTAATTTGAAGATGTTTCAGAGTCAGCAGACGATAAACAATACTGATATAAACCGGTATCTGTTTGATCATAAAGTTCTAACAAACCAACTTTGAGTGGGCGGCCATAACCATCTAACTACAGCTAAAGTAAGCTTTAGTTACGAGGTTTTGGCCAGAGATGAACCCCTTACCACTTTCAGCTTTAGTTTCTTTCATGTAAAGCTCATTTACTCTTTAACCAATTCCCACACAATGATGCCTTTGACTCCCCACAAGAAAACTTTTTGGAAACATTGTGTGAAATGAAGAAATTGCTTGTAACAAACAATTTCTTCATTGCAGCAATGTTTTCTATCCAGAATGTTTAAAAAATCTTAAATTTCAAAGACTTTAAACTGTCGTCTGCAATTCCTTTAAAATTGGACCAGTCTTAAATCTTGTCGTTTGCTAATTGGTTAAAAGGGGGACAGAATTATATAATCTACGACTCGTTGGGCGCGCTAACAGACCTTTTACTCCGCTGTTCGACTGAGATGGTAAACGGCATTAATTTGGTCAGAACCATAATGTAATATAAAAGTAATATTAGCAATTCTTTAATTTAAGACTAAACGTCGATCCCTTAAGCTTGAATAAGCTGTAGTTAAGGCGTTTTACACAAAATAAAATAAAGATTATTGAAGTCCACATTCTTTTCAGGACAAAGATAATTATTCATTTTCTATTGCCTATAGGGACCCTTTAAAAATGTTTCAAACAATTTCTCCTGTTTTCACGATATGTGCATTGTATATATAATTTCAATACATTTCATTGGTCCAAAGAGATCAGTTTGGTACAGTTATTGGTAAAGCGCTTTTTGTTCTTTTTTCTTTGAAACACAGCAAAGCTCGTAAATACACCAAAAGTACGCATTAAAACCCACAGGTTCTTGACCCATTGAACTATGAAACAAATGTCTTTAAATGCTTATTTCTCCTCAACCTCGCCGAATTGACCGATCATAGCTGTCAATCAAAAGTCCATCGATCAATCAAATTATTCTATTTGACCGGAAGTGAACTTTAATTTCGCCATAGGCCGACATTTATGTGAACCATTTAATGCTTTCGCGACTTATCCGTTGTTACTACAGCTTAAGAAAGGAAATTTTATTGATACTTTCCTAAAGATCAACGGGACAAAATGATCAAATTTTGAGATTTCCCATGTTGTTTCATGTTAAATTTTGCCAGGAGCATATCTCTGAAAGTAAGGTAGCCGTGAATTTAAACAATCTTGAGTTGATAAAAGTGTTTGTCAAGAAAATTTCAGCTTCTTTATTTGTTGAAGTTATATTCATTTGTTTAATTCTCATTTTGTCCGGAGTTATATCTCTGTAAGTAAAGTAGTTATCACTTTGAAAACTTTATGACTAGATAGCGCAAGAATCATTTATTATTGTCATGCTGATTCCGGAATATTCCTGTTTCCATATATGCAGTCTGATCTTGGTCTACAAAATCTGCTATTCTTTTAAAGCCAGGGTAATTTATGAGATAAATTTTCAAATTAAATATTAACCAGCAATAAATGATTCCAGTGCTTTCAGGCCTTGATTTTAATGCAATCCTTCAGAGGATTTTATTCAGCATGATAAGGTTTAAACCTAGCTTGCCTTTTATTCCCGTTTATTGTTTTGATAGTAGCATTTTGTTTTGAAAACATCTCTGTAAATATATTTGATGTTATCTCGATTACTGATAGATAGATCTCAGAAAGGAAAGGTGCAGTGCACAAGAACTTGCTTAGGTTTTAGCTATTTTTCTTAGTTGTTTTCATTACTTAAAGTTTGTCCAGAGCATATGTCTGCAAGTATAGTAGATATCGACTTAACCTTAATGAGAGAAGAGATCCCATTCACAAGAAGTGCAGTGCACACACATAAGTGCAGTCTAATCTTAGTCTATTCCACCTGTGTGTCCAATCCAAGCAAGAATTTTTTATGTAATGATTTTACACAGAAATATTGATCTACAACTATTACGTCTAGTGCTTTCATTTCTTTGATTTTTGTGCATTTCTGAAACGTTTTTAATCAGAATGACAAGGGTTAATACTACAATACATTGAAGAGGATGTATTTTTCTAATTTTGTCTCGTTGACCTTTAGGAAGTTATCAACAAAATGGCCACGTACTTAATATATACACGCATTAATTTGACTTCTGTGAATTCCAAGAAAGAGTGGAATCTCTGCTAAATCTTTGAAATCAAACAGATTTTGTCGCACCAACTTAATGGTTCGTTAGAGTAGTAATTAGCTATCAATGAGAGATGGAACATTAAATGCTTAATCGGTGTACAAATACGCAAGTCAATAAGTCCATTCCAACACATCATAATGTATATAGGAAATGCGTTTCCATTTCTAATTTCTTTCAAGGAAAAAGAGTCATATTTCAAGTTCTAAATATTTTTTCGTTTACAACTTAGATCTACGTGAATAGAAAATGATACAAAGGGTAAGCAGTAACAAGGTATTCCCTTAACCCATTACCAGATATCAAAATTTAGACTAATCAAGCCTGGAAGAAGTTGCAAACGATATTTGAGCGTGTGCGTGACATTTCCAACAATTACACATGTGCGCCACGTAAAGACTCAGATCAGCCTGTGCACCCGCACAGGCTGATCAGAGTCTTCACTCTGCGCTCTGTAGATAGATACTGAC
Organism: Fragum fragum; assembly: GCA_946902895.1. Classification (NCBI taxonomy): domain Eukaryota; kingdom Metazoa; phylum Mollusca; class Bivalvia; order Cardiida; family Cardiidae; genus Fragum; species Fragum fragum. The sequence continues at coordinate 48,484,726 of OX336374.1, forward strand.
CCAAAACTTCTTTAAACAATCAGCGAATATTCTAAATGTCCCGAAAGGCTGTCCAGAGCGCTCAATGTGTGCAAGTCACGCACATGCGAATTGTTGGAAATGTCACGCACAGGCTCATTTAAAATTGCGCTGGAATTGAAAAATAATTGACAAAGAGGTTGGAATAAATTGAGAGACAGTACGTAATTTCTCGTTACAATCAATTCTTTCTTTCCCGCAAAGTTTTCAATGGTTTTCTTTCTTCATAGTCATTATGAGATAATGGGTTAATAGGGTTTTATGGTGTCTTGTTCATAAATGAGGACGTACCATCAAACAAGATATACTCCTACAGTTCCTGTAAAATGCACTATTGTGTACCAAATTATGATATTTCTCTTTCCAATGTACAAACTTAATACATTTCACTAATTGATGCACCGTACTTATCAAGATATGACATACAGATCGGAAGTACCTTTAAGTTATGTAAATTCAAAGCTATTAAAATACACTTTTAGGTGAACCTACTTTCAAGTTAAGAAATACTCATTATGAGGTACATTTTTAAGAAATTTAATTAAACTATATTTTTTAGGTGCTTACATTTTAAGTTAGGATAAACACATTTTGAAGAACTTTTTGAACAAAGTTACTAAATTACAATTTTGTGGATCTTCGTGAAGAGTAATGAAAAACACTTTTTGATGTATCTTTGGTTTAAAGTTAAGGAGTTACACTGTTTGAGGACACCATGTACAAAGTTATGCAATACACTGAAGTATCTTTTGTTCAAACTTTACACTGTTAGAGGATTCCCAAGTTCAAGTTATAAAATACACCTTTTGAACTATCTTTTGTTAAAAGTTCAGAAACAACACTGTTTGAGGACCCTACGTTCAAGTTATAAAATACACCTTTTGAACTATCTTTTGTTAAAAGTTCAGAAACAAAACTGTTTGAGGACCCCAAGTTCAAGTTATAAAATACACCTTTTGAACTATCTTTTGTTCAGAAACAACTCTGTTTGAGGTACCAACTTATGAAAAACACTTTTTGGAGTATCCTTTGTTCTAAGTTAAGAAACTACACTGTTTGAATACGTTGAAATTATGAAATATTAATTTGATTTCTAGAACATATTTCATAAATTCAAATACCAAGAACTATTCTTTCTCAGAGTTGAATTAGAAACTCGAGCCACATTCATAACATACCGACTAGAAGTTAAAGCTATTTTGCAAAGACTCTTCGAACCTTTCAAAATACTTTTGTCACCTGATTACCGATCGAGTTTGACAACCTTTTTTTCGATACATCTATCCCTCGATTAAATCCTCTTTTCTAACTAAATTTTATTCTATCTCTTTCTCTTTCTCTCTCTCTCTCTCTCTCTCCTCTCTCTCTCTCTCTCCATCTCCCCTCTTTCTCTCATTCTCTCTCTTTCTTTCTTTCTCTCTCTCTCTCTCTCTCTCTCTCTCTCTCTCTCTCTCTCTCTCTCTCTCTCTCTCTCTCTCTCTCTCTCTCTCTCTCTCTCTCTCTCTCGCCTCATATAAGACAATCCACATTTGTGAATTATTTATATGTCATGTTCATAATCATAATCTTATAATAGTACGTAATCAAACCAAATTAAATATGAAGTTTGAAGTACATAATCAAACCAAATTAAATATGAAGTTTGAAGTGTGAAGTTAGAAGTATGAAATGTGAAGTTTGAAGTTTAAAATATGAAGTTGGAAGTATGAAGTGTGAAGTTGGAAGTTTGAAGTTGAAAGTATGAAGTTTGAAGTGTGAAGTTGGAAGTGTGAAGTGTGAGATTGGAAGTATGAAGTGTGAAGTTAGAAGTTTGAAGTTGGAAGTATGAAGATGGAAGTTCGAAGTTGAAAGTATGAAGTTGGAAGTTTGAAGTGTGAAGTAGGAAGTATGAAGTTGGAAGTGTGAAGCTGGAAGTATGAAGAAAGTGAGGTGTGAAGTTTGAAGTGAGAAGTTGGAAGTTTGAAGTGTGAAGTGTGAAGTTGGAAGTTTAAAGTGAGAAGTTTGAAGTGTTAAAATTGAAGTGTGAAGTGTGAAGTTGGAAGTTCGAAGTGTGGAGTTGAAAGTATAGGTGTGAAGTGTGAAGTGTGAAGTTGGTAGTATGAAGTTGGAAGTTGGAAGTTTGAAGTGTGAAGTTAGAAGTTGGAAGTTGGGAGGTCCAATTTCACACTTCATACTTCCAACTTCACACTTCAAACTTCCGACTTCATACTTCCAACTTCACACCTCAAACTTCTAACTTCACACTTCAAACTTCCAACTTCACACTTCAAACTTCCAACTTCCAACTTCCAACTTCACACTTCTAACTTCACACTTCAAACTTCCAACTTCAAACTTCACATTTCATACTTCCACCTTCACACTTCAAACTTCACACTTCAAACTTCCAACTTCAAACTTCACATTTCCTTCTTCATACTTTCAACCTCACACTTCAAACTTCCGATTTCCTACATCCAACATCATACTTCCTACTTCACACTTCATACTTCCAACCTCACACTTCAAACTGCCTACTTCATACTTCCAACTTCACACTTCAAACTTTCGACTTCATACTCCCAACTTCTCACTTCCAACTTCAAACTTCCGACTTCATACTTCCAACTTCACACTTCAAACTTCCGACTTCATACTTCCAACTTCTCACTTCCAACTTCCAACTTCCGACTTCACACTTCAGAGTTACTATGTTTGAAGTGTGAACTGTGAATTCTTGATGTCACCACCGGTCTTTGGTACACCACCGGTCTTTCGTATGTTTCCCTTGTTGTATTTTGTAAATACTTGGGTGAAATAAAAGTTATGTTCTGTTCAAAAACAATAAAAAGCAGGCGATGCGAAATAAATCAATTAAAAGCCAACAATTGTACCTGTTTGACACATAATATAATTACTTCATCTTATGACAGTTTGATAAGACTTTTATCGTATTTATAATTCGATGCATTAGTGCTTTAAGAGCACATACATTTTACGACAATAAACCTCTTATTGATAATGGCTTTTTAGCTCTTCCCAAAAATATTTTTACGTCCTTTTCAACGTTACTTTGCTATCTTGCACTGATTTCTTACACATGAGAAATAATAAGTAATGGATTACCAGTAATCATTCTTTCACAAAGGTCGGCATCGAATCTTGCTGTTATCGAATATCGATTTTGTCATCATAGGTGTATTTCAGGATATACTTACGGAAACTACCGAAAGACAATACGACCGCTCGCCAATTCACGAACTCTTCGCTTAAATGACCTCGAGTGCAGATTTGTATCAATAGGATCTATCACTATACCAAAATATGAACATTGCGTCTTGAAAAGGATTAAAGAAATGTTAAATATAAAAGTTAATTACAGGAAGAGAGAATGACAGAATTGAAGACAGGCAGGTGACCTTGTTCAGCGGTTCTGTATTACGCTTATGTGACATTGTAAGGCACTTCATGTCCAAATAAACCCCTGCTATGGTAGAATGAAAATGTAGATTCAGGAAATCTAGCTACGGTGAAAATTGTCGACACTGGTCAACCTGCACAGTTCGTGCAGTCTAACCTCGGTCAAGGATTTTGCACTTTTAAGGTTTATCCCTTTTGCTACAGGTAATAAAAATATTCCAGAAATGTGACTGCCTCGATGACCGAGTGGTATAGGTACTTGAACCATGAACTGAAGTCCACGGTTCGTGGGCAAGACACTTAATAGCCAGCCCCAGTGTACCCATCTGTTAAAACGGGTAGCATAGGGTTTATGCAACGGCGTCTCTTTCAAGGACACGTAAGCATATAGACTGTGGGTGTTCGAGATCGTTTCTATAGGCTTAAACCCTTAGATCTACCAGATGATGAAATTTGAGACTAGTCTAAGAATTTGCAGACAACAAGTTTTAGTTTATGAAATTTCAAAAATGGTGGTCTTTTGGGGTAGAAAACTGTAGATAAATGAATAATTTGCTTATTGCAAGCAATATCTTCCTTTATCCTCTATCACTAAATTTCTTTTTGTGTGTGTGTGTTTTGTGTCTGGTTTTGTTGTTGTTGTTGTTGTTGTTATTCCTGGTGGAGGCAAAAAGCATGATTTTTTGGGAGTGGGTTTAAGCAATGGAACTAAAATGAATTATAAACTAAATACGACTTACCCTGATTTGATGCTAGATACCATACCCAAAACACCAGCAAATGTGTTGAGTATTGTTACATGCGTACAACTTGCAAATTTAAGCATATCATTTATCACTATTCAATAAGAGATTTTCACATTTTTTCACATTTTTTAGGATAGTCCAACCGAAGGAAGATGCTGGCGAGTATAAATATAAAGACGGGCATCATTTTGATGACGATTACCAGACGTTAAATTTCAGACCGGTCCAAATTGAAAGGAGTTGCAGACGACATTATAAGTTTGTGAAATTTTAAATTTTCCAACTTTCTGGGTAACAGCATTTTGTTAAAATGAAGAAATTGCTTGTTGCAAGCAGTTTCTTTATTTTTACATAATGTTTTCCCAATCGTCTATCTTGAGGGGCATCCAAAAGCGTCATCGTGTTGGAATGGGTCGGTGTACATTGAAAAACCGGGTATTTCTTATGACAAAAACATTGTTGGGAAAGATGAAATTAATGTAGTTGGCTCCTCATCGTAGATGTCATCGAGAGAATGAATAATGACAGAAAACACTATCGAAAAGGGGAACATATTTTTCCACTTCAAATGTTCATAGAGTATGTATATATCCAACCAACAACAATCCTTTCGTCTGACGTCAAAGGTTTATTAAAATATACTTTAAGAATTAGTAACAAAAAAACTAGGTCACCGGAACACAAGAAAGATTGGCGTGGAAAAACATATCTCACAAAAGAACAGAAAAAATACTTTGTCTGCAAAATTAACTCCAAATAAGACACTAGATCTAGGTACTGAAATCGATCTGGTATAAAAACAGGAGTGGTTGTTTTGTCTACCTTCGTTTATTGAAAACAGGAATTCGCCACGTGCATGTTCTTAATGTGGTTCGGCTTCAAAAACCTCTTAACTACAGCTGATTGAAGAAGTAGTTAGGAGGTCTATGGTAGCGCGTCGACGATATGCTACTTATAAGTACAGAACGAGTACGGTTTACCTTATCTCGCCTTTTCCGATTTCTTGGGTCCGACACATATAAGGTCATAATAAATATTGAATTAAGTGTAGAAATTCTTCGTAATCTCACACTAATTGGCCGAACGCGGCTGTCAATCAAAAACCGATAGACCAATCGTATTATACATTTTTACCGGAAGTTACCTTTGAACTCCGACGTTGCCGTTCATTTCAGTGGAACATTTGTGTTGGTTTGACGACCTAAACATCGTAACTACAGCTTATTCAAGCTGTAGTTACGACGTTTAAGTCGCCAACCAACAAATAATGTGCCATAGCCTGTCTGGTAGGTTTCCTGTTAGACTGTCAGTCAGACTGGTCTTAATCGTCTATGGTTCCTAATCATGTATTTGGGGTATTTTCTTCATTTGACTGATCACTAACCCTGCCCGTCGTCTTCCGATAGGAAATTCGGCTAAGAGATTAAACGGCGTTGTTTGGCAGAATTCATGCTCTGTAACATGTAACAAATATTGATAAAATAAAACGGATAGATGAATAAGATCAATATTAGATGATCTGAATTTTTTTTAAAAAAAAGTAAGGAGTTGCACTCGCTTGTTTGTGACCAAAATTTAAAAGGTCCAAGGACCCCGGCGTCAAACCCTACATCACTCACATAAAATGAATATATTGGGATACCGAAAAGCTCGAAGTAATTTAGGATTTTCTGTCAAAGTTGGCATAAATGAGGTGACTTCTTTGAGACCTCGTCGACATTGATTGATGGCTTTGCTATTCTCGTCTGAGTGTCCTTTTTATGTCATCTTATTGGAGCATTCTGGGACAAATTTCGATCAACAATTTCAAGCTATGACTCATTGTATTTGATAAAATGGACGGATCGACAGCCAAGCCCCGTGACCTCTAACAAGGTGATTCAACTAAGATATGAGCCTATGCGTGACATTTCCAACAATTTCGCATGTGCGTGACTCGCACACATTTAGCACCCTTGACAGCCATTCGGGGGCAATAAGAACATTCGCTGATTGTTTAAAGAAGCTTTGGGTCAGTATCTATCTACAAAGCGCAGAGTAAAGACTCTGATCAGACTGTGGGGATGCACAGGCTGATCTAAGTCTTTACTTGGCGAACATGTATAATGGTTGGAAATGTCACGCATGCGCTATTATTAAACGACGTTAGTTTGCAAGCCATGTGGTGAAGAACGTAAAACAGCAGGCAAATCGTTAGAATGTGGCCTAACAGTCGTATCTTCGGCTGAATAAGCCGACAAAAATATCCGTCATAAATGTAGGAGGTCAACATTCGGTCTAAATGAATGATTTGATTGGTCAATCGACTCATCGAAAATTATGACCAGATATTCGTAAATTAGGACCACCAGAGATAAAGAGAACTGATGTATTTATTTAATTTACAGGATTTCGAATGAAAAATGTTCAAAAGAGATAATGTCTTGCATAGATGTTAATTTTATTAGCATAGTTTCATGTGTCGATCTTAAAATACAAAGATAGCCTTCACCTGACGTTTAGAAATTGCTGGGATCTGTTATATAGGATTATATATATTTTTTGTAAATATAAAACTTTGTATCTTTTATATTCTTCAGGTTGTCGATCCGGTTAGCTCAGCTGGTAAAAAACTACCCAGAGATTCGAGTCCCGAGCTGAACAAACCAACAATTAATTGCTTTCGGGTGAGAAGTTGCAAGAAGCACGTAAAAATTAACCATGGCTCCAAGTAGTTTCGCTCTGTTTCCTTGCACTTTCCCGAGTAGCAACGAGTCGGGGGGCGTCAATCGGTTAGGCTACCAGTCTGTTAGGAAGTCAGTCTGCTAGCTCTACTATATTCTCATCAGAGTAGCGGACTGACACAACGAGAACTAAATTTAAGCTACCAGCTCAGGACCAGTTTTTTTGCAGCCGCGCCGTATCACGAGAATGAGGTACTGCTATCGTCAATGCATCTCACAACGAAGCGGCGAGAACTAGTGCCGCTCGCTGCATAAGGCAGTGGTCAGGACTTAATGGTCGAAAAGCGCTTGGGTCGAGTTAAGGAAATGTAACTCTCCTCTCGTTGATTCGCTTACGACCGCTGCGGCGGAGCACAGCTATGCTCAACCGACGCACTAATCTTGGCTCGAGGGACGTATGCTGCAATCGTACTGCGTCTGTTTCCCAGGAATTAAATGATGATGTCTTTGATTTTCCTCGGGCCAAAGCGTCTCGGACTGGTGCACCCTAACTGTACTTAAGAGCCCTTATAAGGAGCCCCTTTTTTGCTAATTACTTGAATTTATTTAAAAAAAAACACCTGGAGCACTATGTCACTTCAAAAGTATGGTCTACCAATGTCCACCAATTTCTAACCTATTTAGTATCACGAATGAAGCAAAACTCAAGAAGAACCGATCTACCAGTCTGCTCAATTCCCAGTAGCTTACTTAAACCAATTTTACTTTACCCTGATGGATTATAAAGACTGTAGCTTTGTGACATATAAAAATGGGGTAAAAAATGAAGAAGAAAATATTATCGGGAGTTAGCAAACATAAACAAATCAATGAATTTGAGATCTATTAAGCATCATAATTGAACTCAATCTAAGTCCCTCTTCCCATGGTGATAGTCTGTTAATCTGCAACTCTACTAACTTAACTTTGTCGCTCATTTTGAATAAATGCGGGGCTAACTAGACGGAATACGCATATATTTTTCAGAAAACCTGTGTGTATGACATTTGTTCCAAAACACCCGGCATCTTGATGTTATAAAAGTGTCGACCTTGACACACTACGTTTACTGGTCAACCTGAGTTGAAAGTTATAGACTGACATACTATTTAAAATTACTATTAACTCTTGTCAAGCTGAATGGAATTTTCTACAGAATTGCAACAAAATCAAAGGACTGATAGCAATGGAAGCATTTATTGTTTGGTAACATTTTTTGAAACAAATATCCCACAAACAATTCTGGCTTAAAATGGACAAGCAGGTGGTGTGAACAAAATCTTACTGCATGTACATGCAGGCTGAATTTTGTCTTTACCTCCTGCCCAAACAGGAATTTCCAAGCTCAGTATGACATGGAATCACCCGAACTTTTTACATGAAGACATTATAATTTTTTGAGAAAGGGAAAAAACTTATGCTGGTGTGCTTATGGTTTTCAATTTGACCATTTCGACATTAGGTGTCACTTTATATTTCTTCATCATTTTTCATATTCATATAAGAAATGAAGAACATTTTTGTTTCCATTAAAATATGAACCTAAAAACTTATTACGAAAATCTATTAAAAGTGAATGGTGAAAGGGTCGACACTTTTCCTAACTTCGCAGCTACCATCCTCTTGGATCCTTTATTGTCTAACGTTTAAGAAATCGGCAATGTATCGCCCGTTCAAATAGCACGGATCGACTTACAGGAACACAAATTGCTTGTCTATTTATTACGTGACGCATGTAAACGCACACTTTTCAATAAACATTCTTGTTACATACGAATCTCCCCCAAGAAACTGCCATTATCCGTTACTGTGACGGGTTGATATTTCAAATTGACCTTTATAAACAACCATGACAACCATACAAACAGATAGGCCTGAAAGAATTCTCAGGTATAATTTGAAAGTCCTGTCACATAATTTCAATCGTCTTGCAACGAGACTTCTTTGAATGGGAATAGACTATCCAGACTAGACAAGGATGGAAATTTAGTCCCTTGCCTATAACAGCAGTAGCCATACACATAAACTTGGATAAATCCACGAGAAAAAAAAACCATACATTAAAGGTCGAAACAAAAACGGCTGCGACCAGCCTAACCTGTTAAATGTTCCAGTCAAATAAAGAGTTTTATTTTTTACCAAAATGACATTTTCATTGACAAATTGATATTGACTGATAGGCCTTGCCACCAGGAATTCACATGTGAAATATGAAGTCCAAAGCCCTTATCATTCACAGGTTAGAGTTGCTGTTGTCGGTTGATCGATAGAGGGGGTGTTGTTAAACGGACAGGCAGGACAAAACATCTCCGACTTGTTCGTTCGTGATACTCGGAAATTACTATAGAGTGATTGATAGACAATACTATACATAGACCACAATTAGTTTGAATAGAGAACGTTATCGTGGCTTCACGAGGCTTATTGAAAATTATTTTTGGAAAACACACTGGAAATAAATCAAGAATCCAGTTATAGGACATAACGTCTTTCTTTGTGGGTCATTCATGCTTTCCACCGATTTCCTTTTAAATCAATAATGATAATGCTATTTTTTCGATGTAAACCCCTAGTAATTCCTACTCGAAATTCTAGCTCGATGCAATTTTAGAGCATGTCATATCCATTGTTTAGCTTTTACTATTCTTTTTAGTTGGTTTCAACAACAGATTTGAGCTTACTTCGAGGCTCTCGAACACCCAATTAGCCAGTTGGCCATCGGGGTAATCGATAGATCCAGACTTAAATAGAGAAATAGCAAATCGTTAAGAAATTTAATTACTATTATTGAAAAGCCTTTCTCTCTAAATATGTACATTTTTTTTATTTGACACGTGTCATTCCAATCAGCGTGTAAATATTGTGCCAGATAACCTTTCCTGCTTTGCAAAAATTTTAGCCCTGTCCATATTCAAATGTTTTCAAAATGAAAAGTCATATTGGATTAGATGGAACGATAACCATTAGGCGTAGAAAATGTGATGGTAAAAGAAGAAATTGCTTGTTAGAAACAATTTATTTTTTTCCACGATGGTTTCTCAATTATAAAATGACAGGAATGAAAAATTCAGGACATGAAGAGAAAATGGTTCACAAGCAAGGCTTGAAAAAGCTCTTACCGCTTGACGGATCAGAAATGTAAACGAAAAATAGAACTTCAATCCTGAATCCGTTCATTTATGGAGGTCGGAAATTAATCTCGTATGATTGGCAGACCATGCTTTACATAGGCCATAAGTTTGAATGATGAAGTCCTATATGGCTTCATTACGCTAATTGAATATTATATTTGGAAAGTACGATGACAATAAAACGAGAACCCCATTCTTCTAGGACAGTAAGGCTATATACGTAAAACCGAGGTGTATGTTTTTTTTTCTCTGTCTCTAAATTTCTCTAAAATGAAACAAAAACAAAAATATTTGACAGAAACTGCTCATTCTAGGAAAGACTTGAGGCATTTCATGTTTCGTACCTTGGTGCAGTAAGTTTATTCGTATGCGTATGCACACGGCTTATGTGAAATTATAAACATATTCAGTGATATATAAAGTTACTTCCACACATTCGTTCATACTATACCTGGTGTCCTACTGGTTTTACCATACAAAGAAATGCTTAACCCTTTCCTGGACAAGCACTGTGATTTTATACTTGTGAAAACATTGTGGAAAAAGAAGAAATTGCTTGCGACAAACAATTTTTTCTTTTTCCACAATATTTTCTCACCTGTAAGTTAGTTTATTTTCAAATTGCATCCAATCTTCATTGTCGTCAGCAATCTCTTTCAATTTGGACCAGTCTTAAATTAAAAAAAAACGAGAAAGGGTTAATACGGAAGCGAACTATGAAATCTCGTAGAGTAGATATAACGACTGGAAATGCCCGTTATATTCAACGTTTTAATCGTGGTTGGCTTGACCAGGAAGCAATCTGTTGCTGTCGGTTGCGTGTTCAGGTCATGGTGAACTTAATTAATGTCGGTTGACTTTGGTATACAGTCAATACTCTTCAAGTTGCTTTCTACACTTTTACGATGATGGCCCCATGTTTCCCTAAATATCTGGCCAAATGTCATTGGAGTAGACTTTTCTTTAAAACAAGTTTGAAACCGCAAATATAGAGCCTTGTGACAACTTGACGATGAGAATTCCAAATTAATTTAAGGAAAATCACAACTAGGCAAGTTTCAAACAGTTGTGCTTTTGGCGAAGATTTGAAATGAATTAGTGTGGTCCATTTCTGGTTTCTGGAGAACCCAGATTTTGCAATAACGCCATTGTTAGCCGTGTATGGTCATGGGCTTCCCTCAGAAAGATTTACCGTATCCGTATTAATTATTGGCCATGACCTTTAGGTACGGGATCAGTGACGGCAAGGATGAGTATAAGAGTGCAATGAAACATGGACTTACAAATCGTTCAGAAATGTATTATAATGATTCCTGATAAACTGATGATATCTTAGATGTATACCAAGGGGAAAAAAGCTAACTAACTAATTATGCATTAAAAGCATGATTTCCTCGCTTCTAAAGGCTGTCTGACGCAATTTTGCCGAAACACGTTCTGCACGTGCTTCCACATGTACGTGAAGTCTATATCCACAATATCTATCCCAGTTTATCAGGAATCATTATTGATGCATAATTAGTTAGTTAGCTTTTAAAAATTGCAAACGAGACTGATTTTATAAGGTTTATACATTTACGTTGAAAAATAATGTAGGTCGAAAAAAATTGCTGAACTTTTTTCCCTTAATATATTTTCTTATTTTCACCAGGCCCCTTTTCCCGTGTTTCTTGACGAATCTGACCCAATTTCTAAAGGAATAATCCTTATCGTGAAACAACCATTCTGTATAAGTTTAAAGAGGATACGATAAAACTGTTGATTCTATAGGGTAAACGGGGATTTTTAATTAAATTAGGCCCCTGTCCCATGTTTTTACGGATCTGACCCAATTTCGACAGGAACGATCCTTGTGATGGTACAATCATTCTGAGAAAGTTTAGTGAGAATCGGATTAAAACTGTTGATTCTAGAGCGTTAACAAGGAACATTTAACAAACGAACGGACGACTTGACGGACGCCGGACGGGAAAACGCCATCGCTATAGCTCTTCTGGCCTTTGGCTAGTAGAGCAAAAAATTGGAAAAACCATGTCAGCCATTGAAACTGCTAACTTAAATTGAAGTATATTGATACAATCGTTATGGTCGGTAATGATTCAAACTCAGTTTCGCAGAGTACGTCCGCTCTTACAAAAATGCAATGCAAGATTATGTTAACCAATATACTTTATACTGTTGTGTGCAAATGCCATATTCGTTGTGGCCAGTCACAAGTTATGTTTAGTAAGCAAATGGATTAAATGTACTCTAGGGGAAAAAGATTGTAGAGAGAGTGTAGGTATCAATTTGTAAAGACACCAGCCACTTATCCCCGGAAATGAGGGTGACAAGTCTGTCTAATGACATCATTGACACTATAATGAGCTTTGTTGGAGCTCGAGCTTAGTTTTGTAATAAACAACGGGGGCGTATCAAGAATTTAATTTTATTTAGTAACACTTGCTAGAGCTTAAATATATACACCATGATTGGTAGGTGTTTGTTAATACATGTTTGTATATCTCTAGGTTTATAACCATACAGTAAGCCCACAGTATAATAAATTGCTTGGTCTATACATATAGAAATCAAAGCTCTGAAAGTACTGATAATGTACAACCTTGTTGGCATACTAGAGTTATATGGCATTTTTCATCTAGATTATCGTATTTAAGCATAACGTCTCGCCTGGTTGGCTTAACAGGTAATACATGAGGTTTTGTACTCTAGAGCCCAAACTCGTCTAAGAAAAAAAGGCCATTGCCACACGCGTCATTTGACTCTCACCGTCGGAAATATAAGTAATTTTCTTATCAAGTTGGCTAAGCATCAAATGGCTCATATTTGTAGTTGTAGTTATAAATGTGTGTGTCCTGGCGTGAAAAATGACAGTATGCAATTGTTTGGTGCAACGTTTTACTAAAATCATTCTGAAACCGACGCTAACCGAATTTACTTAATCACAGTCTAACTAGTTTTCAAGATCAATACTTGTTTTTCTTTTCTGATATGATCCTTTTCCGCTGACAGTCCACAAATAATTAAGATATCATTTGACCTATTACCAGTCTGCAATTTTCAGATTGGTCAAAATTCAAAGAAGTTGCAGACGATAATTTTTTGATTTTTACAACTTTCAGGAAAAGAATGTTGCAGAAAATTTCACACAATATTTCTCCAGTTGTTTTTTCTTAAGGGCGTCTAAAAGCGTCATTGTGTTGGAATTGGTTAAGAAACTTGGAAAATATTAGGTTAGCGAATTTCATTGAGAATTATTGCTTATGAGTAACAAAATAGAGATTCTGTATTTCTTTTAAACCTTCTGCGACCCAGGAGGAAAAATGCTTGAATCGATCAGTTTCTCGTTTGATCATAATGTTTTCTACCCTATCTCGGTCTTAGTTTTTAATTTCGAAGCGATTTGAACTGTCGTCTGTAACTTCTGTCGATTCGGACTTGTTTAAAATTTGATCGTATGGAAATGGGTTAAAAAGGCCAATAAACATCCAAGAAACTTCTTTGAACATACGTAACTGCATAGCTTATCACTCCCGCGGTATACAGCTGCTATGCTGTGTTCTAAAAATAGAAGCAAATTTACTCACTTTTTATAATTAAAAGACTGCGCAGTATTGGAATCGTAGCTGCGACAACGCTTAACGGACCATTGGTAGGTGTTTACGTAAGAGGAGACTTTACGCTTCCTTCGAATCATATAGAATCCCCGTATTACGCCATTTTCAGAATGTAGTTGTTTGCAGGGGACAGGTTTTGTAAAAAAAATCGAAATTAATTGGTCACTACTTCTCTTCTATCCGAGTGATATCCTACGTTGAGACGACCATCAATAAAAACTCAGTCGCCGTCTAATTTCTTTCTCATTTGGCTGGTTGAAATGTTAGCCCATTGCCATACGACAAAATATTGTTCTCGTCCAAATTAAAGGAAGTTGCAGACGTAAATATCAAGCTTATGGGATTTAGAAATATTTTTTGTGGTACAAAACATTATGGAAAATACATAAATTACTTAATCAATTTCCTCAATTTACGGAGTGTGATCTTCCCATGCCTTTTCCCTGAGAGGAGAAAAAAAGCGGGATAGTGTGGAATCGGTTAAATCTTTGTGTTCAACGTCAGTGATAGACCGGCGTAACCCAACGTAACTTCAGCATATTCCAGCAGTAGTTACGATGTTATCATATAGACCTAAATTGATATGCAGATCACGCGCAAGATGGAAATAAAGACAATTGTCTGTAGACTCAGTGAGACTTGAAATTCATATCACATTTTGTAAAGAAATACGATTTATTTCTTTGATTTTTTAAATTCTTAACTACTAAGTTTTTCTTTGTTAACGTTTTTTAGATTATCTGTCTTCTAAAGTCTTAGTATTGGATTACCCAATTACCACACACAAATAAGTAAATAAATAAGTAGACTCGAAATAGCGAAAAAAGTTACAGACAGTTCAAAGTAGACCAAGTTTTGAAAAGAATGCTCAAAAAGGTTAGAAAATGAGATATTGTTTGTTACAAGCAATTTCCTCTTTTCCCGCAATGTGTTCTAAAGCCATATTGTCCAGAACGTAAAAATGAGGTGCTGTATTCATTTAAAGAAATATTTACCTCCGAGCTTACTCAAAACAGTCATTCAATTATAAAACAAAGAGTCAAACAGCTTCGGTCAGTGTCAACCATAAGTACTTCTTAAGAGAGTCACTTTAACCCTTTCTCGTACAACCCCTGATTCTCACGTTCGTGTGTTATCCTACTTGAGAAAACAAAGTGGAAAAAGGAGAAATTGCGTGTAACAAGAAATTTCTTCTTTTTCCAAAATATTTTCTATTATATAAAAAGGTTAGTTTTTAAAATTATAGTAACTTTATAATGCCGTGATACCCCGTTGGATTTGGTCACATTCTTGTTAAAATTGTCAAAACAATAAAGGGTTTAGACATCACTATATACAGGACCTGTATTCGAGCTGAACCTGTCTAACCAATCCTGCTACTTTTCAGTCCCAAATGAGCAATGACCTGTTCATATCAGCCATTCCCGAAAACAAAGTCATTGGATTGTAAATCCGATAAAGGTGAATCACAATCAAACACCCACGGTCCACATATCATTTAGTCTTTACAAATAAAATGGTCCACCGGGCATATGGGCCTTTAACCCTTTCCCGTTTTTTCAAATTTTAGACCAGTCCAATTTGAAAGAAGTTGCAGACAACAATCAAAAGTGGGTGCAATTTGAAAAGTAACAAACCTACAGGTTAGAAAATATTGTGGAAAAAGAAGAAATTGCTTGTGACAAGCAATTTCTTCTTTTCCCACAATATTTTCTCAAATATAAATTCACAGGGACGTGAAAACAAGGGATTATACAGGAAAGGGTTAAAAGACAGCAGTCTGTATAAGACAATCCTTTTTGGCAGGTCCCTGGGTGGCTGACTTTCAAAGGATCGATTGTACTTCTATTTTCGTGCAAAAATAGGATTGAGATATAATCATCGGACTGCTAAATCATCCAAATATTAGATTTAAGGAAATGCATTCTTGCGAACATATTCCTCTTAAGCATTATATGTTGTCTATTTTTCTGAAATTCTGAACCATAACTTAAACAGATATTAAGCACTTTTGGGCAAAAAGCTATATTCATACAACTGTTATTAGGTCTACGTTCTTTTTAGCTAGCAAAGCGTCAGCTTTGATAGCTTAAGTTAACAGACACAATTTTGAGGCTTTCTCAGAGTTCAACGAGTGCAAACTGCCACTGGAGGTTTAAACAATAAATACATTGAATGCCTACGCCATAAATAGTAGTTCTTATGTATTTCAAATTATAGAGAACTCTTTCGAATTCATGCTATTTAACCCATTCCCACTAATGTCCGCTTTTAAAGCATCTCAAGAAAAAAGCTCTGGAAAACATTGTGGACAATTTCTTCATTATCCATAATATTTTCTACCAAACGAGGGAAATATTTTCTATATTAAACCATTTTGAAATTGTCGTCTGCAACTTCTTTAAATTGAACCAAAGATTTTGTCATGTTGTAATGGGTTAACTCCTAGGTTACTCTAACCGCGTTTGTTTATCATGATAACCTTTAGCAAAGAAGATTACTTAGCAAAACTATTCTTTGCTAGCTTACAGTACTTTCTGTACTTTAATTTTTACATGGCTGAGGGCGGAAAAAACTTAAAAGAAAATATGTATACTACTCAAAGTTTGCTAAGCACCACTTTTTATATTGTGGGTATTTTTTATTCCGGAAAGAAATATCAGAATTTTGTTTGATTATGAAAATATGTTTATTTGACTATAATTTTCTGCTAAAATAACAACGTTTTGACGAGCCATTGAAGCGAATCAGCGCTTTAAACCTGGTAGGTGCAATAATACGGGGTAATTCGGAGTGGGACACTAATCTAGCTTTTAGGAACAATCAAGGAATCTGAATTAATTAAAATGTCCAATTGCTTGCGTATGCTATTTTGTTGGATTTTAGATCAATAATGGTTTCTCCGACTTTAAAAAAGCCTTCCGATGGTATTAAAATGGGATTTGAACCGACCGATTCAGTGTTGCCTGCTATAGCCGCAGAGCCGTGGTTGGCTTGACCAGGAAGCAATCTGTTGCAGTCGGTTGCGTGTTTAGGTCATGGTGAACTTAATTAAAGTCTGTTGACTTTGGTAGACAGTCAATACTCTTCAAGTTGTTTTCTACACTTTTACGATGATGACCCCCTGTTTCCCTAAATGTCATGCCAAATGTCATTGGAGTAGACTTTTCTTTGAAACAAGTTGGAAACCGCAAATATAGAGCCCTTATGACAACTTGACGATGAGAATTCCAAATCAATTAAAGGAAAATCACAACTAGGCAAGTTTCAAACAGTTGTGCTTTTCGCGAAGATTTGAAATGAATTAGCGTGGTCCATTTCTGGTTTCTGGAGAACCCAGATCTTGCAATAACGCCATTGTTAGACGTGTATGGTCATGGGCTTCCGTATTCATTATTGGCCATGACCTTTAGGTACGGGATCAGTGACGGCAAGGATGGGTGTAAGAGTGCAATGAAACACGGACCTACAAATCGTTCAAAAATGCATAATAATGATTCCTGATATACTGATGATATCTTATATGTATATGCTCTAATCTGTAATTGTTTCCTAGGTTTTGATTCCATCCAGCGTACTAAAATATCCGACCGAAGAAGGCAGGGGACAGCAAAGAGTACATGTAGACTACTTTGCAAGAGGATCAAGTCTGTATACCAAAGTCCAAAGACCTTAATATGATTACAGGTGTTTTGAAAATGTAACAGTTTGCGATATTTGCCTACATGGTAAAGCCAACCAGGATTTGAAAAGTGCAGCAAACAACTATGGGCGGCCGCCTCAAATTCCCCCTTGAAAGCACCCGGAAGTCGTTTTATAAATCTGAGAGGCTGATCCTAGGTTAAAATGAACCTAGATTAATAAAGCCAGCACTTCCTCTTCATCTCTTGTTCTGTGTTATCCGCAATTATTGCCCCTACTAAATTTAAACCACTGTTCCGCTTCCATAGTTTGCTAACACTTTCGCTTCTTAGCACAAACATTTTGCCAAATGACAATATTTTCATAATCAGAAGAATACCTCTCTTTCTAAAAAAATTATATGCAATTTTATAAGATTTGCTAAGCAAACTTTGAGTAGTATACTTATGGACCTTTACCTTAGTTTTAGATGAAATACTTTGGTAGAAAATATGAGCGATGTCCCTTTAACCCTTTCCTGTTTCGCAAAAATTAGACCTGTCAATATTCAAAGATTTTGCAGACGAAAATTCAAAGCGGATTTGATTTGAAAAATAACCATTCAATAGGGTAGAAAATATAGTGGAAAAAGAAGAAATTGCTTGTTACAAGCAATTTCTTCTTTTTCTACAATGTTTTCTCAATTATGAATTTACAGGGACGTAATAACCAGGGATTGAAACAGGAAAGGGTTAAGAAGTTTTGATGTAACACGAAATTATGTTTGTTTAATTTTAGACAGTCGGAAGGACATCGCAACTTTGAGATATGCACATTCCAGTATTTCTTTAGTGTTTGAATCAACAAATCCCTATGAAAGTCGCCCCCAAACAACAACTTTCTGCTTGATAAATTGCAAGATACGGGAGTTCAATAAGGGCAAGTACAAATTTAAGTACATCAACTAATACCCAACAGACTTACCCTCCCTTTGACGACACAATCCGTCCATGAATCATTATAATTCCCTTCAAAGCTATACCAAACCATCTCGGGCATTTTGACGGATTGCTCTGAGTCGTAGAGGGAATTTCAATAGCCCTGTAAGTCATAACCACATTTCCCCGTATTTTTATGCCGTTAAGAATCATTTGTAAACAAAAGCTGGCTGGGAAGGATAGTGCTTCCAAACAGGTCCTTGTCAAACAAATACACAAGTTCAATAAGGGTCTGATTTCAACCCAAGTTAAAAGAAGGTATTTTTCAAAATATGCTGCAGACAAACTTAATTCAGAAAATAATCAATTGGAAAAAACTAAGATGAGTTTGCCCTTTCCTTAAAGAGAACACATAAACCATCAAGTCTCATTTCGATGGCTTTGGTTAAAGTCTTTTAAAGATGAAGGTCATTGTGTTAAATGAAAGCCTATCTCCTTATGAGTGCATGTGAGAACTATGAGCTTCCTAGCACTAGTTATAATAGAGATATAAATCCTGTAACCCAGACCGACACAGACGCCAATGCTGAGTGTACCACAATAGGTCTTCCGAGACATTTGTCCCGGGGAGCTGAAATATTCTATAGCACAACATGATTAGGAGTTCACATATGAAGTTTCACCCATTGTGGCAAATGTGAAAGAATTCACTCCAGATGGACGGATGAAAGGGCGGGCACACTCTAAAATTGCTTTAAGAAGCCTGAAAATGTAACAAGAATGGCTGTCCAAGGACAATTTCACCAATTGAACCTAAATAAAAAATTACATGTAATCCAATTGCCACATCTACTCATGATTAAGAACAAATGTGGAAAAAAATACTGAAATCTATCCATAGATGAACAGCAATGGTCTTGAAAAAACTTTGACCTTCGGCTGTGACCATATCTGAACAAATATTTCAAATAGCAAATATAAATAGTTGGATGTAAGTAAATTTGAAACCTGTCAATAACTCAGAAAGTAGTTTTCAATTTACACTCACTTTACACTTACATTTATTTGTGACGATTTTTTTAAAGTAATCAATAAATAGGAAAACTAGTACAATAGAAAGTTAGAAAAATAAACAACTTCTTTTTTTATCAGATCTCTTTAATACTTTTTGTTTCTTTATAAAGTAGCAAATATAAAAGCAAATATCATATATAGCCATGAAAATGTAAAAGTTGTGCAATATGCGATGTTTTGTTTGAGTTCCTAAACATCACAAATACAGCTTAAATAAGCTGTATTCGCCAAACCCTCTAAGCCCATCGCACAATCGGACAAAACAGGAAATATCAATGACCTTGAGATTGGCACTCAAAACCATTATGTTCATGAATATTTCTTAGGCCAGGGGCTTACATTTGGAACAACTTCCTAAAATTTTTATGGAGATATAATTAGTTAAATCATTCTACAGAGCAATATTTATAAACTTCTAAATAAGAATATGAAGAATTCTTTTTAGGAAAGTAAGCATGCTAAGCATCGGTCTTAAATGAGAAGTAATGATCATTGATGGTGTCATGTGTTTTCCTTCAAACCTTTGAGTGGGATTTTTCATCTTGCTCTCTCTTGCAATCTTAGGGAGTTGATCTTTATACACACCCGTCCTATTTAAGAAAGGAAAACAAATGGCTATTTATTATAGAGGTACCCTGCTTTGCTTTTTATAGCCCTTGTATAACATTTCCAACCATTTCATATCTGCATGAAGGACGCAAATTGAATCTGGACAGCTTGAAAGTGCATGTGGAATATTTTCTAACTTTATAAAGGAACTTTAACCCATTTCTACTCAATGACGCTTTTTCATGTCCCCCAAGAAAGACAATTTGGAAAACATTGGGAAAAACGACGAAATTGCTTGAAAGTTGTAAAAATCTAAATTTTATCAACTTAAAATTTGTCGTCTGCAACTCCTTTCAATTTCGACCAGTCTTACATTTTGCTGTCTGGTAATGGTTTAAGTCAGTAGCTAACTACAGAGTTCATAGTTAAGACTCTGTTCAGACTGTGTGGACTCACAGGCCAATACAAGTCTTCACTTGACACTGACTCCTGTGAAATGGTTTGAAATATCACACACAGGCTCAATTGTTTGTAAAAAAGGGTTGCTCTAAACACCCCAAACGTAACTATGAAATAATATCTACTACACAGATTAGACATTGACGGGAGCACACCTTTTCTACATGTATATACATTAATTTAGCGAATATGTCTAAGACAGTTTTTCTATGGATTTACTTTGCGCTCAAGCATTCAAATATTTCCATGCTGAATCTTTTTGAATGGGGGTATGAAAGAATATTTTCAATCAGAATTAAGAATTTTTTCTTGACACATCTCGTAACCTGAAATCAAATATTTAATTATTTTTTTGTTTTACCGAATCACGTGGTCCTACATATCAAGTTTGCAATGAAATATAAAGACTTTTGGACGGATCATACTGCACCATACAAATAGAGATCAGCTACAGTTATAGAAGTATGACATTCAGCATGAACTTAAGTTCTATATAAATTGTTGGTTGACACAATCATTGAAATAATGGATTTGTCTCTCTCTCTCCCTCTCTACTCCATTCCCATACAATGACACTTTTAACCACCCTTACATTTGAAAGGTTTGGTAAATAATGTGAAAATTGAAGAAATTACTTTTACAAGCAATTTCTTCATTATTCTCAATGTTTTCTACCCCAAAAGACAAAGATTATAAATATTTCATCAACTTCAAATTGTCATCTGCAATTTCTTTGAGTTTTGACTGGTCTTGAGGAGACATTTTGTTTTCGAAATTTTTTTACTTACGTATTCATAAGTGAATCAGTACAAAACGGGGGATTGAGAAAAAATTACAAATGAGCAAGTGCATAACATTTCAAACAATTTTACATTTACCCATCACCACACAATGATGCTTTTTGATACCATAAAGGACTATCATCATGGAAAAATATGTGGGAAAAAGGAGAATTAGCTTGTAACAAACAATTTCTCCTTTTCTCACAATGTTTTCTTTCTTATTTAGCACTTATTTTCCACTTTTAGAGCAATTTAAAATGTTGACTGCAAGTTCTTTCAAATAAAAATAGTCTGAAATTTTGTCATCTTGTAATGATTTAACCCATTTAAACACAACAAAAGTTTAGACTGATTCAAGTTGAGAGGAGTTGCAGACAACATTTTAAGTTCATGAATGTATTAGATTTTTCAACTTTCTGGGGAGAAAATATTGCGTAAAATGAAGAAATTGCTTGTCACAAGTAATTTCTTCATTGTACGCAATGTTTTCCCAGTTGTTTTTCTTGAGGAGTGTCCAAAAGTGTAGTATGGAAATGGGTTGGCTGCCTGGACAACAAAGAACAGCACATTTAGAATATTTTCTGATTGTATCAAATAACTTTGAGTCAGTATCTAGATAGGGCATGGTAAAGAATAATAAGACTTTGCAGATGCAGTTTTATCCATGTCTTAACATTGCACACATGTAATTGTTGGAAATGTCAACCACAGGATTAACCCTTTACTGTCTTTCACAATTTCAAACTTGTCCAAATTCAAAAGGGGTAGCAGACATAATCACAAAACAAGAGGACCATGATGGTCCTAAATCGCTCACCTGCATTGACTGTTGTTTAAAAAATTCAACTAGAGCCAAATAACTATAACCATGAAGATTGAGCCAAAACTGTGGCTTCTAAATTGTAAACAAAGAAATTGTCATTATGGCCACTTTTCCTATGTTTTCCGATAGAAACTTCCCATAATGTATAAGGTTCATCTTTATGACCTAACAATAATCCCGACCAAGTTTCAGGACAATTGAGCCAAAATTGTTGCCTCTAGATTGTAAACAAAGAAATTGATTGATTGATTGAATGGGGTTTAACGGCGCTTTTAACAGTATTTCAGTCATATTGCGGCGGCTGTAGCACTTAACAATGGATTCCTGGTGTTCCTCACACCAGTACTACTACTACATCCTTTCCTAACCTCCAGCTGCTATCCCATTTCGGTTATGATTATCCACCTATTGGTGAGAGACAAATGTTGGAAAGAATGAGCCGCCACCCAGGATCGAACCAATGACACCCATGATTGTAGATTAGGAGTCTGGGCGCTACTGACTGTGATTGTGGTTGAATTAGATTCGAATTATTTATTAGGTGAATCACAAATATAGACCGTCAAAACAGATGGATTTCAAATATCATGAATAATATGTATATGGAATGTGTACATCCTGAATTTCCTAGTGAATGCTATTATTTAGATATTGGTCCCTAACAAACAAGAGCAGAACCTATGTCTGCCTGACACTCAGCTGCTTGGTGCTAGATAGTGATGAAAAATTTGAGTAAAAAAACAAGGCATAACTCGTACAAGTTATCTCCCTTCATGGTATAGATTGCTCATTTGATCACATATTCCAAGTTTCAAGTGAATATCTTTGGGAATAGCAGAGATATCACAAGATGTTAAGATAATGACCCTTGCAATGCGAAGGCTATAGCAAATATGTTGGATACTGTCCTAAAACAGCTAAGCTAATAAGAAATCAACAAACATATTCATACACTCACATGCCATGTCATTAACAGTAAAACATGCAAAATGCATGAATCTAATAAAGAATATGGGAAGGTTGACATCATTTACAATAACATATGTACTATCATACCATTCTAAATGTGTCATTTAATTAGCAAAAATAACAAATGTTAATCAGCCAGCAGGTGTTAAAGACCCCTCCGCATATTGTTATAGTATGTATATTATTACATAGATTTAACTTGTTCTCACACAATCTCCCCTTTTTACGACCCTCAAATAATATGCATAGGAAAATAATACTGAAAATGAATAAATTGCTAGTTAGTTGCAATATCTTCTTTTTCCATAATGTTTTTAGAAGCTTTTATCATACAGATCATCAAAACACAGGATTATCTAGAAATAGGTTAAGTGAACATTCAAATAGTTGAAACTATATTCATTTGTCACAATATGTAGACTACAGCTTGAAATCCAAATCTTAAAATCAATTACCCCAACTTTCATTTAGATGTAGAAATAAGATCTTTATCTTGCTTCCCTTCTTGCTATGTGCTGCAGACTCAAAAGTAAAACATGAGCACCGCAGATACCTACACTTGGCTGTTAGTGTTTGATGGTGCTCAAGACAGACAAATGAAGGAATGGATGTGCACATAGCATGTAGACTATATACTCTAAATTCCTGTAGGGAGCAATATATATTTTAAATGCCGTACACTGCTCATCCTATGTTCATGTAAAACTACTCTTTCGGATATTTCTCTTGCTTTGTCTTTAAGACATGAGTTTTCTTCCAGCTGTTGATGAGTTTGATAGTTTTCTATATCTCATATAATGCTGTTCGTCTGATGTGATGATGTCTAAAAGCTAATGTGCTATTACGTGTCTCCAGTCATTATGGCCAGGAATTCACTCTCGTTTACTGAAAAAAATAATTTAACCAAATTACCATTCAAAAATACTACTTGACGCACCTATGTGTAAGTATTCAAATGTTTATTTATTACAGTTACATATTTTTTACACTACAATACTGATAATTCAAATAACATAGTTGAATAACACCCTGCTCTATGGGCCTATATGTCACCTTGAGAATTAAAAAGGTTTAACACCTAAGAATTTATCCTTAAAGTGCATAAAGTAGATAAGCATTACTTGTTCCCCTGCAGACGACAAAGCTGTTTGTTGAGGCTCAAGCAATGTTTCGTGTAATAACAATGTTCTATATTTGCTGTGGTCTTCTAAGATACCTTTGAGGCATAAGTTTGAGATGACAAATTACCGATTTAATATATCCAAAACAATTACCAAAATACATTGTACCTATGTAAGATGGATTTATTAACGACCTCGGTAGTGTTCCTATTTTATCCATATTAAGATGCTCTAGGGAGGTGGACATGTATCATTTTGTTGGTGTAGTTTGAAAACCCAACAACCACAGCGTGAATACAGCTGTTGCTATGAGGTTTCAGAATCCCGCTGATAAATTATTGCAATCAATAGTTGTGTCAAAGTTAAATTTCATTGTTGAGCCATGTTTCAAAGACCTACATTGATGTTTCTGATTAAGGAGTCCTTAAACGAAGCGAAAATAAAAGGAAAACAAAAACCAACAAAATTAAGACAGTTTATCAACGCAGTAACTATTTTAACATAATTTGCTGTGACTCTGCATAATCTTTAAACTTTGCATGCAAAAACAAAAACTCACGGTATCCAATTGCTTTTTATAAGTATTAATCAAACAATGAATATATCATAAAACTGAAATAAAAAACCATTATGAATAAATATAATTGTACACGGGAATTCTGTTAATTGCAACTCAAATTGGTCAACTTTTTTATTAAAATAAGCAGACGTTGCAATTAAAGGGAAAAAATTGTTTTATAAATCTGAAGTTTATGCATAAAGCCAGTTGTAATTAAGCAGAGAATTTCTATTATCAGGGTTGCAATGTAAATGTAGTAAGTGTAAATGATTTAATATACTAATTAATTAACCCTTGCCATGCTGAATAATATCCTTTCAAGAATTAGACTAAAATTAGAGGGCTGAAAGCACTGGAAGCATTAGTTATTGGTCATTATTTCTTTTGAAGTCAATGCAATAAATATTACGGACTTGAATGATACAAACAGGTGGTGTGGACAAAGATTAGACTGCACTAATGTGCAGGCTGATCTTTTTCTATACCTCCTACAAAAACAGGTATATTCCAGGCTCAGCATATTAAGGATAAATAGTATAATTTTACACTAAGCAAATCATTGTGAGAAAAGGACAAATGACAAAAAAAGCCATTTCTTCTTTTTTACCCCCCAATATTTTCTACCATATTCAGTCATTATTTTTCAAAGAACATCGACTTAGAAACGTCAAAAACTTCTACCAATTTAGACAAGTCTATTTTCTTTTTATTTAAGATTGGAGCTTATTCTTATTCTAAATCTTCATTTTTCTACCAAATGAGAAAAATGCAAAGAGAAAAGTGATCTAAACCCATTACAACACAGTTCCAATTTTTGATGCCCTGAAAAAAAATATTGCTCCAAAAAACTTTCAGGAAAAAGGAGTAATTGCTTTTTACAAGCATTTTTCCTTCTGTCAGTGTTTCCTACCCTATTTAGCAAGTTTATATTTGGACAAGTCTAAAATTTTGTAGTCTAGTAATTCATTTAAGCTTTCAATTTAAAGTGAGGCTAAGATCAGTTTGTCTAATAGAAAATAAAGTGACAATTTCCTTTCTTCCACAAATACATGTAGTTGCTTTTATCAAAATTCTTCTGCAATTTCAGAACCAAAACACTACAGAGATATCATATGGTCTCTTGGTCAGATGACATCAATCTAGAGGTGCTTGAGCCCCTGTATTGCTTCACTGGCTTGAATTTACTGATTAACCCATTCCCACAAAAACCCTTTTATCATGACCCTTAGGGAAAAAAAGTTAATTGCCTCCTTGGTTTCCTACTCTAAAAGACAAAGACCGATCCTTTCAACATCTGCAACTTCTTTGAATTTGGACCAGTCTATAATTTTGTTTTCTGGTAATTTGTCAATCCCACATGATTCTAACTATAGTATTCCCAGTATCTCACTTTCTCCGTCTCCATCTCTGTCAAATTCATCAATCATGGCTCTCAATTCTTCATCTGTCATGTTTTCTCCTAACTCTCTGAAAATAATAAACATAACAGGATAACAGATAGTTTCAAATTAACTCCATTGCTCTGAATCAAATATGTGACTCGTCATGCCTGAAGGGTTTATTCAAGAAATTCTAATAGAATTTACACTGGTCAGTTTCACTGTGAAATTGAACCAGTTTAAAATTTCATTAGCTGGTAACAGTCTAACTCACATGTACACATTTTGGAGAACCATCCAGGATTCCCCTTTGAAGGATCCAAATAACTTTTGTAAAACTTTCTTATACAATACCAGTTCACATATTTTCAACCTTCGCCTTTGCTGTTTTGTTTTTTTTTTTCAAAATTTTAGTATTGTCTAAACTCAAAGAAGTTGAAGAGGACATTTTTAGTTAATGAATTTTTAAAGCCGCTTGTCTTTTGGGGGTAGAACATAGTTGACAATTAAGAACTTGTTTGTAATAAGCTTTCAAAAGGCATAAATGTCTGGGGATAGGTTAACCCTTTGCTGTGGGAATAAGTTAACCCTTTGCTGTTTTTATAAATTTTAGAAATGTCCAAATTCAAAGGAGTAGAAAATAAGACTAAAAATAGCACAATTTGAAAAGTAAAAAGCCAATATGATAGAATATACATATATCATGGGAAAAGAAGAAATTGCTTTTTGCATGTATTTTCTTTTTTTCCACAATCTTTTCTCAAGTACAGTGAATAATATCATAGGGACATGAAAACCCAGGAAATGGTTCAAGCAAAAGGAGGGTGTACTTTATAGGTGGTGTAAGAAACTGGACCATATGAACTTTTTTTTCAATCTCTCTATCTTAATGGGATCAAGTATTAACAAATTCTTTTTGATGAAACTCAATCCCCATACACGGTACACCCATACAATTTCTTTCAAGTTATTACCTCAAAACTCTTTTTATTCAAAACCTGAACAATTGAAAGGTAAATCATACGATCTCCAACCCAGTATTTCTGACATACAAATAAATACTGTTTGGAAAGCCATCTTTGAAAATGTCAACAATCTAGCTCGTCTAAAGCACTAAAATTATAACAAAAATTTCTCCTGTTTTAACAATGATTCCTATTCCTATCATTTGTCAATTTTTTTCAAATGCAATTTAAACTGTTGTCTGCAAGTTCTGTCAATTTGGACTGGTTCAAAATGAATTATTTGGTAATGAAATATATAAATTGTTCCTATAAGCTTACCTTGCTACCCTGCGTAAATTGCGTAAATTTATTTTCCCAGAACTGTCATCATCAAACAATTTAAATGCTTTCAATATCTCCTCTTGTGGGTCTCTTTCTAACATCATGTCTGTCACTGAAACAAGATAACTATGATGGCCCTAAACTGTTCTCTTGAATAACAATTACAAGTGACATAGAGGGCCAAATGTCTTGGCAGAGCCATAATAGAACCAAAGGACGATTACTCAAAAACATTTAAAATCATGTGAAACCTTTCATCTTAATGGTTTATCAGAAGAATTGTTAAGATTCCTTCATGGCTACATGAAATATAAGGAAGCTAAGGGTAGTCAAAACAGGAATATTTTGGTCTTATTCCACAACTTTAATAGAGAGCTACCAGGTAATATAACATATGTAAAATGCAAACTTATAGGTCTCATGATTTGTCAGGGGATTTTTCAAGATTTCCTTCCTTGTTTAAAAATAAAATTGGGTAAACCAAGCAAGGCCAGCACAAATGAAACCTCAGGGCATCATGTTAACAAGTAGGGGGCAAACAGAACTGGTGAATATAAAACCTTTAAGCCTTATGGTTTGTCAGTAGAGGCCTTTTCAGTATATTCCTTCTTTGTTTCTGTGTAAAATGGGTTGTACCTGGGTGAAGCCCTTAGGAAACCCTAAAGAGCTTATTTCAACAATTTTTGTAAAGGTTCATTGGTTGGACACAGTCCCAATGAAAACCCAGGGCCACATGCAAAATATCTAATCTCTAGACCTACTGGATTCTCTGAAGATTTTTAGAGATTTCCTTCTTTTACATTCAAAGTGTCAAATGTCTGATGCTATGGAAATGAATTCTATTGACCACTTTGGTAGTGCCTCATCCAAGCAACAGGGCAGCTCATCTGAGATCTGAGATATCAAACAGCTTTACTTTGCAATCTATCTTTAAAGCAATAAACAAAGGCAAATGGTTGGTTGGCAACTTAGGTCAGAAAAAGTGCTTGTCACAAGAAGTGAATTCAAATAAACAAGAGGACCATGATGGTCCTAAATCGCTCCCCTGAGTATGATGGTTCATGACTTTATAATATAAACAAAATGGCAAAGCCCTCTGTCTAATTATTTTGGAGAAGATGTTTACAGATTTCTCTTTTAATCCTAGGTATATTGATGATCCCACCATATAGCACTAATTTCCTGAATATGGTAATGCTTTGACGTATAGACATCAATACATACCAAGTATAAAAGCTGTAAGCCTAATGGTTTAGGAGAAGAAGGTTTTCAAAGATATCATTATTTATTCCTAACTAAAATTAGGGATTGCACAGAAAAGGGCTAATTTTTTAAGTAATTTGGTAGAGGGTCAATGGCTGATGATATGTACCAAATATCATAGTATGATAATTCTTTGAAGTATTTTGGTAGACGGTCAATATATTATGATATGTACAAAATATCAAAGCTATAGGCCTTTTGGTTTGGGAGAAGAAGATTTTTAAAGTTTTCCTTCTTTAATTCTATGTAAAATCAGGGATCGCCCAGAAGAGGGATAATTTTCAGAATATGGTAATTCTTTGAAGTATTTTGGTAGAGGATCAAAAGATGATGATGTATACCAAATATCAAAGCTCTAGGCCTTATGATTTGGGACAAGAAGATGTTTAAAGATTACCTTCTTTATTTCTATGTAAAATCAGGGATCACAAAGAAAAGGGCTAATTTTCAGAATATGGTAATTCTTTGAAGTATTTTGGTAGAGGGTCAATAGATGATGATTTGTACCAAATATTAAAGCTCTAGGCCTTATGGTTTGGGAGAAGATTTTTAAAGATTTCCTCCTTTATTTCTATATAAAATCAGGGATCATTAAGAAACGGGCTAATTTTCAGAATATGGTAATTCTTTGAAGTATTGTTACGGTTCAGCTGGTTTGACTCCCGGCACAGTTATCGGGCTTAATTAAAAGCTGACTTATTCGGGTTTGGTAGAGTGGTGCGACCCTAAGTAGTCTATCCTGGAGATTTCCACAACTTGTGGAAAGAATAAGCATCAACGGTTTCAATATGAAACCTCTAACCTCTAATTTATTAAAGCTCTGTGTTAGCTTTACAAAGAAACAAACAACAGTTTAATGACAGTAGAGGTTATTCATATTGAAACCGTTGATGCTTATTCTTTCCACAAGTCGTGGAAATCTCCAGGATAGACTATTTAGGGTCGCACCACTCTACAAAACCCGAATAAGTCAGCTTTTAATTAAGCCCGATAACTGTGCCAGGAGTCGAACCAGCTTAACCGTAACACAACTCTTTCTTGGTCGCAGAGGTGGGATCTGTTTTGTTAAATCAGATCCAGTGATACGAACCATAGCTCCGGATTGGTCAGCTGATATTCGGAAACACGTTTGACTTTAAACTGATTAAATACAACGCGCAATTTGAAGGTTAACAATGTCGCAGCCGACAGTGCAAGTTGATAGTGAGGTTAGCTTTCACCATCGTGGCGAATTGAACGCACAGACGGGTCCGCGTAGCATGGACGTAGGTCAGGCAGATACAATATCTGAATGTGGTTCTAGTAATAGCGGACACGTTGACCAGGCAGTTAACACTTTGCTCAGTATTGAACATGGCGCTTTACAACACCAGATGACGAATATGGCTAGTTTATTAATTGATGTCATGCAAGAATTAAAGACCCTTAGGTCAAGGGATGGTGATAATTCAAATCAGAGGGCTCCGGACATCAATGATGAAATTTTCCAGGGGGCCAGATCATCTCGTCAGGACGCCTCTAAGGACCGGCGACCCCTGTCAGCAAACATTGCGTCGACCCAAACACATCGGCAAGTGGGTGATGAGAACTTTGGTTTCCGGCAGAACCTTGACGGATCCGTATATCATAACACGGAAAATATTTTAAACAGGGTCGAATGTACAAGAGCCGCGGACAGAAACTGCAGCAACATGTTTTGTGGATACCCTTTTCTGTTTGAGTCTAGAAACTTGCGTGGTAACGACCACCCCCCTCAAAGCAGACCTTATTCAGCTTATTTCCATGGCAGCAACAGCCAACCAATGGCAAAGATGTAACCTTTCAATGGTGAGATTGAATGGTCTACCTGGATCGCGCAATTTGAAGCAATAGCTCGGCGAAACAATTTAAGCGAAAGTGAAATGCTGGACCAGCTTTTGCCTAGACTAGAAGGGCAAGCGGCGCAATTCGCTTTTACACAACTCCCCCCGACGATTTTAGATGACTACAGACAGTTAAGAGAGGAAATGGAGAGCAGATTTAAAACTATCGAAACAGCACGGTCTTTCGCTTCCAAGTTTTGCAGAAGGTCTCAACGCCATAGTGAAACATTAGAAGAATACGCGGCGGATTTAAAACGGCTTTATGACAAAGCCCATGGTTACCGCAGTCGAAGGGCAAGGGACGAGGACTTAGTTCGTAGGTTTTTAGATGGGCTCATGGACGAAGAGTTGAAGTTCGAACTCAATTTAACAAAGAGCCGTCAAATATAGACGAAGCGGTCTACTATGCAGTAAATTACTTGCAAATAAAGGGGATTGCTAAGAATGACAGGAGAGGTCGATTTCAGACACGTTGGGCTACAGACCGTAGTGAACTATATCGGGATGATCGAGATACGGTCAATGCAAGACCGAAGAATAAAGACATAAGGCCAGAACCAGAAAACAACGACGAAAAAGGTTAGCTACGAGAGTTAGTAGAAAGGATAAGCAAATTAAAGGAGAAGTGTCGAAGCCAGGGGGGAAAATGTGGCAAAGAGTGTTTTAACTGTCACAAGCTCAGGCATTTCGCTAGAGATTGCCCTGACAAGGACAAAGATCGAGAGCGATTTTCAAAGGGGGATAAGCCTTTAAACTTCAACAGACCCCATCTTGCGGCCAAAGTGGGATCTCAGAATAAGTCGAAGGCCAAAAGTGGGAATGTCAAAATGATGTTAGGCCAGACTCGTCAAAATCGCGCGGGTTCGACTTTGCAGAACGCCACCATGATAAAGCAGAACGCTGTCTCACCGACGGAGTTTACGTTAGAGGAAGTGTAAATGGTCAGGCAGTGGTTTATACTGCAGACACGGGAGCTTCACGAACAATCATATCCACTAAGGTTTACAGTAAGATTCCAGAGAATATTCGGCCCAGTCTTGTGTCTTCAACGAACATTGTGGGAGCAGGAGGAGCACCAATCAGGGGCAAGGGTAAAGCGAAATTTGAGTTAACTCTTGGACCAATTTCGATGCGAAGAGAAATTCTCGTAGCAGATATAGAGGACGACGCTCTATTAGGTTACGACATTCTCAAGGGAAGTGATGGTGTTCCAGCCGATATTTTGCTCTCTCAAAAAAAATTGTGTTAGGTGGGGTTGAAGTGCCCGTTTTTTTGACTGGTAGTAGAGGAAGGCAAAGGCATGTCATCGTAGCTGATGACGTAAAAGTGCCTGGGCAGTCTGAAGCGGTAGTCGATGTGTTCGTTGAGAGATTTGAGGAAGATGACAGTCAGACCAATGACTTTGTTATAGAGCCGACGGAATTTTTTCGTGAAACCTACCCATTGCAAATGGCGAGTACGCTAGTGAGCACAAAGGAAAGTCCAACTTGTAAAGTGCGGCTGCTTAATCCTTTTCCAACTGAATTTACTCTAAGACAAGATGCATTTATCGGAAAAGCAGAATCCGTTCAGATGATTGTCATCACTATATCCGGGGCTGAACATGCATGTGAGTCCGAAAATTTTGCTAGTCTGCGCAGAATACAACCGATTGAAAGTCAAAGGTTGGTGTTTGACAGACCAGTCTCCCAATATAGCGAAGAAGATGTACCCGAACATCTTTTAAACCTTTTCCAAAAATCATGTGCGGGCAGGCCCGAAGCTGAAAGGCAATCTATTGCTAGCCTATTGATAAAGCATAAAGATACATTCTCGAAATCTGAATGGGATATTGGCCTTACAAACTTAGCCGAACACAGTATTAAAACCGGTGAGGCTGCACCTATTAAGCAGCATCCTAGGAGGGTGCCACTAGCGCACGCAGTGGATGAAAAGAATGCGATAGACGATCTCTTACAAAAAGGCGTTATACGCAAGAGTACATCCCCTTGGGCATCCCCTATAGTGCTGGTTAAGAAGAAATCTGGAACTATCAGGCCATGCGTTGATTATAGTAAGGTGAATGCCTTAGTCAAACCTGACGGGTTTCCATTGCCTCGTATTCAGGACTGTCTGGATGCAGTTGCCGGAGCTACATTATTTAGTAGTTTTGATCTTACTAGTGGGTACTTCCAAATTCCCCTAAATGAAGAAGACATACCCAAGAGTGCTTTTTGCTGCAAGTACGGACATTTTGAGATGACCAGGATGCATTTTGGGCTTAATAACTCGGCAAGCACGTTTCATTGGACAATGGAAATCGTATTACAAGGCCTCCAATTGGAGACGTGCCTACTTTATATAGACGACATTATAGTATATGGTTCCGACTTTGATCATCATATGAGCAGAGTGGAGGAGGTACTTGATCGCATTCAAAAGGCTGGTTTGAAATTGAAGCCTGAGAAATGCCATATGCTACAAACCGAGGTAGTGTTTTTGGGTCACGTCGTTTCCAAAGAAGGTGTTTGTCGAATCCCGTAAACACTTCCAAGATTGCAGAGTGGCCCTGTCCTACAAACGCTAAACAAGTAAAGCAGTTCGTCGCCACGAGGTCATTTTATCGCGATTCATAAAGGATTTTGCCAAGATCGCTCGCCCTCTCATGGATCTAACAAAGAAAGATTGTGTCTTTCATTGGAGTGAAGCTTGCGAACAATCATTCAACCATTTGAAGGAGATTCAGATTAGTCCAGCAGTGATGGGTTACCCATTGAACAATGCAGGGAGTTTTTACCTAGACACTGACGCTTCTGGAACAGGTATCGGAGCGGTGCTTTCTCAAGTTCAGTCTAGTAGGGAGCGAGTGATTGCATACGCAAGCAGAGGCATGAATAGAGCTGAGAAAAATTATTGCATAACAGAGCAGGAATTATTGGCCGTCGTCTACTTCATTCCGTACTTCCGACAGTACCTTTTAGGTAGACATTTTGTAGTTAGGACAGATCATCAGGCGTTGGTATGGCTATTCAGACTGAAAGAACCCAATGGTAAAATCTCTAGATGGCTAGAAATCCTTGCAACCTATGATTTTGAAATTGAATATCGCCCCAGAAAGAAGATGGCTCATGCCGATGCTCTATCCCGGTACATTACACCACAAGATTGCCAGTGCAGCGATGTTGACATGAGCGAACCATTGAAATGTGGGCCATGTTCAAAATGTACAAGAAGAGCTAGTATCATGGCACTACAACAGTCCCGTCTTGGTGATATTTAGGAGGAAGAAAGTAACCCGAATAAGACTGATAAGGTTCAGATTCGTTCGTCATTAGATGAACCCGTGCCAGGAACGTCTCGCGAGGGAGTAAAACTGACAGATAAAACTTGGTGTTGGTCCATGCCCCCGGAACAGTTTGCTTTAAAGCAATCTGAAGATTCTGATATTGGACCTATACTACGTGCCAAGATTGCAGGGGACAAGCCAAGACCAGAAGAGATGGAGCCAAAGAGTCCGGCCTACAGACACTACTGGATCCTGTGGGACAACCTATTTATTAAAGAAGTTGTTCTGTGCAAATCCTTTTCAAAGAGAAATAGTACAGGGGATTTTATTCAGACTGTGGTGCCTCGAGAGTTACGCCAAGAAGTTTTGTGTTAGTTACACGGAAGCATTCTCTCTGGCCACCTTCGTGTAAGAAAAACCAAGGAAAAGCTATGTCAGCGTTTCTATTGGTATAACCTAAAACAAGATGTAAAATGGTTCATTAGAAAGTGTGACGTTTGTGCAGCAGACAAACTACCTCCCAAGACCCCAAAGGCGCCGATGGGCCATATAAAGAGTGGTGCTCCTTGGGATACACTAGCATTCGACTACATCGGCCCTTTCCCAATTACAACACGGGGCAATCGATATATATTAGTGATGACAGATACATTTACAAAATACGTCAGAGTCGTTGCTGTCCCCAGCCAAAAAGCGGAAGACTGCGCCAAGAGAATCTTGAACGATTTTGTCTCAAGATGGGGTACACCGTTACATATCCATAGTGACCAAGGAGCTACTTTCGAGAGCAGGGTGTTTCAGGAGTTATGTCAACTGCTCGGGATAAAGAAAACCAGAACAAGTCCAAGGAATCCACGCTGCAATGGCCAAACAGAGAGATTTAATAGGACCATTCTGAAAATGATACGAGCATTTCTGACTGGGGAGCAAGCTGACTGGGACCAGCATTTAGGCTGTCTCGTGGGAGCCTATCGCGCAACACCTAATGAATCGACTCGTCTTAGTCCAAACTTGATGAGTCTTGGAAGGGAGATCCGCCTTCCTATTGACATAATTTATGGGCAATCTGGAAATTCTCAGGATACCGATGTACCAACTTACTGTGACCATGTCGACACAATTAAGGATTGCATGTTACATGCACACGAAGTGGCTCGAAAGTACCTTGATACTGCCGCAAAGCGTAGCAAGGAAATTTACGATACAAGAGTTGTTCTTAATTATTTCCAAGACTGTGATTTTGTTTGGTGCCTTCACGAAACAAGGAAAGTCGGAGTATGCCAAAAATTAGAAAAACGTTATGATGGTCCTTTTGTTATTAAGAGCACCTTGTCGACACTAAACTTTGAAATACAGACAGACAAACACGGAACAACGAAAGTAGTACACCACAATAAGTTAAAGAAATATCAAGGGGAAAATCCCCCCAAATGGGCAAAAGCATTATCAAAACGTTTAAGGAATAACTAGTACCGTTAAGGCAAATGGAACCTTAAAGTGAAATAGTGATAGTGTGAATCAAAATGCTTATGTTTGTTTGCATTATTAAAAACAGTGTTACTCAAAACTCAGACTTGTGTTATCATTTTAAGAAGTAAATAAAGTATTGTCGTGTATAATTGTTATATTTTTAATAATAGACACCAAACAATCGCGTTAGAAACATTTACGAGATAACGTTACTAGGGTTGGAATGAAGCCTTACTTTTAGATGTCGTTAACTCTGAGTTTTAGCGTCGAGTTAGGTAGTGTTCTGTGATTTTGATTGTAGACTATTGCAGTTCACAGTACGCCAGCGTACAATGTAAAGATATATAGAATGTGCTCTAAATATATAATAAGAAAACATTGTGAAACTTAACAAGGTACAAGGATTGGATAGAAGGAAGATAAAAGGAGTCTCAAAATATTGTCGTAGGAAGTCAATCCCTCTTTGCGTGTGAAGCTGATCGGATTTCAAAAGGTAATTATTCTACTTCCAGGATCAGGCTGTCTAAGACCACTTTCAAACATAAGCAGTATAGCTGTCGTATGTGCCAGAAGGTAGACAGGAAAGCCAGAATGGTTGGTCACGTGCTGAAGCACCACATACCACTTGAAAGAGCACCTTTTGCTTGCAGTTTGTGTAATTTTCGGTGCTTGGATAAACCAACCCTACTGAGCCATGTTACCCAATACCAGAGGCATAGGAGCGAGGTAAGCAGGTTGGGTATCAGTGACCAGTCGACAGTCTTTCGTCAATCAAGTAACCCAGTTGATCCAAACACTCTTATCCAGGAGGTTGATAATGTTCAAGGGATGACCGAGTTGAATGGTGGATCACACTGTGGAAGCGTAGTCAGTGAAGATCCTTTACTTCCGGACTGGCTAGAAAGTGTCGTAGGTACTCCTAAACTACCCAAAGGTCCTCATCCTTCCTCTACTATAGCAACTTGTGCTGGAGAAACACATCGCTTATACCCTACCAGTTTTAGCCCGTTGGTGGCTTATCCCATCATTTCTCCGAAGTAAGCGAGTACATTTGCCACCGTGAGCGGTAAAACACAGTTTCTGGAGACAGCAAGCAATAAGGTAACACCCATCAACATATCAGGAGCCTAATCTTCCTTACAAGCTCCAACAATCGTTGGGCAACTCAATAGATGTCCTGCCGTTCCTGTAGCTCCTCCCTTTGGGCTAGATATGTCGTTTACTTGCGCATCTTGTCCACCAACCAACAGCTTTACGACAGTAACAACCCAACCAACAGCAAAGTCAATTACAGTATCAATGCCCTCCCTTAAGCCTTCTCACTACCCGACAAGCTCCGATGACAAACCATCTGAGGACACCTTCGAAAGTTTCTTCTGAGCCAGCGGAAGATACCCCTTTGCAAGACGAGGGAGTTTTCGTCTTTGATGGTCGTTTCGATAAAAGCATTAAAGCCGATCCGCTTTATATTGAAGGCCTAACTACCAACTCTTCCACTAAAGCAAAGGAACTGGTTATTGAGAAGAAAGTCACTTCTTCATCTACACAAACCCCGCAGCCCGAGAATACATCAAAAACCGAGGAGTTGTTACAGAAGATTCTTGACGCAATTGAACGTAATGGGAGAGAGCTACAGAATCTTCAGAGGAGAGTAACAGTTACAAATGAGGAGGTTCGGTCGGTCAAGAGAGCTATTGTCACGTTGGAGAGGACGACTGCTAGGAAGCAACCAATTTTAGCTTCAAGGAGGTCTACTACACCTCTTTTCAAGTCACCGTACAATAAAAGGCGAACTCAACCAAGTTCATCACCATCACCTAACAAGGTGCCAAATTGTCACAAGATACGCCCGTCACACTGCTTAATATTAACTGGAGGTTTGAATAGAACTGAGGTTATTTTGAATGAGAGATCTATCCATCAATGAAGATTCATGTTTCTAGCTATTATACTTTTAGAGATATACTCCGGACAAGATTCAAGTATGAAAAACAACAAAGGGCAATAACTCAAAAAATAGGCTAGGTAGAGTTATGGTTCTTGTACACTGCACACCCACTTGGTGAGCTCTATCCATCCATGAAATTTCAAGATTCTAGACATTATACTTTTAGAGATATACTCCTGACAAGATTCAAGTATAAAAAACAACAAAGGGCAATAACTCAAAAAATAGGCCAGGTAGAGTAATGGTTCTTGTACACTGCACTCCCACTTGGTGAGCTCTATCCATCCATGAAATTTCATTATTATAGCTATTATACTTTTAGAGATATACTCCGGACAAGATTCAAGTATGAAAAAACAACAAAGGGCAATAACTCAAAAAATAGGCTAGGTAGAGTTATTGTTTTTGTACACTGCACTCCCACTTGGTGAGCTCTATCCATCCATGAAATTTCATGATTCTAGCTATTATACTTTAGAGATATACTCGGGACAAGATTCAAGTATGAAAAACAACAAAGGGCAATAACTCAAAAAATTAGCTATGTAGAGTTACAGTTCTTGTACACTACACTCCCACTTGGTAAGCTTTATCCATCCATGAAATTTCATGATTCTAGCAATTATACTTTTAGAGATATACTCCGGACAAGATTCAAGTATGAAAAACAACAAAGGGCAATAACTCAAAAAATAGGCCAGGTAGAGTTATGGTTCTTGTGCACTGCACTCCCCCTTGGTGAGATCTATACACCCATAAAGTGTCATGATCCTAGCTTTAATACTTTTAGAGATATATTCCGGACAAGATTCAAGTATGAAAAACAACAAAGGGCAATAACTCAAAAAATAGGCCAGGTAGAGTTATGGTTATTGGGCACTGCACTCTGTACTGATGAGAAGAATATAACTGCCAAGTTTAAAGACTTATGGTGACAGAGTTATGCTTCGGACAAAGAAGTGGACACTGCCCGGACAACCGGACGACCAGACGCCCGGACACCACGGGTGATCCCATAAAAAGTAGGTGAAGAGTACGGTGAAGCGTATCAAGTGGTTTCCTGGAGTATCTGGTTATTTCGCCTACTATAGTGTAGAGTAGGTCCACTTTTAGCCCGTCAATGGCAGGAGGGCAAAAAGTGGATAGGGATTAAACTTGGCGGGGCCTACCACAATCAACTTCATCATTTTGAGCCTTCATGCTAGAATATATTTATCTAGTTGTTGTTTTAGTCAAATATGTGACTTTTATGTGTTAAAATTCAACTCTGCCACCATTGCCACCAAGAAAGAGTTGTGTTACGGTTCAGCTGGTTCGACTCCCGGCACAGTTATCGGGCTTAATTAAAAGCTGACTAATTCAGGTTTGGTAGAGTGGTGCGACCCTAAGTAGTCTATCCTGGAGATTTCCACGACTTGTGGAAAGAATAAGCATCAACGGTTTCAATATAAACAAACAACTGTTTAATGACAGTAAGGCAATGACATAGCTTTTACAAATGGATCAAGAGTTTTGAAGGTAAAAGTTGCAACTACATCTCCGTTAAAATCTTGCAGCACCCTAAAAACGTTTCTTCTGTTCAACCTCAAGAGAAATACAAATGAACGTCTAAGTGATTTCAATCGATCACAGGAATGTAAGAACTTGTATAAAAGAATGTAAAAAATGCCTCAAAATGTGATTCGGACTAAATTCTGCTGATTAACGTACAGTTCTATAGTATATCGATCTTTTCTCACGACGTTTGACTTCTAACTATCCTAGTGCCTATTTCAACTAACGTGGCCTTTCTCCAAAGCTTTCTGAAATCCGAATCCCCGAACTACCAAAAACGAGCTGTTTATATACTGATACGGACCAAAAACTGGTAGAAACGAGGTAGAAGGACGGTAGATACCCGATTTTGGTAGCAACTACCGACGCTCAATCGTCTACCATCTACCCAAAACAGGTAGCTACCGTCTAAACTTTGGACGATATACCAATAATTTGGTAGAAATCCGAGGGTCAAAATACAAAATGGCGACCAAGATTACAGAGAAGTTAGCTAGGGTGCCACGACTTATAGTTAGATTACAAGTTCAATATGACTACTACACACACCTAGATAGATTAAAACTTGTGACGAGGGTTAGAATTACACGTCGGAACGATGACTAAGCACAAAGTCAGGCATGGCAATCCCACAATGCAATTCAAACATGGCTGAACTCGTGTAAAGTTTACCGTAAACAAAGATTCAAACTTGCGAATCATAAGCGTAACTGCCCGAATATGTGTGCATAAGTTGTCGGAGTGGAGCTTTATTGTGACAAATCATTCAGACATTAATAAAATACGGGATTTAAAGATAAAACAAATGAATTCTGTGGATACACGAAGCTGGGAAACAAGTAGAAGTGCAGACTCTAAAAATAACTCTCACAAGGAAAACAGACAAGAACAAGATAAAAATAGCATTTTAACCGTTTGTTTATATACGCAGGCTAACAGGCCACTCAGTGTCTGTCAGTCTGCATATTTTACGTATGGTTATTTGCTTCATGCAGCTCACGAAATCACCACTTTCAGGTATAAACAGAAAGGTTTGTGACAAAGTGAGACTGCTCAACTGTCAAACTACGGTATTTAGCAATTAGTGTAGACTGTAATCATACTGCACATGTTATGCAGGCTGATGAACGTCAGCTCTAATTGACTTAAAGAAACACCTAAGTACAGAAGCAATGAACTGTGTAAATGAACCAGTAAATAAGAACTTTCTGTCCATACCATCAACATAGGGCAAGGTTTCACATAGATAAGCTATATAAATCACGAAACTACAGTCTCTGATTGAAACCTGTGGCGTTTCAGTATTTTGGTAGAGGGTCAATAGATGATGATGTATACCAAATATCAAAGCTCTAGGCCTTACCGTTTGGGAGGAGAAGATTTTTTAAGTTTTTTTCTTTCTGTTGCCATGGCAACCAGAGTTCTTCATGGATTTCAATTCTTTGAAGTATTTTGAAAGAGCATGACCTAAGGATCATTTCTGTGAAGTTTTATTGAAATTCCATGGTTAGTTTAGGAGGAGAAGATTTTTTTTGTTATTGTGAACGGACGAACGGACATACGACAGACGATGACCGATCACAATAGCTCCCTCAGAGCACTTCGTGCTCAGGGGAGCTAAAAATGCATTACCCGGTACATGTATTGCATCATTACTTCTAAAGCGATATCCTGAAAAATATCTTTCTCAGTTTCTTTATTAACTAAAAATCTAAATATTTCCTCACCTCAATGCAGGCTTCTCACATACAAAGATCTGACCTGATCTGACAAGTGGAAAAGAGCTTAATTCAAGAGCTTGAATTTCACATTATGGCCTTGCTGCGACCTTTATCTAGGTGACCTCATCTCATGGCTGCCTTTCAACATGCAAAGTGTACAAGATATTGGAAGAATTTTTATCCAGTACAGCGGTAAAAAGCTATCAAAAAAATATTACTCAATGACCTTGACCATGGACTTTGTCAATGAAAAGAGTTTGCCATCTTACCAATGGCTATTTACATGCAAGGTTTGAGCTTGTAACCTCTACTTTTGACCTGGTGCCATAAAAATTAAGAGTTCCTCATCTCATTGAATACTAGCCATGTGCAAAGTTTGAAAGAGATTGGATAAAAAATGTGAGTTTTAAAGAGGCTATAAGATAACATTTCTTAGTCTGTTCAAAGGAATATAACTCTACTTACTGACTTCATTAAAATCTTCAAAGGTAATTTTTCCTGTCCCTTCTCTGTCATAATCTCGCAGCACCTTTAAAACATCGGTTTTCTTTACATCAAAACCTAGGGCTCTCATTGCAACCTACAGCATTGAAAAAAATTTAAAGGATTAATTAATTGTATAGGGCTTAACACCATTTTCAACAGTATCTTAGTTACATTGCAGAAGATGGCACACCTAATCATGGTTTCCTGGCTTTTCTTACACCTGCACAACAATAACATTAGACTTAGGCATACTTTTTATCATTCCTTCATTGGTGAGAGACAGGTGTTATATGGCATGATAACTTCTTTCAGATGTTTGGAAGAATATTGGCTTAGCCGGGGTTAAGCTCACTACCGAAGGATTGAGTACCAACTGAGCAAACTTGGCCCACTAAAAATCAAATAGAAGTTGCCACTTTTATTAGCCATCTTCTCTCACAATGTTTTCTAGCCAATATTGGGCTTATTATTCATTTCAAACACACTTTGAAATGACCTCTGCAAAGTCTTTCAATATGGACATATCTAAAACTTTGTGCTCTGTAAATAAGTAAATTTATTATTGCAAATCATTACGGATAATCATACAGACATGTTCCTGTGAGATACCTACTTGTGTGGTAATATGCAACCATGTAATTGACCAATTGCGGCTGTCAAAGAAATAACCAGTCAATCAATGTTATCATTTATTGAGACAAGAAATAGAATTTGTTCTTCAACATTGGCCGCCCATTTTCGTTTACCTTTTTTGTTGGTTTGGCAACTTAAATGTCATAACGACAATATCGGCCACGTTAAAAAAATAATCTGAATCTGAAAGCGTCAAATACAATTCCATATAAGGTAGTCTAAGATGTCATTTTCATTTTGTATATGCTGAATGTAAATACATGTGCAGATTTATAAAAGAAAAATTTATTGTTTCATCGACTCAATTTAACAAGAGCTGTCAGAGGACAGCAACGCTCGACTATTCTGATTGCTGGATAGTAACAACAATTTGTAATACATGTACCTAAGTATTAATAGATATAAAAAATCTATTAACATATTCCCACACAGTGACACTTTTGGACGCCCCTCAAGACAAGGAATTGGGAAAACATTGTGTAATATGAAAAAATCTAAAATTTCAGAAACTTAAAATTGTCGTCTGCAACTCCTTTGAAATTGGACCAGTCCAAAATTAAGTTGTGTGGGAATGGGTTAAATCAAATTTAAACAAGAAATTCCAAGTCCCAAAAGGGTTAAAATTCCACTATGAGTAATGAATCTTTGCCCAGAAGATGATACGATGGTCACAAAAGCATTGTGCAAAGTTTCAGAGCAATAGCAATGGTAGAAAGAGAGTTATCAAAGTATTTGACAGTTGATGGCAAGGTTTAACGAAGAATTTTTAAGTCCAAGAAGGGTTAAAATTCCACTAAAATGAATGTCAGAGTATCAAATCTGTGTCTTGAGGCTGACATCGTTGCTACAAAAGCATATTTAAAGTTTGAGAGCAATAGCATTAGTAGAAACTGAGATATGACACTTGCACATATGGTTTAACCCAACCATTACGCCCACGCTAATCTAGGTGACCAGAATAGCCCCCCATTTCTTTTAATTGTCGAGCTTAAGATGTAGGTACAATATAAATAATAAATGGAATATTACATTTTACATATTATTACTTCGGTCTAGTGAAATATCAAAATTTTCCTCCTCAGCTAAAACAAATATCGCTATCATTACATAATATAACATAATTAACCCTTTCCTGGTTAAACCCTGGTTTTTACGTCTCTGTATTTCTATACTTTAGAAAACATTGTGAGAAAAGAAGAAATTGCTTGTGACAAGCAATTTCTTCTTTTTTCACAATATTTTCTACCCAAATGAATGATTATTTCTAAAATAAAATCGACTTTAAATTGTCGTCTGCAAAACCTTTGAATTTGGACTGGTCTAAAAATTCGAAAAACAGGAAAGGGTTAAGTATAATTACTCCTATGGCTCTGTATGAAAATGATGCTTTGTACAAATGATAGTAGATGGATAGTTACAAAACTAAATTGGATTACATTGGACTATCAATCTTCACCCATTACCTGACAACAAAATTTTAGACTGGTCCAAATTCAAAGAATTTGCAGTCAACATTTCAAATTGTACTAAAATGGGAAAAAAAGTGCCAAATAGGGTAGAAAACATTGCTTGTTACAAACAATATCTCCTTTTCCCACAAAGTTTTCGATGAAAGTATTTCTTTGTGGGCATCAAAAAGCATCATTGTGTGGTAATGGGTTAAGATAGAACAAGAGGCCCATGAGGGCCTGAGACGCTCTACTGGTTATCAAGTTTTCCGTTAAAGAAATCTGATATTTAAGGAAGTTAATTGCTCAAAGAAGAATAATGCATAAAGAAAAAAAAGGGGCTTTTTCCCCTTTATCATTTTAAGCAACAATCCTCAAGGCCCCTTTTCCCATGTTTCATGACGGATCCACTTCATTTCCAAAAGAAAGTTACCTTATGACCCTACAATCATTCTGTGAATATTTCATCAGAATCTGACAATAATTGTGGACTTAATCACATAAACAGGATTGTTTTGAATGAAAATCAATAAGGCCCCTTTTCCTGTGTTTTCTGATGGATCAATTTCATTACAAAAGGAACTGTCCTTACAACCCTACAATTGTCCTGTGAAATTTAAAAGACAACTTGATAATGATTGTGATCTTCATCACATACACAATAATGTTTTGAATGATAATCTGTAAGGCCCCTTTTCCTGTGTTTCGAATGCCACAATTATTCCATGCATCTTTGAAGAGAATCCAATAAAACTGTTGACTTTATTGTGTTAACAAAGATATTAAATTCAAGTTCTCATAAGGCCCCTTTTCCCGTGATATTTTACTGTTGGTTTTCTCATTCTATGAAAGTTAAAAGTGAATCCGATGATATATTGGGAATTCATTATGTTTACTAGAATATTTAAAAAAAAATCATATGTCCCCTTTTTACATGATACTTGATGGGTTGTACCCAGTTCTGAAAAGAACCATCTAAGTATTTGTACAATCATTCTGTGAAATTTTGAAGTGAATCCGGTGAAATCAAGGGACATCATTGTGTTAACCAGAATATTGAAGAGAGTTTTTCATAAGGCCCCTTTTTATGTGACCCTTGCTATAGTCAGATCCACTGTCAAAATCAACAATTGGAATGATGGTACAATCAATCTGTTTAATCTGTGGAATTCATTGTGTTAATGAATTATAGTGAAATATTCATAGGGCCCCTTTTCTCATGATACTTTACAGAACAAACCAAATTTCAAAAGGAACAATTCTAATTAAGGTAGAATCATTCTTTAAAAGTTAAAGAGAATCAATGAAAACAGTGGACTGAATTGTGTCAAGAATTTTTGTAACTAAATTTTCATAAGGTCCCTTTTCCCGTGAAACTTAACAAATCAGACCCAATGTACAAAGGAACAATCCTAATGATAGTTTGAAGAAAATGATAAAGACTGAGGACTTTATTGTAATAATGATTTTTTGTAATAAAATTTTTATAAGGTCCCTTTTCTTGTGTCACTTAACCAATCAGACCTAATTTACAAAGGAACAATCCAAATGATCATTCTATTAAAGTATGAAGAGATTCTGATAAAGATTGAGGGCATTGTTGTGTTTATGAGGATTTGGTAATAATTTTTCATACAGCCCCTTTTCCTATGATACTAGACAGATCAGGCCCAATTTGGAAAGAAACAATCCTTATGATGGTACAAACATTCTGTGAAAGTTTGAACAGAATCTGATGAAAACTGCAGACTTTATCTTGGTGTCAAATTTAAAATAAAATTTTCATAAGGCTCCTTTTCCTGTGATACTTGAAGGATCAGGTCTCATGTCAGCCTCAACAATCGTGATTATTGTACAATGATTCTGTGAAGGTTTGAATAAAATCCAATGAAAGCTCTGGACTTGGTTACAAGGATTATAGATAAAATTCTCTAAAGGCCCCTTTTCCCATGATACTAGACAGATCACGCCTAATTT
The DNA here is from genome assembly GCA_946902895.1 of Fragum fragum. NCBI lineage: Eukaryota > Metazoa > Mollusca > Bivalvia > Cardiida > Cardiidae > Fragum > Fragum fragum. The sequence continues at coordinate 48,529,526 of OX336374.1, forward strand.
GAAAAGAAAGAATCCTCATGATGGAATAATCATTCTGTGAAAGTTTTAACAGAATCTGATGAAAACTGTTGACTTTATTGTGGTACAATGATTTTAAAATTAAATTTCATAATGCTCCTTTTCCTGTGATGCTTGACGGATCAGGTCTAATGCAAACATCAACAATCATTATTATTGTACAATTATTCTGTGAATGTTTGAAGAAAATCCAATGAAAGCTCTGGACTTTGTAACAAGGATTTATAAATGAAATTTTCATAAGGCCCCTTTTCCTGTGCTACTTAACAGTTCAAACCCTGTTATGAAAAGAATGATAGTTATGACCTTCCAATCATTCTGTGAAAGTTTCAACAAAATCTGATCAAAGCTGTGGGCTTTATTGTGTTAACAGGGTTTTATTAATTGAATTTTCATATAGCCCCTTTTCCCATGTTACTTGATGGATCTGAACCAATTCCAAAGGGAACTCTTCTTACAAAAGTATAATTATTCTGTTTGAGTATGAAGACAACCCCATCTCACCTGTGGACTTACAAGCATTAATTAAGATTTTTTTAATTGAATTTTCCTAAGACCCCTTTTCCTATGTTTCTCAATGGATCAGACCCAATTTGAAAGGAACAATCCTTATGATGATACAATCATTATGTGAAAGTTTGAAGTCAATCAGGTGAAATCTAGGGCCATTATGTGTTAACTAAGATTTTTTTTATTAAATTTTCATGGGGCCCCTTTTCCCATGAAACTTGATGGATCAAACCTACTTCCGAAAGGAACAATCCACATAATGTAATAATCATTCTGGGAATGTCTGAAGAGAATTTGTTGAAAACTATGGACTCTATTGTGTTTACGAGGACTTTTTCAATCCAGTATTAATCGGGCCCCTTTTCCCGTGGTCCTTGACTGATTATACCAAATTTTGAAAGGAACAATTCTTATGATGGTACAATCATTCTGTGAAAGTTTGAAGTCAATCAGATGAAAACTGTGGACTCTAGAGTGTTAACAAAGATCTTTGAATTAAATCTTAATAAGGCCCCTTTTCCTATGTTTCTTGAGGAATCATATCCGATTCCAAAAGGTACAATCCTTATGATGGTACAATCATTCTGTGAAAGTTTGAAGAGAATCCGTTGTAAATTGTTGACTCTAGATTATTAATGAGAATTTTTTATTATATATTTCATAAGGCCCCTTTTTCCTGTGTTTCTTGAAGGATCATACCTAATTTCAAAAGGAATAATCCTTATGATAGTACAATCATTCTGTGAAAGTTTGAAGGGAATCCGATGAAAACTATTGACTCTAGAGTGTTAACAAGAATTTTTTAATTAAATTTTCATAAGGCCCCTTTTCCCCTGTTTCATGACAGATCAGACCCATTTTCGAAAGGAACAATCCTTATGATTGTACAATCATTCTGAGAAAGTTTGAAGAGAATCCGAAGAAAACTGTGGACTCTATCGTGTAAACAAGGATTTTTAATGGAATTTTTAATTGAATTTTCATAAGGCCCCTTTTCCCGTGTTTCTTGACGAATCATACCGATTTTCGAAAGGAATGATCCTTATGTTAGTACAATCATTCCGTGAAAGTTTGATGAGAATCTGATGAGAACTGTGGACTCTATCACATAAACGAGGATTTTTTAATTAGAATTTTCATAAGGCCCCTTTTCCCGTGTTTTTTGAAGGATCATACCCATTTTTGAAAGGAACCATGCTTATGATGGTACAATCATTCTGTGAAAGTTTGAAGAGAATCCCATGAAAACTGTGGACTCTATCGCGTAAACGATGATTTTTAATTGAATTTTTAATGAATTTTCATAAGGCCCCTTTTCCCGTGTTTCTTGGCGGATCATACCAATTTTCGAAAGTGACGATCCTTATGTTGGTACAATCATGCTGTGAAAGTTTGAAGAGAATCAGATGAAAACTGTGGACTTTATCGTGTAAACGAAGATTTTTTAATTAAGTTTTATTAGGCCCCTTTTCCCGTGTTTCTTGACGGATCTGACCCAATTTCGAAAGGAACGATTCTCATGATGGTACAATCATTCTGTGAAAGTTTGAAGAGAATCCGATGAAAACTGTGGACTTTATCGCGTAAACGAGGAAAAGTTTAATGGACGGACGGACGCCGGACGGACGGACGCCGGACGGGAAAAAGCCATCGCTACAGCTCTAGTGGCCTTCGGCCAGTAGAGCTAAAAATGAAAGTTGACTTTATCTCAAATACACCTTATTTAATGAAGACTTTTGTCCAAATATTTTCAAAGAAAACTTATACTGTTTGCATTTGCTTCTTGGATTTTGAATGGAATCATCTTGAGAAGCAAGTCCAACTAGTACCCACAACATAGTGTTTAATCTATTCCCAGACAACAATATCTTAGACTGGTCCAAATTGAAAGAAGTTATAGAAATTTTTGGTTGATGAAACTTTAAAATCATTCAATTTTTAGGTTGAAATTATTGCAAATGATTAGGATATTACAAATAAAAAGCAGTTTCATTTTCCAAAAGCTTTTCCAAAGCTTTTCTTATGGGGTTTCAAAAGTGTCAGTGTGCTGGAAGAAGTTAACCCTTTACCGTTTTTCAAAATTTTAGACCAGTCCAATTTAAAAGAAGTTGCAGACAACAATCAAAAGTCGGTGGAATTTGAAAAAATAATGAACCTACAGGTTAGAAAATATTGTGGAAAAAGAAGAAATTGCTTGTGACAAGCAATTTCTTCTTTTCCCACAATTTTTCTCAAGTATAGATTCACAGGGACGTGAAAACAAGGGGTTTTACAGGAAAGGGTTAAAAAGCATGTAGTTGTTTTGTTTTTTTGTATTGTTTTTTATTTCGTATTGGGATAAAAAACACCCCTTCTATCTTGATTTTTATACAAACCTTCAATTCATGATAATCGATTGCCCTATCTTTGTCTGTGTCAAATAGATCAAAAGCTTCTTTGATTTCTTGTTTCTGCTCATCTGCCAGTTCTCTTTTTTTCTTCTTTTTACTCTTGTCAAGAGCAAATTCAGCCCTGAAAAAATGAGAGAAGGACAACATGATCCTGCTTTTTCACAATTCTTTGGAAAGTAGTTTGGAAAAATATTGTGGAAAAGGGAGATTTTTAAAGCTGTTTCTTCATTTTTCAAACTGTCTTTCAACATACATGTAGACATGTATTGATTTTTGAGACAATATATCCTTTAATATTTTGCTTATAACTTCCTACAATTCGGATCAGTCTGAAATTTTGTTGTATAGTAATGGGATGTCAAGCTTGGTTTAATATTTCTTTTTACAATAATGCTTTTATTTATTGCTTCAAACCTTGAGATAAGCCATGTGCTGACCTCAGAAACTAAATGTCAGCAGGGTCCAAAGAATTCCAAAAATGACATTATCTTGCTGGGCAAGTAACTTGAAAAAGACTCTTGCAAGGATACAGGATGAATCTGTTAGAGCCTTGCCTGGTTCTTTAACCCTTTCCTGTACAAACCCGGGATTTTACGTTTCTGCGATTTTACACTTGAGAAAACATTATGGAAAAAGAAGAAATTGCATGTAACAAGCAATTTCTTCTTTTTCCACAATATTTTCTATCACACAAGAGGGTTTCATTTCAGATTGCATCCAATTTTAATTGCTGTCTGCAACTTCTTTCAATTTGGACAGTCTAAAATTTAAAAAAAACGGGAAAGGGTTAAACATGCTCAAAGTATTGCAGCTTCACACAGAGCTCCAGGCTCTGAAGGGTGGACAACCCAGACAAAGAAATTTACTGGTTTTACAAAATTTCGACTAGGTTGCAGATCACAACTAGATAAGTGAAATTTAGTACTTCTGGAAAATATCATAACAAGTATACTTAAATGAAAAGATAATAGAAGCCATTCAATTGTTTGTCTAGGTTTTTCTACATTAATTTTGTTACAATTGAAGTAGATAACTAGAATAGAAGGATTTTATTGAAAAAAATTTTTGGCTCTGTAGTTTTCATCAACAAGATTTCAATTTTTTTATCAATGAACTTTGAACTTCATTTTTATCAACGGACTTTGAACTTCATTTTATGAGCATCCTGCTGGATACCATCATGTAAACCAAGATGACGGAGAGTCTTAAGAATTAACATTTAACCCATTCCAACACAGCAAAATTTTAGACTGGTCCAAATTGAAAGAAGCTGCAGACGACAATTTCAAGTTGATGGAATTTTGATTTTTTTTGTCTTTTTTGATAGAAAACATTGTGGATAATGAAGAAATTGCTTGATACAAGCAATTTCTTCATTTTCCACAATGTTTTCCAAAGCTTTTTTTCTTGAGGGGCGTAAAAAGGAGGGATTGAGTTGGAATGGGTTAAAGGGGTTCAACAGAACATCTCTTCGTTATAAATGGCACAAACAAAAGATGGATGACATAGATTTGCAATTAATATTGATGGTCACATGTCTCCTAAACAAATCAGCAAATGTGTGAACAATAAAGTAGTGCGTTGGTAATTGTTGCAATGGACTGAACATCCCTTTTGCCTTATTTTGAAAGTTGTCACAGGTAAATTTGCCACTTCGCCTGAATCCTTATTTTTTTGCATTTGGCAACACTGGCAATCGGCAGCAGGAGCCCTGTAAATGCAGTGATTTCTTGGCATGTGGTTTGCTCAACTTTTAAACAATGTCAATGTCATCAATATGTTGAATAATTTTGAAAACTTGGATGAGATCAAACCTTTGATGTCTGTACTGGAGTGATAGAAGATTGAGATTTTAAGTCAATCAGAATATGAAAAAATCTTAGTCCAGGACGAGTAGCCCTATGTTGTACATTCTCAATAATCTGTTTACATTTTTTTGTAACTGAATATGCCACCAAATTTCTGTAGTCAAGATGTGATCTGATCAGTGATTTATGTGTAAAAAATGGGTGGTTGTCAATATATTTAAACTTCCGTTTAACGAGACCAATAATTCTATTGGCTATGTTTGCTACATTGCTAATGTGTTGTTCATAGTAAAGGTTACTCCCAAATCCTTTTCAGACACAACTCTTAACCCTTGTCATGCTGATCCCGGAATATTCCGGTTTTGGCAGGAGGAGTAGACTAAGATCAGACTGCACTTATGTGCAGGCTGATCTTAGTCTACACCTCCTGCTTGTACTTTTCGTGCCAGAGTTGTTTATGAAATTGATTTCTTAAAGAAATATTGAGTTTTGAACAAGTTCTATCAGTGCTTTCAGCCCTTTGATTTGACAGCGTTTCAGCAAGGTAATTTATACAGCATGACAAGGGTTAATCTGTAGATCATGCTTATTACCATCTTTATCTTTGATACCATTACTAGAGTCAAAATTCTTCCTTCCAAAGGAAACACTTTTACATTTTTTTAACATTAAAATTTAGAAGTCAATCCTGGCTACATTTACACAAATTAAATAGGTTATTCTGAAGGTCTTCTTGGTATGTTTTTGATGATATGGTCTTATAAATTTTACAGTCGTCTGCAAAAAGACGACATGCTGCCCACATCTGGTAAGTCGTTCACCAACAGGATAAAGAGTACTGGTCCGAGAATAGATCCCTGAGGTATACTGGATATTTTATTACTGCAATCAGTATACTAACATTTACTAATACACGCTGCTTTCTGCCATTGAGAAAACGGTAACCGGACAATAGCCCCTCCAGACAATATCCCCTTCTATGTTTTTTGACATGGCGGACATTATCCCCTTCCTAAATTTAACAGGGCGGACATTAGCCCCTTCGCCATTCTGACAGGGCGGACAAAATTCCCTTCCTCATATTAACAGGGCAGACATTATCCCCTTCGTCGTTTTACTACTGCGGACAAAAGCCCCTTTCTATGATATATCACAGTCAATTCACAGTTTCTGGATTGGATATAATTCCGGTATTTCACCTGAAAACCAGTCAAAGATTGTAAAAATTATAATAATAATCAATGATACACTCTGATTCTACAAGCGACTGATATGTTGTAAAAACAACTCATACAAAATTGTAGCTACGATGTTTCGGTCTCATACCAACACCATGTATACAAAAGAGAAAAAGATAAGATCATATGGAAAAGGTAATAATATAGCTAATATTCAGCATGTTCTGTTTTGTTAAGTCGGATTTATATCTTCAAGTGTCAGGACAACATATTTCCAGATGGCTTCGAATAGTAAAAAGTTAGCACGAGGTTCATTTTAAAGAAACATGGTGGAAAAGAGGGACAAGCTCCTCTTTGCCTTTACCATGACTTTTTCTAGAATACAAATTTTATGGAGTCGCTTGCATAGAAATGTGCAAAAGTATTCAGTTAAAAATTGAGCACCGGTTTATCATAAAAAAGAGTAAAATTTATATTAATCTGGGCTTATTGTTCGTTTCGTTACTTAAGCCTGTAGAAACTTAGTAAAATTTTACGAAGGGGATAATGTCCGCCGATCGAGGGGATGGTGTCTGCCCTGTTAATGTAAGGAAGGGTATTTCGTCCACCCTGTCAGAATGACGAAGGGGCAAATGTCCGCCCTGTTGAAATTAGGAAGGGGATAATGTCCGCCTTGTCGAAAAACATAGAAGGGGATATTGTCCGGAGGGGCTATTGTCCTAGATTCGAGAAAACTGATAAACCACCTGCAGGGATTACCCTGGGTCAAAAATTCTTTTAGCCAACTCTTAAGTCAATTGTAAATCTTGAGCTAATTTATGAGACTTGTAGTCAAGCCTTTAGCCAGATTTTTCAAATTGTTTTGGTGTATTGAGTTCCTAATTGCTTTTTTAATAAGATTTTGTTTGCTGAAGCTGAGTTCACAATCAGCTGTGGATACTTGGGCGATGAGAAATCTTTATGCAAGTTAAGAATAAGCTGGAAAGCTCTTTATTTCTTATAGCTAAATTGCAGCAGGTTTTAACGTCAACCACAGACTTGCTTACATTTGAGTGATGACTTCTTGCAAATTTTGAGAATGACTTCAGTTCTTGATTTGTTCCCTCACACCCAAAAGAACCCAAAGGGAACAAACCCAAAAGAACCCAAATAGTCATAAATATTGTCAACATCAGCCGAAATTCTGAGTCTTTTATCTGAGGACTAAAGAAATTTGTGAGGGAGGCCAAAATAGCTGTGTCTCCTATGTCTCAAAATCTTACAAGCAAACTCTTTATCATTTTATTGATGAAGTCAGTACAAATTTTGTCTGCTCCTACTCTTTGAAAAAGCCCATCTCTATTTTTATGTCCTCAAAATTCAAAGTCTCTAAACCTTCCAATGACGTAAATACAAGAAGGTGGTCTCTTATATAGGAAACAAAATTTGTCAATGCCAACTCAAGACAAAAAAACTTTAATAATTATTGATTATCTGTGAAGAAATAATAAATTACAAACCAACTTGAACTTTACTTGAAATTGCAAGGGACAAATTATTAAATTAACCAAGCCGGTGAACAATTGTAATCCATCTTTAACATCAATGGCCGAACTTTTCTCAGCCAATTATCCAATTAAAGGATGATTAAAGCACTTTTCAAATAAATCTAACGGCAAACTTGACCACTCAGCAAATTACTGCATAAAATTGTCTGCTTAATCTTGGGTTTTCCAATGACACTGCAGGTTTATGTATCGGATGACTGAACACGTTGGATTTGTATTGCCAGGTGTCTCGCTGGACAGCTATTTAGACTGATTTTACTCTTTTTAACCTTTAGCCATCATTTTCGCCAAATGAAATTTTCTTCAGCCATTTTTTTCAAATTTTAGCCATTTGCGAAAATAGCGATCACCAGAGTGAGCCCTGCACCTGTGAAGATTCTCAGATTCAAAACGATATGAGGTTCACCATAGAAGGTCTTACCAAAGTCTAGATACACTGTGTTGACTTTATTAAGAGCATTCGTCCAGTCTTCAAGTACACTTAAAAGCTGCAATATTGAGCTACAATTCCGACAAAATCACAGAGCTGAATCTAGGTTTTCACAAAATTGGGCCAACTCCCCCATCACATTTCAAAATGTGGGCCAATGTTTCAGATTTTAGCCACATGCGGAAATTACTCTTTTTTTTTAAAGTTCTGACTACCCTAAAAATAAAGGCACACAACACTTAAGTGCCAAAGAAGATCTTTTGGAAACACACATTTTTTTTCAATGTTCTTTCATTTTCTAAGATAAGTTATCAAGGTGAGCAATTTTGAGGGATCTGGTAGAGCTTTAAATATGGTCCGATCCCACCGCTACTTAACCTTTGGTATACAGGCTGCTGTATTTACTATTGCAAATCAAGAGAATATGGAATGTGAACAATTCTTGATCACCATGACATCACTCAATGTAATAAATTATATGCTACCAAAATATCGTAAGTACAGCTTCAGTGAAGTTGTACTTACAAGGACTCGGCCAACTATCGACGATATTCAGATGTTGTTGAAAATTGATGTTTTGATTGACACATTTTTGCAAGGGACATGTATAAATAAATGAAATACCCGAAAGAGAAAATTAAAATTCCCCTAAAGACTATCAAACTCTTTGTGTATCATTCCAATTTTTTGACACTAATCTATTCACCAGACATAGACCACGGAATAATATCTAGCTTTCGTATCTGCTTCTTATTCATTTGTTATCCGACAACTATTCTGTCTTAGGTCCTGATGGAGAACTCGAAAAGAAATGTGAAATCCGATTAAATAAATCTTTATAATGTGTATTGATATCACTTACGACTCTATGGCCTTAGAATTCCTACACATTATTACCTGTGGCAGCATGCCCACTGGGTTTTCATTTTTGGGGTACATGTACCCTTTAGGTTTTGAAATCGGGGTACAAAGAAAAATCTGGGGGTACAGTGTACCCTTTACTTTCAGATTTAAGGGTACACCATACGACTCTGAACCCTTTACCAAATGACAATGTTTTGGTTATATACTTTGTTGATAATCAGTAAATAAATGTCACACGTCATGTGCAAGTTTCAGATAAATATAGAGAGAAGGATAGCAAACTTTTTTTGAAAATCTGATTTATGACAATTCACTTTTTCTTAACTATTGGATTTTTGAAGGATTGAATGGGATATGAAAGCGATGGCTAAACAACTCCAACAAGTTTATTACGAGGGTGGGGATGACATTTTGGTGCAAGCCATACCAGGTATGTCAGCTAATTGTTAGCTCAAACTCTGGTATTGAAACGATTCCGATACAGAAAATATCAAATGGCCTTATTACTGTCTAAAGGTCACCATTTGTGGAGAAATAGGCTAGGTTTTGTTATGACATTTTGCAGACAGCAAATTACATAGCTAAAACAAAACTACAATGTTAAATAAACGGCGCCATTTTGTCATGTCCGACTTTCATGTACAACAGAACTTACGAGAGAAACCAATTTCAAATCAAATTCTATGGTATGAATTCTTGTTAATTCTCAACAAAAACATGTAAATATCTTCCGTTTTGTTTGAAAAATAGCACAACTTTGGACTTATTTAAAAACAAAATGGTGAGGCTATCACGATCCTCATTATACGAACTTTTTCAACTACTAGTTCCCCCATTCTCTAGATGAAAAAGACAAGAAATAAGCGATGGTTCCCGTCGCATGAAAGAGAAATCACTTGCTCTAGATACAATTTTGTTCTACTTTGCTTGCAATTTTTGGGTTTTTAGGAAAAAAATAAGCACATAGAGTTTCGTGGTTTATACGCTAATAATTTTAAATGCACACAGCAATGGCATTTTTGTTTCTACGCTCATTTAATTTTCTGTACGTTCATGCACTTCTTGGTGTAAGATTTGTACGTGAACTGACATAATTGTACGTGAATTACGTACTGCAGTACGTGAATGGGCACCCTGTGTGGGCTGTACTCATTGAAGTGTAACTTTATCGGGGGAGCTGACTGGGGATTCTATTTATAGTATTGATTATTCCAGGATACGTATAAACAGCTTTACACAATGCAAAAGAAATTCAGGGGTTTTCTCAAGAACATCTAAATGGGTTCATGTTAAATGCACTGCTGATTTAACAATGAGCCAACCTTTTAAAACGTGCTTGACAAGTGGTGCACAGCCTTATGTTTTTTGCGTCCTGAGCTATTTAAACGTGTGAATCCCGCAATCTCGCACCCTAGATTCAGCTCTGAAATCAGAACTGACAGTCTGACAGGAGGTTATGAGCTGATAAATGTTCCATTAAACATTCTTGCACTATTTTCTCTAACATTTTACAAATCAATGAAGTCAAAGATACAGTGCGATAGTTCCCTGGCTCAGATTTCGATCACATTTAAAAATACACGTAATATGCCATGTTTGTATCTTCTTTCATTCACTTGAACAATTCCAGTGTCAATAGACTTTTGAAACAGACAAGGACAATCATTGTTATCTAATATCTACTTAAACATCATTATGTGAATCGTGGAAGGATATTTACCTCAGAGACAGACTCATTTTACTGGATTAAATATCTGGTTAGGTTTAGAGCAAGAATGGACATATCAAAGTCTGGCGCTCAGATGTCCTAGCTCCAAGTCCGAGTTTTCGTATTATCTTTTTAAATAGACTAAACCAAAAATATACCAATTTTGTTTATTTCTTCACTATTTTTATTATTTTTAATCACACTTCGATTAATTTGTTTCAGGATTTAGGATTGGTATATATATATATATATACATTTGTTTCGAAACTAACACGACCTTCATGTCCGAACTATAATAATAAGGTTGAAAACTGGGTGACAAGATAACCGAAATAAAACTAATGCGTTGAACTTGTTTACATTCACAATATTTGATGGTCATTTACCGGTAAATCAATTCAAACTCAATTGAAAAACAAACAGAATTTGACACTTCCGAATGCCCCGGATTCTTGAAAGTAAAGGCCAGGTGAGTATTTACCTAATATGTTTTCTTTTTATCAGCTATTCAAAAGACATATTTCAACTTAATCAGCCAGACTAGAAAACATTCCAGGATTTCTTCATAATAACGCAGTTATTAGCTGCGATATCGTAGCCCTCCTTCTGACAACCTGCTGGCGAGGCCTCGTCAGCAGATTATCAAAAAGAGGGCTACGATATCGCAGCTAGATAGACATATGCTTTATCAGCTCTTATCTTTTACCGGTGAGATTTATTTATAAGGAAGGATTTGACCCATTCTGTGACTTTAGAATCAATCTTCTAGGGAGAATCAATCAGTCTTCACGCCAATGACACCAATTTATCTGGCTCAGTCCTGCCTTTCATCTGTAAGACAAAATGTATTTTCTTCCTCTTTCAGCAAATACCCAGTTATGCTGAACATTACTATTTGCACTAGTGGAGTACAAAAACTTATTTCCAACCTGAAACCAGACAAAGCAGCAGAACCAGACAACATCAAACCTCTTGTACTAAAAAACTTATGTTATCAAATTTCCCCTATCTTACAAAGTCTCTTTCAGAAATCCCTAGACATAGGCACTCTCCCCAAGGTTTGGAAAAAGCAAATGTGACTCCACTCTTCAAGAAAGGAAACAAAGAAGATCCTGCAAATTACAGACCTATATCTTTAAAATTTATATTGTATAAAGTTCTAGAACATATTGTAGCCTCAAATCTAACTAAACATTTTGACAACAATAATATCCTTTATGACTTGCAGCATGGTTTTAGAGAAAGGCATTCATGCAAAACACAGCGACTTCAACTGACCGACCATCTTGCCAGAAACCTGACTGAAGGAAAACAAACTGATCTAGCTTTGTTAGAATTCAGCAAGGCTTTTGACAAAGTTAGCCACTTAAAACTTTTGTATAAATTGCAGGAACATGGTGTAAACAATGCTACCCTTATGTGGATTAAATCTTTTTTTATAGGCAGAACACAAAAAGTAGTCTTAGAAGGTGGATGCTCATCAAAAGCACCAGTCACGTCTGGAGTACCTCAGGGATCTGTACTTGGTCCTCTTTTGTTTCTTTTGTATATAAATGACCTTCCAAATAACATCACATCCCAAGTTTGTTTGTTTGCAGATGACACTGTCGTTTACTTAGCTATAAACAAAAGACAAGACTGTTTGACCCTACAAGAAGATCTAGATAAGTTAATGCAGTGGGAGAAATGGAGTTTAACCCCAGCAAATGCATTGTCCTAAATATTGCTAAAAAGAAGAAAAAGGTTTCCTTTGATTACAGGTTACATGGACAAGTACTAGAGACTGTGGACAATGCCAAATATCTAGGAGTTACAATTCTGGAGATCTTTCCTGGAGCAAACACATTGACAATATAACATCAAATGCTAGTAAAACTTTAGGTTTTCTCCGCAGAAACATCCAGACCAAAAATAAGAAGATCAGAGAAATAGCGTATAAAACTTTAGTGAGACCCCAGGTAGAATACACATCAACAGTTTGGAGCCCCTACACAAAAATCTATATCAACAAAGTGGAAAAAGTACAGCGTAGAACGGCAAGATGGGTTCAAAATAATTTCTCTTATTCTGACAGTGTTACCTGCATGCAGAAGGAGCTTGGTTGGTGTAACATTCCGAGCTCGTAGACAAAGCAAATCCATTCAGAGAAAAGGATCCTCAACCCTAAATGAGTCGACCTTGTCTATATATCACTCCAAGTAGTCACTTGACTTACTTAAGGTTCCTAAATTTGCATATCATGGCAAATTACCTCCCCTGGAACCATTACAGTTGGGAAACTCTTCAATCCAGACAAGACATTTCAAGAGTCATCATGTTTTATAAAATCGTTAATAATTTTGTTGCAGTGCCAGTACCATCTTATCTCGAAAGACCAGTGAGGATCACCCTACATATGCACACAGCATCTTTCAGACAGATCCACACAAATGCAGCCTACTTTAAATATTCTTTTTTTCCCTACACAATGATACTATAGAACAGCCTACCAGAAAAACAATTGTACAGCAACCTGATATTGCAGCATTCAAAAAGAGTCTTGGTTCTTTTCAGATAGTGAGCCGTCCCTGAATGACCAAAATATGTTTTATCAGCTCCTTTAGTCTAACACTCACAATACATGTACTTTTAAAATTTTGCACCCTAACCAACGACTAACAGTTTTTATTCCAGCACAGACCCGCAGCTGCCAGTAATATCCGAAAGGGGAGTTGGGCAGTATAGATTAGATTAGATTAGATTAGATTAGATTAGATTAGATAGATAGAATCAAGGCAAAGACATTAGTGACCAGCTTATATATTGATAACTTTGAGGCTATACGGGTTAGTGATATGGGATGATAATTAGAGACTTTGGATAGTGTAGCGTCAATAATCGGCAAGTATGGAGTAGCAACTACATACTTGAAGGCTCCTTATTCTGATTATCGATTGTCACTTTGAAAAACTATCTGTTTGATCTTGGTTCTAAATTTCATATACCTGATTTAATTTTTCTTCATTTTACACAATGTTTCTTGAGGAGCATCCAAAAGCATTTTGCAGTTTTTTCTTTCTTAGAGTGTAGAATTACTGTTACTGCTGTTTAAGATTTTTAGTGTATATTGTGATTTTACTGTATTGAATTGAAAATATTTTAAAACCTTTTTTTATTGCAGATACTGGATGGTTGTCTTTCAATTTTGATGGAGACTGAGTGAAGAAGAATGTAACTGTTTTAAAGTGTTTGTCTCATTGAAGGAATATGGAAAGAGAAAAGGTAAATTTCAATCAATTAGTCAAAGAAGGAAAAATTGATGAACTCGCAGAACTGATTTCAACAACAGACATTAATAAAGATCAAATAAATGAGGAAGCAGTTTATCACTTGATTAAAATCTACAACAGCAAGATACAAAGATATGCTCATGAACATGGTGAAACTGTTTCAAAAGCTTGGAAATCTGACAATCCAGATATTGAAGGTGTAATAACTGATTTACATAAAGTTGTTAATGAGTTATTTAAGCTTGGGTTTTCACCAAATATTACATATGAAGATGACACTCCTCTCATGTGTGCTATAAAATCCCATGATGAAGAATTAGTGAAATGTTTGATGGAAAATGGAGCAGATCCTAGTATTTTAACTCCTTCTAGTCATATGAACGCTCTTTCCTTAGCAATTATTCTAAATGAGATATCTATAGTAAAACTTATTTTATCATACAGAAGAACTGATATAAACAGTCCATGTTGTAGTGAACTAACCCCACTACAGTTAGCTATCAACAAATCATCAGAGATGTCTAAAATACTGATACAGAATGGTGCAAATGTTGATCAAGTGATACAGACAACTGGTTCACAGACTGTTGCAGTTTCTAAACCTCCACTAACTTATGCTGTTGAAATAGATAATCTTTATCTTGCAACTATATTACTGGAGAATGGAGAAGACATAAATCAGTGTTATGGAGATTGTTCCAACTCTCCAATACACTTAGCTGTCATGCAGGAATCAGTAGATATGGTAAAGTTACTAGTTCAGTATGGTGCTAACGTTAACAAGAGAAATAGCCGTGGTCACACAGTTCTTGGACTTGCTTTACATCAGCGTAAACAGGGTAAGGCTCTTGCAGAATCACTGATTGCAGCTGGATGTAGCTGGAAGAAAGGCAGCATGCTTGATGTATTTCTACGTCTTTTCCCACCATGTCATATACTAGCCTACCTCGGTTATGATTACCACCTAGATATATTAAAAATTCTTGTAGATAAAGCTAGAATATCACATAAACAGGAAGATATGATCAAACTAATGACATGCCGGAGCTTCAGTGACGATTTAGAGTCACCAACCTCTACTTTTACAAGAAATGTCCTACGCAATTCTGAAAGGGATTTAGATCTTCCTGAAAAAGAGAATCAAGATTTTGTGAATATGCTGGCATTGGATAAATCAACAATACTTTTCATGGCAGTATGGGGTGGCAACCTGAAAATAGCTGAATATTTGTATGAGTTAGGGGCAGACCCTTATCTTACTTGCAGCTATGGTAACCTGATTCATGCAGCAGTTATGAGTAGAAAGACAAGTGTAGAGATGTTAGATTTTGTTTTAAAATTTGACTTCAATGTGAACATGCAGAATGAGGATGGAAATACTCCACTAAATCTGGCAGCAAGAAATAGTTCTGTGACGTTTTGTAATATCTTGATGAATTCTGGTGCCTTGTTGAATGTGCGAGATAGGAGATTTGGAGAAACACCCTTGTCAATTAGTATATATTTTGGATTTGAAGACAATGCTGAAGCACTGATATGTGGTGGAGCTGACCCAGACATTCCCGACTTTAGGTAAGAAGTTCACTTCTTGTTTCTGGGGCATGACATTTCATCCAATATTAAGAGAAAAAGAGAATATGTTTTCGTTTTGAAATTAAAAAACTTAACAACTGCTTGAAACTGCAAAGAGTGTTTATACAAAAGTAAATTAAGATTGTTTGTTTCATGAATGAAAACAAAGAAAGTTCTCTGCAATCTTATCAGGACTTGCTTTTGACTTGCCAACAAGGGTTTCAACACACAAAAATTTTGACTCTTGGATATTTCTTCCAGGGAGTCGTTTTGACCTCCTTGAGAGAAATTAACTTCAAAGAGGGTTTGTACAAAAGTATATTCAGATTTTTTGTTTCATCAATGAAAAAACAAAGAAAGTTCTCTGCAGTCTTATCAGGACTTGTTAGCTCACCTGAGCACGAATTGCTCTCGGGGAGCTATTTTTATCGGTCGACGTCCGTCCGTTCACAATTACAAAAAAATCTTCTCCTCCTAAACTAACCATGGAATTTTAACAAAACTTCACAGAAATGATCCTTAGGTCATGCTCCTTCAAAATGCTTCAAAGAATTGAAATCCATGAAGAACTCAGCCGCCGTCATAGCGCAGTTGGTAGCGCGTCGGACTATCAATCTAGAGGTCCTGGGTACGATCCCCGACGGCGGCACTCATCCTTTCCGACTAATTGTCTCTCACCAATGGGTCAATAATCGTAGACCTATGTGGGATAGCAGCTGGAGGCTAGGAAGGGATGTCATTGTAGTACTGGTGTGAGAAATACCAGGATTCCATTGTTAGGTGCTCCATCCGCCGCGATATAGCTGAAAGATTGTTGAAAGCGGCGTAAAACCCCATTCAAACAAACAAATCCATGAAGAACTCTGGTTGCCATGGCAACGAAGTGAAAAAACTTAAAAAATATTCTCCCCCAAGCGGTAAGGCCTAGAGCTTTGATATTTTGTACAAATTATCATCTATTGACCCTCTACCAAAATACTTCAAAATTTACTGTATTATGAAAATTAGCCCTTTTCTGTGCAATCCCTGATTTTACATAGAAATAAAGAAGGAAATCTTAAAAAATCTTCTTCTCCCAAACCATAAGGCCTAGAGCTTTGATATTTGGTATACATCATCATCTATTGACCCTCCACCAAAACACTTCAAAGAATTTCTGTATTCTAAAAATTGGCCCTTTTTAATGATCCCTGATACTACATAGAAATAAAGATGGAAATCTTTAAAAATCTTCGTCTCCCAAACCATAAGGCCTAGAGTTTGATATTTGGTACATATCATCTATTGACCCTCTACCAAAATACTTCAAAGAATTAACATATTCTGAAAATTAGCCCTTTTCTTTGTGATACCTGATTTTAAATAGAATTAAAGAAGGAAAACTTTAAAAATCTTCTTCTCCCAAATCATTAGGCCTAGAACTTGATATGTGGTACAAATCATCATCTATTGACCTCTACCAAAATGCTTCAAAGAATTATTGTACTCTGAAAATTAGCCCTTTTCTATGCGATCCCTGATTTTACAAAGAAATAAAGAAGGAAATCTTTGAAAATCTTCTTCTCCCAAACCATAAAGCCTAGAGCTTTGATATTTAGTACACATCATCAGCCATTGACCCTCTACCAAATTACTTCAAAGAATTACCATATTCTGAAAATTAGCCCTTTTCTGTGCAAACTCTAATATTAGTTAGGAATAAATAATGATATCTTTTAAAACCTTCTTCTCCTTAACCATTAGGCCTAGAGCTTTTATACTTGGTATGTATTGATGTATATACTTCAAAGCATTACCATATTCAGGAAAGTAGTGCTATATGGTGGGATCATCAATATACCTAGGATTAAAAGAGAAACTCTTAAACATCTTCTCCAAGATAATTAGACAGAGGGCTTTGCTATTTTGTTCATAACATAAAGCCATGAACCATCATACTCAGGGGAGCGATTTAGGACCATCATGGTCCTCTTGTTTTTGAATTGTCAACAAGGATTTCAACACACAAAAATCTGAAATATCCTATTTTGAGCATTAGATACATGTATTTCTTTCAAGGGGTCATTTGACCACCTTGAGAGAAATTTCTAAGGGTCAAAACAGGGGTTAATCCCTCAAATTATCAATGACATGTCTTATGTAATACTGTAAATGAATAAATTGCTTGCATCATATTTTTACTAGGAAAGGCCAGTTGGTAGTTAATTCTTCAAATTTCTACTCATGATTCACAGTTTTTGTGGTTTTGACCCCTTTAACCCATCCCCACACAAAGACGCCAATAGACGCCCCTATAAAGCTTTGGAAAACATTGTGGAAAATGAAGAAATTGCTTAGTACAAGCAATTTCTTCATTATCCAAAATGTTTTCTACCCCAAAAAGAAACATATTTTTGAAATTTCATGAACCTTCAATTGTCATCTGCAACTCCTTTCAATTTGGACCAGTCTAAATTTTTGTCATGTGGGAATGGGTTAAAATCAGTTCTGACCTCTAGAACTTCATGGTCAAGGAGTCAATGACTCTCCAATTTCACACACTAGCAGGAGCCCTAGTTTGTACAAAACTATGATTAGGTTTTTTGTTTCATTAATTAACCCTTGTCATGCTGTATAAATTACCTTACTGAATTGCTGTAAAATCAAAGGGCTGAAAGTGTTGACAGACCTTGTTGTTCAAAAATCAATATTTCATTTAGAAATCAATTTCATAAACAACTCTGGCAGGAAAAGTACAAGCAGGAAGTGTAGACTAAGATCAGACTGCACTTATGTGCAGGCTGATCTTGGTCTACACCTCCTGTCAAAACCGGAATATTCCAGGTTCAGCATGACAAGGGTTAAAACAAGAAAATATTCTCTTCATTTCTTATAATGCAATATCAAGAAAGCAAAAATGATATAAATAAATGAAATGGTTAGATTAGGATAGTGTTTGTAGGGAACTATTTGAAAGCATAACTAAGATATTCTGTTTCAATTTCTGTGGCTTCTTTTTCTTTGAGTTATGAAATGGAATTTTTCAGCCAATAAGTGTGCAGAAATTTTGATAGACAAAACTAACATTAAATTCTGACATCCACTGGATACATTTACAATATTCCTTGTCAAACAAAACTTTGAGTCAATAGCTATCAATAGAGAGTGTAGCCAATGACCAGCTACCAATTTATAAGTAAGATTTATCAAATTCACAGGGGGTGGTAAATAAAACAAATTGTGAAAATAGAAAGTAAAGTGTCTTATAGGATAGAAAAGATTGTGGAAAAGGAAATACATATATTGTTTGCAAAAAGCAAATGCTCCTTCCCCTCAACTTTTGTCTAAATAGTCTTTATTCAGCATATCCAAAAGCAGGAGTATGTTGTGTAACTTGTAACATGAATGTGAAGATTTTATCAGACTGCAACTGATCTGAGCCTTAACTCATTACCCATCTGATCTGAGCCTTAAACCAAATTTTAGGGTGGTCCAATTTGAAAGGAGTTGCAGGCTTTCAGCCTATCATTCAAACTTCATGAAATTTTAGATTTTGTAAACTTTTTTGTTAGAAAAGATTGTTGAAAATGAAGAAATTGCTTGTTGCAAGCAATTTCTTCATTTTCCACAATGCTATCCTATTTGTTTTTCTCAGATGGCATCAAAAAGCACCATTGAGTGGGTATAGGTTAATTTAGAAATTATGTGTAAATGTTTGTAATGTTTTGAAGATGGAGTCATGTGATATGCTTTTCAATCAGATTACGGAAATCAGCAGAAGTAGATTTGGTCTAGTGGTAAATGACTACACTCCAGTGTCAGGGGTTCCTGGTTAGAAACTCTGCTTCTCCAGCATTTTGTATGAGATTGATCCCGTCTCAATAATATGACCTCAGTTGTAGGGTTAGCTTAAAACTCCACAAATCAATTACACTGTATTAAAAATCTACTTATCAAACATTTAACAGAATTTCAGACTGCTCAAAAGTCAGTAAAGTTTTGACAACATTTTTAAGTCGATAACATTTCAATCTTTAGCTTTGTAGCTTTGCTACAGGACATTGTCATGGTGTTTTGTCTGTTGTACCTCGGTCCAAAAACTTTTAGTTTAAAACTTCTCTTCAGAGACTTTTGCATTGATTTTGAGGTCACAGTAGATTCCTTCAAAGAATTTTGATCAGATATCAAACATGGCTTTAATGGGCAGGGCTTATTTCCATATTTCTACATAAACTAAAAATATCTTCTTCACATAATCTTGTGTGTTGATTTTAACCAAATTTCGCAGAATAGCCTTGGGTTTATCAACAAATTTTGACCGATGAAAAACATTGATTGTATGGAATCCTCAGAGCTGTTGAAATGCAGACATCATCACTTTTATGGACATAGCTTAGTCCAATATGTGGTAATGAAAATTCTAAAAATTCTTTTTCTCAGAATCTACTGCTTGGATATTAAACAAATCTCACAAGAATTTTTGGTGACATTGTACAAGACTTCTGTAGGAATTTTTAATAGTTATAAAGTTTGGGCACAATTTTGGTGATTCTGCTAATGTGCTGACTAAAAGCATTTCCCTGAAAACATTCATGAATTAACTTTGAATTAATATTTGATTTCACTATTTTTAGAGATACAACAGCACTTTACTGGGCAGTGTTCAACTGTAGAGAAAAGTCTCTATGTCTGTTACTACAGGCTGGTGTTCACCTGACTAGGGTTGAACTAGCAAAATTCCCCAAAAACATCAAGGTATGTCATTATTGAATAACCCATTACTAGATAATTTTAGACTGGTCCAGGTTGATAGAAGTTTCAATCAAAACTGAAATGTTTATTATATAAAAAAAGGACTATTTAGCCAATTATCACAATATTTCAGGGCCTAGCCTAAGAGAGTTTGCCAAAGCTCAATAGCATTCACAGTGTCTTTCTACCTATCTCTCTGTCTGTTTTTTGCTTTGATACCACATAACCTCTTTATTTCTAAACAGATTTTTTTTTTTAAATTTTCTGTGGATACCTTGTATTAAAATCTCGGACTGGTGTGGATTTGAGATTTTTAGGTCACCTGACCGAGGGTCACAGTGACCTATTGCGATTATGTTTCATCTGTCGCCATTTGCTTTGTGTTAACTTTTTATACGCCTGAAGGGTTGTATTATGTTATGGCCCTGTATGTCCGTCTGTCTCTACCCTGGAATTCAACGAAAATCACCATGTTTATTGTGTACACATCCTACATTATTTATGGCAATGAGATGAAATTCCCCACAATTACTTTCTATGATGTCTTGTTGTGCATAAGACCCTTGAAATTCAAATCACTCCAGTCCTTCTTGAGTTATCTTTAATTATCTGCCCTTGAATTGAATAAAAAAAAACTTATTTCTTGTGAGTACACTTTCTCCTACATTTTGAATGGGAATGAACTGAAACTTGCCACAATGACTCTGTATGATGTCTAGTTGTGCTTAGAACTAAAATTTGTTTGATATGTCGAGTTGTTCCTGAATTATCTGCCCTTTACTAACAATATAGCTTAAAATCACAGTTTTTTTTTGTGTGTGTGCACAACTCCATCTACAAATTCTATTGGATTTAACTGAATCTTTCCACAATGTATCTCTGATATTTAGAGTCTTTAGGCCAAGGATTATAAAGTTTGTACAAGAAAAAAAATCTATCACAGGGCTCTGCAGACTGGGCGACTCAGGCCAAGAACTTGCCTGGTTTCATAAAACTTAGCCTGAGTTGCTGATCAAAGTGAAGTGGAAGTCACCTGGAAAATACTGGAAGACGCTTCTCCCCTAATTCTGAGAGTCTGCAGAGCCCTGTATCAAGAAATGGCCGTGCCAGGGGGGAGGGCAAAAGAGGGGGGCTTACATTGTGACAACTTAGATTTTTTTTTTCTACCAAACAAAAGACCTACAGCTCTGATATGTGGTATGTTGCATCACAGTAGGATCACTGGAGGATCTTTATCAAGATTGTCTAAATTATGGCCCCAGGGACAGAATTGGCCCATGCCCGGACGTAACAAGTTTAACATAGACTTATATAGTAAAAATTTTGAATATCTTCTCCCAAATGGAAGGGCCTAGAGCTTTGTTATTTGGTATGTAGCGTCATCTGGAGGACCTCTATCAAGATTGTATAAAATATGGCTCCAGGGTCAGAATTAGCCTGTTCCCAGATGTCACAAGTTTAACAAAGGCTCATGTAGTGAAAACTTTAAAAATCTTCTTCAAAGATTCTTTGGAAGATGTTGTGGAAAATGAAGCAACCGCTTGTTTTCCACTATGTTTTATACACCAAAAGACTAAAACTTTTAAAATCGCAGCCACCAAAAATTGTTGTATGCAACTTTATTTTGGACTGTTAAACATTTTTTATGAATGGTAATGGGTTAATTATGAAGCTGGCTATCATGGAAATAAGAGCAAAAATAAAACCCTTACTAATGAAAATATTCATTTCTGATATGACTTATTTCATGTTGGACCATATACTAAAACAAATGATATTGTCTTGATGATACGTGAAATTCCTTTTTGCATTACTTTCACAGGTAATGAGAGAGAAGAAACACCTGCGAACCATGCTATTTGATTACGTTTCTCAACCTAGATCTCTTCAACAGTGCTGTAGACTTGCTATCAGGAAGCAGCTTGTCCAGGTGCATTGTGGGACTAGTATCTTGCCCTCTGTGATGTCACTTCCTCTTCCTGCTAGACTGAAAGATTTTGTTGCCCTTAAAGTGTTCATGTTATGATATTTGTGATGTGTCTAGAATAACTTGGCCCATTTCAATACAATCATCTAATTCACACCCCAAATGAATCATTGTATAAAAAATTATGGGAAAAAATAGAAATTTCTTTGTAACAAGTGATTTCTTTTCCCCCAATTTTCTACCTTGTTGGATAATTTTTATCTTACCTTAGCAAAAACATGTGATAAAACCGTTCTTTAACCTATAACCAAGACATTACAATTTTTGACTGGCCCAATTTGCAAGAAGTTGCAGACAAAAACTAATAGTTTATGAAACTTTGGATTTTTTCAGCTTTCAGGATAGAAAACATTTTGGAAAATGAAGAAATTGCTTGTTACAAGCAATTTCTTTATTTTCCACAATGTTTTCCGAAGCTTTTTTCCCTGTGGGAGTCTAAAAGTGTCACTGAGTTGGAATAGGTTAACCATGAGGTCTAGAGCTTTCATATATTGCATCTTAAATGGCCTATTGAACTACATAAATACCTCAAGCTTTTGCTCTTCAATCAAAATAAGCCTAGGTTTTTGGAGCGTGAATATGAAGACCGAAGCAGAAAATCTATTAAAACCTTTCTTCCCAAAGTTTTAAGACCTACAGCTATCAAATTTTACTATTCTTAAAACCATTTCTCTAATAACCAAATGTGTCCTATATTGTGGTATCCTACATAAAGGATAAAGAAGGAAAGATTGAAATGTATCTTTCTCCTAGAAAATTAAACCTAGAGTTTTCATATTCTGCATAGCCTAGTGACCCTGTATATAAATAATTCAAGTCATTACTTATAGAACAAAATTAGCCCCAAATTTGGGGGTTTTGAACAAGAGGGCCATTCTCAAGAGGGCCAGAATGGTCCTAACATCGCTAACCTGACTAATATTAGATGATTTAAAAAAAACTTGAAAGAACACAGGCATGTTTGACCTTGAGCTGTGACATTAAAGATTTCAAAGTCAAAAATTGCCCCACCCTGCCACGCCCATATTTGGGTGTCAATCAAAATTTCACAAACAATGTTTGAAAAGGGTCACACAAGGAACATTCATGCCAAGTTTGGTTGAAATTGGCCCAATGGTTACTGAGGAAAAGATGTTAAAAGATTTCAAAGTAAAAAACTGCCCTGCACTGCCACGCCCCATATTTGGGCTTTAATCTAAATTTCACGAAAATTTTTTGAAAGGGTAACCTTAAGCATTCATGCCAAGATTGGTTGAAATTGACCCAATGGTTACTGAGGAAAAGATGGTAAAGATTTCAAAGTCAATAACTGCCCTGCCATGCTGTATGATGTACGTGTATGAACCAAAAGGTTTAATAGTTTCATATTTTGGATATAATTTTGTCTGCTTTATAAAAGTTTTTTTTTAAGCTATGTCCATTGTCTGCTGTGTAAAAACATCTTATGTGCACTTAAGAGACATTTCTTTCTCAAATCTCTAGAAACTTGGTCATAATGTTTGTTTCCATGAGCCCTTTGTCAAGATTGATATTGGGTCACATGGGGTCAAAAACTAGGTTACTAGGTCAAATCTTGGAAATCCTTTTGTGCACTCTAGAGGCTAAATTATTGACTCAAATATCTTGATTATCAGTCAGATTGTTTTTTCTGCATGTCAGATAAGTTTCGTATTGGGTGGTGGTGGGTTAAAAAAAACTAGGTCACTAGGTCAATTCTAAGAAAAATCCCTTGTGTTCACCCTAGATGCCACATTTTTTGCGCAAATCTCCTGATATAAGGTCGGAATGTTTGTCTGCTTGATTTCTCGATCAAGTTTGATTTTGGGTTACATATGGTTAAAGCTAGCTGACTAGGTCAAATTGTGTGCTTTCAAGGGGCCACTTTTAGCTCAAATGACTTGATGGGTGCTCGTCTGTATGGTATCTTGTTCAAGCTTGATATAGGGTCACATCGGATCCAAAAAGTAGGTCACCTGTTCAAACCTTAGAAAACCCTATTGTGCCTTATGGAGGCTACATTTTATAGCTTAATTGTACTGATAGAATGTCAGAATATTTGTTACTATGATATCTTGGTCAAAAATATGGTCGCATTGGGTCAAAAACGAAGATACTAGGTAAAATCTTTGAAAAACATTGTGTGCACTTTAGAGGTCTTTTTGGGGTCCTAAGGGTCTTGATATTTGGCCAGAAAGTTTGTCTCCATGATATCCCTGTCACATTCCATATTTTGTTCACATGTGATAAGAAAGTAGGTCATAAGGTCAGATCTTTGAAAAATCTTCCTCGCTATGTAGACAGCACTTCTAGCATAAATGTCTTGTAACATGATAAGAATGTCTTTCTAGTTTTAATTTCTTAGACAAGACTTTCATAACAGTTCTGGTTTGGGCAAATAAGGTCACTTTGTTAATTTACACCTACTGTCAACGACTCAGGTTAGAGCTTTAGGGCCTATGGCCCTCTTTTATTAGATGAACTTGCTCTATTCTGTAGGGTTTCTGGCTAAAAGATTTATTCCTGTTAAAATTTTGTTATTGAAGAATAGATTCTATACTGTTATTTACTGTTTCATTTGATTATATTTACCTCTCCAGCTGTAATTAGTGCATCAGACTCCTAATCCTCAATCATGAGAGTCATAAGTTTGAACCCCAGCGGCGGCACATATCCCTTCCAACATTTGTCTCTCACCAATGGGTGGATAATCGTAGACCTAAGTGGGATAGCAGCTGGAGGCTAGGATGTAGTAGTAGTACTGGTGTGAGAATACCAGGAATCTATTGTTAGGTGCTCCAGCCTCCACAATATGACTGAAATACTGTTAAAAGTGGCATTAAACCCTAATCAACCAATAACCCTTTTTTGTCCAGCCCACTTGCAGTGAACAAGACATAGTCACATTGTCATAATGATAATTCAGTGTATGTGTTATTTATTTGTCTGTTAACCCATTCCCACATGCTGACGCTTTTTAACGACCCTAAAAAATAACAAATCTGAAAACTTTTTGTAAAATGAAGAAATTGCTTGTAACAAGCAATTCTTCATTTCCCACAATGTTTTTACAAAAGTTGAATAAATTTAAAAACTTATCAACTTTAATTTGTCGTCTGTAACTCCTTTCAATTTGGACCAGTCTAACATTTTGCCATCTAGTAATGGGTAACTGTAGCTTTGTTGGAAGCTTAACTCCTACATATTAGGAATGAATTTCAAAATAACTTGGCACATTTGTTCTTCATCATGAGTAGGTGTATCATTTGAAATATTTGCTCAGATTGATCCAAAGACACAGCTCAAGGTCAAGCTATCTTTTTAGCTCACCTGAAATTTTTAAAATAATCTTTAAAAATCTTCCTCTCTTGACCCAGAAGGCGTAGATCTTTGATATTTTTCATGGAACATCAGGTCATTGACCTCTTTCAAAAAAGCTTAAATCATGACCCTCGGATCCCCAAACATCTTCTCCTGACCTTCAAGGCATGTACCCTTGGTATTTTGCATAAAATATCAGTTCACTGACTTCTTTCTTATTTCTAAATTTATAACCCATGGATCCTGAGGGAGGAAAATTTTTCTTTCAAATTAGCCTTAAAGCCTTGGAATTTATCAACAAGACATTGGGATACCAGGGTACAGAGCTATATATGTATAAAGTATGGTCCATTTGTATCATAATCCTAACCTAACATGAAATTAGACTGTTGAAAGGAAAAGAGCCTGTAATTCAGGTGAGCGCCCTAGGGCCAATGGCCCTCTTGTTTTGGATAACTCCTACAATAAAGAATAGATAACAAAATATTTTGGCAAAATTTTTCTCTGTCGTGTTTAGATCTGAATTTTCTTGGGTCAGGTAGATTGAGGTTACAGTTCAAGGTCAGAGTTTGGTCTGGACCATGAGTCCTATATGTACGAGGTCAAATATTTCTTGGATCAACACCAGATAATCTTGGACAATTATTGCAGTACTGTTAGTCTTTCTGCCCAAATTGATGGATCATGGCTGTCAAAATCTAAATGACAATTAACCAATTAAGTCTTGCACTGGAAGAGAATGTTGAACTCCAGCATTTATGACAATGATTATTAGCTCACCTGAGCATGAATTGCTCAAGGTGAGCTATTGTGATCATCCAATGTTCATTGTCTGGTGTCCTTGGCATGTCTGTCAACAATTTCTTTTAACATCTCCTTAACCAGTAGGCAACTTGGCAGAAATGTTCCTTCGGTGAAGCTCTTTCAAAATTGTTCAAATAATTGAAAACTAACTCTTGTTGACATCAAAAAGGGTGAAATTACTGAAATCTTTTAAAATCTTCTATGAAACAAGAAGACCCATAGCTTTGATATTTATATGCAGCACTTCCCAGGGGACATTAAGTTTGTTCAAATGATGACCCTTGAGTCATATTTGAGCCCCACATGGGATGAAACCTTTAAAAATCTTCTCTAAAACCAGATACCCTAGAGCATTAATATTTGGTATGCAGTATCTCATAGTTGACCTCTATCAAATTCATTCATATGATGTCCCTTAGGTGGTTGATATTTGAGCTCTGCTTCAGGGCATCTTACTTTAACACAGATTCAAAGAAGAGAACTTTAAAAATCTTCTCAAAATCCAGAAAGCTTAGAGCAATGATATTTGGTATGTGAACCTGTACAAAACTTGTTCATGTGATGTCCTTTTGGTCATATTTGGGTTTTGCCAAGGTGCACCCTATTCTAACAAACATACAAAGAAGGAAAACTTTAAAAAATCTTCTCTGTGTAATAAGACAGCCTAGATCATTGATATTTGGTATGTAGAAACTCCTAGTGAGACTCTACAAGATAGTACATATGATCTCTCTTGCGCCATATTTGGGCTACACCTGAACACACCCTATTTTAACATAGAAACTAGTAGAAATCTTAAAAATACACCCCTCCTAACTCATATTTTGGCTACACCTGAATGCACCCTATTTTAACATAGAAACATAGTAGAAAATCTTATAAAATACCCCCTCCCATAACACCCTATTTTGAATTGGAAGGAAAAAAGGAATTCTTTGTAATCAATAGCTTGTTTTGTCTTGTTTTTAACTCCAATAGCTTATACTTTAAAAGTCTTCTCCTCAGAAAGCACTGAACAGAATTCAACCAAAATTCACAGGAATGATCCTTGGATGACCCGTTATCAAATTCCTTCAAAGAATTTTGATCGGATAGAAAGTATGAATTAAATTGGTGGGGCTGATTTCCATATATGGTAAAAGTTTTGAAATACTTTTTTAGCTCACCTGAGCACGTAGTGCTCAAGTGAGCTATTGTGATCCCCTTTTGTCCGTCGTCCGTCCGTCGTCCGTCGTGCGTCGTGCGTCGTCCGTCAACAATTTCTTTAAACAACATCTCCTCTCAAACCACTGGGCCAATTTGAACAAAATTTGGCAGAAATGTTCCTTAGGTGGTCCCCTTCAAAAATTGCTAAAAGAATTGAAATCCATTAAAAACTCTGGTTGCCATGGCAACAAAAGTGAAATTTTAAAAAAATCTTTAAAAATCTTCTCCTCCTGACCCAGAAGGCGTTGAGCCTTGATATTTTGCATGAAGCATCAGTATATTGACCTCTTTCAAAATAGCTAAAATCATGATCCTCCGGTCCCCAGGGGTGGAGCCCCAGGGGGGTGGGGTTTATATAGAGATAAAGAACGATTTTTTAAATGACATCTCCCCAACCACTGGGCCAATTTGAACCAAATTTGGCAGAAATGTTCCGTAGGTGGTCCCCTTCATAAATAGCTAAAAGAATTTAGATCCGTTAAAAACTCTGGTTGCCATGGCAACAAAAGTCAAATTTTAAAAAAATCTTTAAAAATCTTCTCCTCTTGACCCAGAAGGCGTAGAGCCTTGATATTTTGCATGAAGCATCAGTATATTGACCTCTTTCAAAAAAGCCAAAACCATGATCCTTGGGTCCCCAGGGGCGGAGCCCCAGGGGGGTGGGGTTTATATAGAAATAAATAACGATTTTTTAAGTGACATCTCCTCCCAAACCACTGGGCCGATTTGAACCAAATTTGGCAGAAATGTTCCTTAGGTGGTCCCCTTCAAAAATTGCTAAAAGAATTGAAATCCGTTAAAAAACTCTGGTTGCTATGGCAACAAAAGTGAAATTTTAAAAAAATCTTTAAAAATCTTCTCCTCCTGACCCAGAAGGCGTAGAGCCTTGATATTTTGCATGAAGCATCAGTATATTGACCTCTTTCAAAATAGCTAAAATCATGATCCTTGGGTCCCCAGGGGCAGAGCCCCAGGGGGGGGGGGTATAGGCATGAAGCATCAGTTCACAGACTTTTTTCTTATTTCTGAAATTATAACCCATGGAAAAAGTTCTTTCCTTCTTTCAAATCAGCACTTAAGCCTTGGAATTTGTAATTTAGACTTTTTGATCCCCGGGTTCATAGTCTTTATATGTAATTGTGGCCCACTTGTTTCATAATCCTAACCTTTACATGAAATAAGACTGTTGAAAGAAAAAGAGCCTTTATCTCAGGTGAGCGCCCCAGGGCCAACGGCCCTCTTGTTTCAGAAACCAGTTGATCAATTTCATTATAATTTTACAGGAATGTTCCTTGCTTAAGTTAACAGACAAAATTTTGAGGTCGTCTCAAAGTTCAAGGAGTGCAAACTACCACTTGAGGCTTAACCACTAAATCCTATAATGCCTATGCCATAAAAGTAGTTCTTCTGTACTTCAGGAATGTTGCCAACTGTATTTAAATTGTGGTGAACTATTTAAAAAGCATGCAATTTAACCTATTCCCACTCAATTCCGCTTTTTGGGTATCTCAAGAAAAAAGCTTTCGAAAATATTGTTGACAAAGAAGAAATTGCTTTTGACAAGCAATTTTTTCATTGTCCATAATGTTTTCTAACCAACAAGGATTTTTTTCTAAATCCCATTGACTTCTTTCAATTTGAACCGGTCTAGGACTTTGTCAAATTGTAATGGGTTAACTCCTGTCTTACTTTAGCCTTGTTTATCATGCTAACCTTTGGCAAAAAATATTACTTGACAAAAGTATGCTTTGCTATCTTACAGTACTTTCAATACTGAGATTTGCTTTTATGGGCAGGGCTTATGTCCATATATGGTATATAGTGAAAAGTTTGAGATCTTGTAGTTGCTTGGGTACATTTGTTCATTCATAATCGCTACTGAATGCAACCATGAAAGACACTCATAGACAAATGCTACTACAAGGATAAACAACTCCACAAACAAAATCCAAAAATTGTGGCTGTAAAAGAATTAATTGAACCATCAAATCATTCATTTAGATGGAAAATAAATTTTCAACACTAAAGCATTCAACTCCTAATCTATCCATGGGAATGAGCTGAAACTTGGCACAATTATTCCCTATGATGTCTAGTTGTGCATAAGACCTTTGAAATTCAATACGCTCCAGTCATTCTTCAGTTATCTTGAATTATCTGCCCTTGATTTGATTTTTTGTTGTGTGCACATCTTATCATACATTATTTATGGCAATGAGCTGAAATTCCCCACAATGACTCAGTATATTGTCTAGTTGTGCATGAGACCTTTGAATTTCAAATCGCTCCAGTTTTTCTTGTGTTATCTTGAACCATCATACTAAAAACCCCTTTATTTCTTGTGAGTACACTTTCTCCTACATTTCGAATTGGAATGAACTGAAACTTGCCATAATTACTCTGTATGTAGTCTAGTTGTGCTCAGGACTAAAATTAGTTTGATATGTCAAGTTGTTCCTGAATTATCTGCCCCTTACTTAACAATACAGCTTAAAATTAGTTGTTGCTTTTTTTGTGTGTGTGCACAACTCCTCCTACAAAATCTATTTGATTGAACTGAATCTTGCCACAATGTATTTTTTATATTAAGTTCAGCACAACACTTCAGAAATTCAAAAAACTTGGGTCTTTCTTGATTTATCTGCCCTTGAATTGATTGAATTCTAATGTCATGATCATTTTGAACTCTAAAAACCCTAAAGTGAATCATTGTAATAGTTTATTCATCAAGATCAGTTTTTTTTAAGGTCATATTTTTATTGCTTGTGGTGAGTACTTTATGTTGAAACTTGTTTCAAGGTCATTGGTAAAGGTCAATTTTTTATGTCAATTCTATTCAAATTATAGAATGTAACCAGTGTACATAATGTTGAATGATAAGTTATTATAAAGCGGTCTTATTTCTCATGTGTAAACAGTTTTATTCAGGTGATAAAATCTTTCTATTGACAAATCATTCAAGCTCAGGTTACTGACAAGCCAAGGTTACTGACAAGCCCCTTCGGGCGTATATGCGCTGCTCTGCGAGGCTCTTGTTTGTTACATGTTGCTGACCATAAACTTTGCAAAATAATACTATTAAGTATTAAATTGGAACTTCCTTTTGAAGTTTAGTTGGAGGGGACAGCAATCTGCTAAGTAGTATAATTTGAAGGATCAAACCTACAATTTTTAGGTTGACATCTAGTCTTTCACCAAATAACCTTTACTTAGCTTAGGTTGAAGAGTTTGAATGCAGATTCATCGCTATAATGTGAAACTTATACTTCAGACATCAATATTGCAAATTGGTGACCAATTTACTGATCAGATGTCCGGACACTTCTGGCTAAACTGCGCCCTGCATCACAATTTTTCTCGCAGGCTGATCATGACTGATATTTTTGCTTTAGCAGTTTTTAACCAATTCCCACAGAATGACACTTTTTGATGCCCCCCAAGGAAAAAGCTTTGGAACACATTGTTGAGAATGAAGAAATTGCTTGTATCAAACAATTTCTTCAGTGTCCACAATGTTTTCTGCCCAGAAAGGTAAAAAAATCTAAAATTACATAAATAGAAGTTGTCATCTGCATTTCCTTACATATTAGACTAGTCTAAAATTTTACCATTATTCTGGTAAAGGGTTCAATTACTTAGATTAGTTAATTTGCATGCACATATGTTGAACTAGATCTTTGTCTAGAAGAAAGCAAATCTCGGTGAACTAAAATCTAATATTTCCATATATATTTATAAGTAAGCTTAGTTGGCAACGCGCTGTGTTGTGAATTCCAGGGTCCATATTTCAAAACCAGATACAACCAGCATTCCTCATGACATTTGAGAATTATCAAGAGTTATTTGTCCCTCACCAATGGGACAAAAATATACTAGTCAGAATCATGCATTATTTGGGCAAGATGTTTTAGTTAGGTTAGTGAGGGAATCATGCCAGTAGTGAGAGGTAGGTGCACAAACCGTTGTTGTGATATGAGTAAAATACTTTACATGTACATCAGTACTAGAATTTTGTTACTCAAGTAACATAGTTGTAGCATAGTTGACTTTGACCTACGTTACCCAAAACAATAGGGCACTACCTTGGATCATTGGCAACAATTATATGAGGTTTCATGGTTGTAGGTCAATTGGTTCTAGAGCAAGAGCATAAAATTGAAGAAGTCTATGGATGGAAAGACAGACATACATGATGAAACCAATATGTCCCCCTCTACTTCGTAGGTGGGGGTATAATGAGCATTCTAATACACATGGTTTAACAAGTCAATATGTATTTTACTTCATTTTTAGTAGACATCATGTTTAACCCATGACCATAGCTCTATATAGAGGTGTGAAGTGCTCTTGACACCATTTTGGTGCATAAGTTTTATAAGAAATAAAAATACTGGACATATTTATTTTTTTCTTTAGTTTTAAGGGAGACAACCCTGTAAAGGATTTACACCTGTTTCAGTAGCTACTAGTATTACATCCCTTATTTCTTTCTTATAGGAATACTATGGCCTAACAGTGAAACCAAATTTTTCCAATCAACTTCTCTATCAGAGAATCTGAAAAAGGGTCACCAATGGATCATATCTATTTGATAATTGATTGTTACAAATATTTTTTACTTTTTTCAAAGATTAGAATGATCATATGTCTTCAGGGCATCCAAAAGTGGCACTGTGTGGTAATGGTTTAGCTGGTAAAATATTTAAAAGATGGATTAAAAACAGATTGGGAAAGCTATAGACAAAAATGTTTTCTTTTTAACACAATGTCTTCAACTTTGATTCAAAATGCTGCCTTGTGTGGTAGAGGTTTAACCCATTCCAACTCAACAAAATTTTAGGCTGGTCCAAATTCAAAGAAGCTACAGACGACAACTTCAAGTTGATGAAATTTTGGAGTTTTTCATCTTTTTGGATAGAAAACATTGTGGAAAATGAAGAAATTGCTTGATACAAGCAATTTTTTCATTTTCCACATTGATTTCCAAAGCTCTTTCCTTGAGGGGGCGTAAAAAGGAGGGATTGAGTGGGAATGGGTTAATGCTAGTAGCTAATTTGAATGATGTCCTATTCCCCAAAATACGACCTTGAACTTGTGTAGAGTACTCTTACTGATAGTAGAAAGTTTTGGCTTAATCAAACTGAGATATAGAAAACATTGTCAGGAAAGAATTTTCTTTTCACATCCAATGGATTTTTCTAACATACATTTTTCTTTAACCCATTACCACAATCACATAAGTCACAATCACATAAGTTTAACCCATTCCAACTCAAGCCCTCCTTTTTACGCCCCTCAAGAAAAAAGCTTTGGAAAACATCGTGGAAAATGAAGAAATTGCTTGTATCAAGCAATTTCTTCATGATCCACAATGTTTTCTACCCCAAAATACTGGCAAATTTAAAATTCCATCAAATTTACATTGTCGTCTGCAGCTTCTTTCAATTTGGACCAGTCTAAAATTTTCTTGTGTTTGAATGGGTTAAGTTCTTCAGATATGACAAGAAATGTGTCACAGACATTGATGTCCCACATCCCTAAGTGCTTGTCACATTACCTCCAGTATTGAGTTTGAACTTAGGAGTATCCTATTGAACTTCACGCATGACACTATTTATTCTCAAAGGGAACTGATATACTATACTTATTTTGAAATCCATCAGTTACTGTAGAAGATAAGCTTTAGACAAGAATCAGAGGCACAAATCCATAGGCAGAGGTAACTACATATGCCTGTACTAATTACATGGCAGGGGTATAAATATGTAGAAATATTTCAGGAAAAGGGGGAAATTGCTTGTGACATGCTATTTCACCATTTATGTTAAAATGTCATTTAACCCTTTCCTATTTTTGGAAATTTTAGACTGGACCAAATTGAAAGAGGTTTCCGATAACAATGGAAATTGGTTGCAATTAAAAATCATATCATTCTTATGGTAGAAAATATTGTGGGAAAAGAAGAAATTGCTTGTTACAATTTCTACAATTTTTCTCAAGTATAAAATCACAGCAACGTAAAACCCTGGGTTAGTACAGAAAAGGGTTAAAATCTCATCTTCAAGTTCTTAGAATTTGGACAATTCCAAAATTTCATGTTATAATCTGTACTTCATTTTTAGTTTGGGTCATTTTATTGGGACTAAAGTGTGATGAAAATATGACCAACTTACATGAGATGGATCAAGGCTGCACATCAAAATTGTCTAGTAAAATGGTTCATTTAGACAGGTGTGGACTTTGAACTCCGACATTTAAGTGATGCATTTTTGATGGTTTGGTGAATTAAATGTCATTACTACAGCTTTAATTGGCAATGGTCACCATGTTTAAGTTGCCAACCCAATTCCACAGAATAACACTTTTTGACGCTTCTAAAGAAAGACAATAAGGAAAACATTATATAAAACAAGAGGCCCATGAGGGCCTGAGACGCTCTACTGGTTATCAAGTTTTCCGTTAAAGAAATCTGATATTTAAGGAAGTTAATTGCTCAAAGAAGAATGCATTAAGAAAAAAAAGGGCTTTATCCCCTTTATCATTTTTAGCAACAATCCTCAAGGCCCCTTTTTCCCATGTTTCATGACGGATCCACTCCATTTCCAAAAGAAAGTTACCTTATGACCCTACAATCATTCTGTGAATATTTCATCAAAATCTGACAATAATTGTGGACTTTATCACATAAACATGATTGTTTTGAATGAAAATCAATAAGGTCCCTTTTCCTGTGTTTTCTGATGGATCAATTTAATTCCAAAAGGAACTTTCCTTACAACCCTACAATTGTCCTGTGAAATTTAAAAGACAATTTGATAATGATTGTGATCTTCATCACATACACAAGAATGTTTTGAATGATAATCTTTAAGGCCCCTTTTCCTGTGTTTAGAATGCCACAATTATTCCATGCATCTTTGAAGAGATTGTTTGTTTGAATGGGGTTTTACGCCGCTTTCAACAATCTTTCAGTTATATCGCGGCGGCTGGAGCACCTAACAATGGAATCCTGGTATTTCTCACACCAGTACTACCATTACATCCTTTCCTAGCCTCCAGCTGCTATCCCACATAGGTCTACGATTATCGACCCATTGGTGAGAGACAAATAGTCGGAAAGGATGAGTGCCGCCGCGATATAGGGGATCGAACCCGGGACCTCTAGATTGACAGTCCGACGCGCTACCAACTGCGCTATGACGGCGGCTCTTTGAAGAGAATCCAATAAAACTGTTGACTCTATTGTGTTAACAAAGATATTAAATTCAAGTTCTCATAACATGATAAGGCCCCTTTTCCTGTGATATTTTACTGTTGGTTTTATCATTCTGTGAAAGTTAAAAGTGAATCCGATGAAATATTGGAAATTCATTATGTTTACTAGAATATTAAAAAAAAAAAAAAAAAAAAAAAATCATATGGCCCGTTTTTACATGATACTTGATGGATTGTACCCAGTACTGAAAAGAACCATTTAAGTGATTGTACAATCATTCTGTGAAATTTTGAAGTGAATCCGGTGAAATCAAGGGACATCATTGTTTTAACCAGAATATTTAAAAAAGTTTTTCATAAGGCCCCTTTTTATGTGACACTTGCCATAATCAGATCCACTGTCAAAATCAACAATTGGAATGATGGTACAATCAATCTGTGTATTCTGTGGAATTTATTGTGTTAATGAGTTTATAGTGAAATCTTTATAGGGCCCCTTTTCTCATGATACTTTACAGAACAAACCAAATTTCAAAAGGAACAATTCTAATGAAGGTACAGTCATTCATTAAAAAATTTTCATAAGGCCCCTTTTTCTGTGAAACTTAACAAATCAGACCCAATGTACAAAGGAACAATCCTAGTGATAGTTTGAAGAAAATTATTAAGACTGAGGACTTTAATGTAACAATGATGTTTTGTAATAAAATTTTTATAAGGTCCCTTTTCTTGTGTCACTTAACCAATCAGGCCTAATTTGCAAAGGAACAATCCAAATGATGGTACAATCATTCTATTAAAGTTTGAAGAGATTTTGATAAAGACTGAGGACATTGTTGTGCTTATGAGGATTTGGTAATGATTTTTCATACAGCCCCTTTTCCTATGATACTAGACAGATCAGGCCCAATTTGGAAAGAAACAATCCTAATGATAGTACAAACATTCTGTGAAAGTTTGAACAGAATCTGATGAAAACTGCAGACTTTATCTTGGTGTAAAATTTCTATGATAAAATTTTTATAAGGCTCCTTTTCCTGTGATACTTGAAGGATCAGGTCTCATGTCAGCATCAACAATCGTGATTATTGTACAATGATTCTGTGAAGGTTAGAATAAAATTCAATGAAAGCTCTGGACTTGGTTACAAGGATTATAGATAAGATTCTCAAAAGGCCCCTTTTCCCATGATACTAGACAGATCATGCCTAATTTGAAAAGAAAGAATCCTCATGATGGAATAATCATTCTGTGAAAGTTTTAACAGAATCTGATGAAAACTGTTGAGTTTATTGTGGTACAGTAATTTTAAAATTAAATTTCATCATGCTCCTTTTCCTGTGATACTTGACGGATCAGGTCTAATGCAAACATCAACAATCATTATCATTGTACAATTATTCTGTGAATGTTTAAAGAAAATCCGATGAAAGCTCTGGACTTGGTAACAAGGATTTATGAATGAAATTTTCATAAGGCCCCTTTTCCTGTGCTTCTTGACAGTTCAAACCCTGTTATGAAAAGAATGATAGTTATGACCTTCCAATCATTCTGTGAAAGTTTCAACAAAATCTGACCAAAGCTGTGGGCTTTATTGTGTTAACAGGCTTTTATTAATTGAATTTTCATATAGCCTCTTTTCCCATGTTACTTGATGGATCTGAACCAATTCCAAAGGGAACTCTTCTTACAAAAGTATAATTATTCTGTTTGAGTATAAAGACAACCCCATCTCATCTGTGGACTTACAAGCATTAATTAAGATTTTTAATTGAATTTTCCTAAGGCCCCTTTTCCTATGTTTCTCAATGGATCAGACCCAATTTGAAAGGAACAATCCTTATGATGGTACAATAATTATGTGAAAGTTTGAAGTCAATCAGGTGAAATCTAGGGCCATTACTGTTAACTAAGATTTTTTTATTAAATTTTCATAGGGCCCCTTTTCCAATGAAACTTGATGGATCAAACCTACTTCCGAAAGGAACAATCCACATAATGTAATAATCATTCTGGGAATGTTTGAAGAGAATTTGTTGAAAACTATGGAATCTATTGTGTTTACGAGGACTTTTTCAATCCAGTTTTAATCGGGCCCCTTTTCCCGTGGTCCTTGACTGATTATACCAAATTTTGAAAGGAACAATTCTTATGATGGTACAATCATTCTGTGAAAGTTTGAAGTCAATCAGATGAAAACTGTGGACTCTAGAGTGTTAACAAAGATCTTTGAATTTAATTTTAATAAGGCCCCTTTTCCTATGTTTCTTGAGGAATCATATCCCATTCCAAAAGGTACAATCCTTATGATGGTACAATCAATCTGTGAAAGTTTGAAGAGAATCCGTTGTAAATTGTTGGCTCTAGATTATTAATGAGAATTTTTTATTAAACATTTCATAAGGCCCCTTTTTCCTGTGTTTCTTGAAGGATCATACCAAATTTCAAAAGGAATAATCCTTATGATAGTACAATCATTCTGTGAAAGTTTGAAGGGAATCCGATGAAAACTATTGACTCCAGAGTGTTAAAGAGTATTTCTTATATATTTTTCGATTAAATTTTCATAAGACCCCTTTTCCCGTGTTTCAAGATGGACCAAATTCCCAAAGGAACAATCCTTATGATGGTACAATTATTCTGTGAAAGTTTAAATACAATCTGATGAAAACTGTGGACTCTAGAGTTTTAACAAGAATTTTTTAATTAAATTTTCATACGGCCCCTTTTCCCCTGTTTCATGACATATCAGACCCATTTTGGAAAGGAACTATCCTTATGATTGTACAATCATTCTGAGAAAGTTTGAAGAGAATCCGATGAAAACTGAAGACTCTATCCTGTAAACGAGGATTTTTAATTGAATTTTCAAAAGGCCCCTTTTCCCATGTTTCTTGACAGATCATAACCAATTTCGAAAGGAACGAGCCTTATGTTGGTACAATCATTCTGTGAAAGTTGGAAGAGAATCCAATGAAAACTGTGGACTCTATTTCGTAAACGAGGAGTTTTAATGGAATTTTAATTAAATTTTCATAAGGCCCCTAATCCCATGTTTCTTGACGGATCATACCAAATTTCCAAAGGAACGTTCCTTATGTTGGTACAATCATTCTGTGAAAGTTTGAAGAGAATCTGATGAAAACTGTGTACTTTTTCTCGTAAACGAGGATTTTTTAATTAAATTTTCCTGTGTTTCTTGACAGTTCGAACCCTGTTATGAAAAGAATGATAGTTATGACCTTCCAATCAATCCGTGAAAGTTTCAACAAAATCTAATCAAAGCTGTGGGCTTCATTGTGTTAACAGGGTTTTATTAATTGAATTTTCATTTAGCCCCTTTTCCCATGTTAGTTGATGGACCTGTACCAATTCCAAAGGGAACTCTTCTTACAAAAGTATAATTATTCTGTTTGAGTATAAAGACAACCCCATCTCATCTGTGGACTTACAAGCATTAATTAAGATTTTTTTAATTGAATTTTCCTAAGGCCCCTTTTCCTATGTTTCTCAATGGATCAGACCCAATTTGAAAGGAACAATCCTTATGATGGTACAATCATTATGTGAAATTTTGAAGTCAATCAGGTGAAATATAGGGCTATGATGTGTTTACTAAGATTTTTTATTAAATTTTCATAGGCCCCCTTTTCCCATGAAACTTGATGGATCAAACCTATTTACAAAAGGAACAATCCATTTAATGTAATAATCATTCTGGGAATGTTTGAAGAGAATTTGTTGAAAACTATGTTAAAGAGGATTTCTTAAAAGATTTTTCGATTAATTTTCAAAAGGCCCCTTTTCCCGTGTTTCCTGATGGATCTGACCAAATTCCCAAAGGAACAATCCTTATGATGGTACAATCATTCTGTGAAAGTTTAAATACAATCTGATGTAAACTGTGGACTCTAGAGTGTTAACGAAGATTTTTTAATAAATTTTTTTAAAAGGCCCCTTTTCCCGTGTTTCTTGACAGATCATACCATTTTTCAAAAAGAATGATCCTTAAGATAGTGCAATCATTCTGAGAAAGTTTGAAGAGAATCCGATGAAGACTGTGGACTCTTTCGCATAAACGAGGATTTTTAATCGAATTTTTAATTGAATTTTCATAAGGCCCCTTTTCCCATGTTTCTTGACAGATCATACCCATTTTCGAAAGGAACAATTCTTATGATGGTACAATCATTTTGTGACAGTTTGATGAGAATCTTGTGAAAACTGTGGACTCTATCGCATAAACGAGGATTTTTGATTAAGTTTTTATAAGGCCCCTTTTGCCATGTTTCTTGACGGATCATATCCATTTTCGAAAGGAATGATCCTTATGTTGGTACGATCATTCTGTGAAAGTTTAAATTGAATCTGATGTAAACTCTGGACTCTAGAGTGTTAACGAGGATTTTTTAATTAATTTTCACAAGGACCCTTTTCCCGTGTTTCTTGACGGATCATACCCATTTTTGAAAAGAACGATCTTTATGATGGTACAATCATTCTGAGAAAGTTTGAAGAGAATCCGATGAAAACTGTGGACTCTATCGCGAAAATGAGGATTTTTAATGGAATTTTTAATTTTCATGAGGCCCCTTTTCCCATGTTTCTGACGGATCATACCAAATGACGAAAGGAACAATACTTATGTTGGTACAATCATTCTGTGAAAGTTTAAATACAATCTGATAAAAACTGTGGACTCTATCGCGTAAACGAGGATTTTTAATTAAGTTTTAATTAGGCCCCTTTTCCCATGTTTCTTGACGGATCTGACCCAATTTCGAAAGGAACTATCCTTATAATGGTACAATCATTCTGTGAAAGTTTGAAGAGAATCCGATGAAAACTGTGGACTTTATCGCGTAAGCAAGGAAAAGTTTAACGGACAGACGACAGACGGACGGACTGACAGACGCCGGACGGAAAAAAGCCATCGCTATAGCTCTAGTGGCCTTCGACCAGTAGAGCTAACTAGAGGCGCTTGAGTGCCTGATTCACTCAACCTGCCTGAATTTATTTATCATTCCTAAGAAGTTTTCACCATAAATGGAAATTTGCCCCGCTCATTAAAGCCATGTTTTTCATCCAATCTTCTTTGAAGGAGTCTGATTCGCCCAATGTGGATTCCTGTAAAATTTGGTAGAAATCAATAAATTGGGTTCTGAGAAGAAGATTTTAACAGACTTAACCATTATATGGTATTTTCATCCAGTCAAAATTATTTGAAGGAATCTGATAAAGGTCACCTAATGAGCATTCCTGTAAAATTTGTTTGAATTCAATCAATTTGTTTCACAGAAGAAGATTTTTAAAAGGTTTTACCTTTTATGGAAATTAGCCCCGCCAATAAAAGTCATGTTTTTCATCCGATAAAAATTCTTTGGAGGAATCTGATTAAGGTCACCCACAGACTATTCCTGTAAAATTTTGTTGAAATCCATCAATTGTTTTCAGAGAAGATTTTTAAAGGTTTCAACATAAAAGGAAATTAGCCTAGCCCATTAAAGCCATGTTTTTTCTCCAATCAAAATTCTTTCAAGGAATCTGATAAAGGGTCACCCAAAGAGCATTCTCTTAAAATTTGGTTGAAATCCATCAATTGATTTCTGAGAAGAAGATTTTTGAAGGTTTAACCATAAATAGCCCTACCCATTAAAGCCATGTTTTTTATCCTATCAAAATTCTTTGAGGGAATCTGATAAAGAGACACCCAATGATCATTCCCGTAAATTTTGGTTGAAATCCATCAATTGGTTTCTGAGAAGATTTTTGAAGGTTTCACCATATATTGAAAATAGCCCTGCCCATTAAAGTAATGTTTTTCATCCTATCAAAATTCTTTGAAGGAATCTGATAAAGGGTCATCCAAGGATCATTTCTGTGAAATTAGGTTGAATTCTGTTCAGATCTTTCTGGGGAGAAAATTGTTCAAGTAAAAGTTTATGGACTGACGCACTCACTACGGACACAACACCATAACAATAGCTTGCTGGCTTTGAGCCAGTGGAGCTAAAATTCTAAAATTACATAACCTTTGAATAGTCACCTGCAGCTCCTTTCAATTTGGACCAGTCTAGAATTTGCCGTCTTGTAATGGGTTAATATATTTTACAAAACAAGAGCACTGCCTATGGTGCCTACACTCGGCTTTTTGGTTAAATGCATCTAGAGTTATCCCCCTTGATAGTATGGCTTGCTCTTTGATAGTGAACAAGTGTGCTAATTTTTAAGTGAATACCTTTAGTAGAACCAGAGATATCACAAAATGTCAAAGTTTTCGACACCAAGGCTATAGCAATACCTTGGGTTTTCTCTGAAAAGCCGAGCTAATAATATTGTTTATTACCTCTGTCAGCATTATATTGTTTATCACTCAGTCAGCATACCCTGTTGGAGGTCAGATGGAGAGGCCAGCAAGTCATCACTTCAACTTGATGTCCTCAATTAAACAAGGTGTATTGCCTCTTCTAAAAGATTTTCATTTTTATCTAACAGCTGGTTACACCTAACCATCCACTATTTTAGCTTGACCATTAATAAGAATTGGGAGCGGCTATTTCAATCTACAAGGCATTGGTATCCACATGATAATATCTCTTATTTCTCTATTTATGTTACTGCCTTTGCTCTGAAACTTTGTACAAGCCTTTGTGACCATCATATCATCCCCTATGCAATGATTCATTACTCTGTCATTCATTTAGTGGACTTTTTACCCCTTTCAAACCCAAACATTCTTGGTTAACACTTAACAAGCAACAGTCATATCTGTCATAGCTCTTTCCCTACTAATGCTATTGATCTGAAACTTCGAGCTGCCTCTGTGACCCTCATATCATCCCCTAGGCAAAGAATCATTACCCTGACATTCATTTTAGTGGAATTTGACTTTTTTTTGATTCAGTAATTCTGGGTCAAACTTTTATGTGCAAGTCTCATATCTCTATTTCTATTATGCTATTTCTCCAAAACTTTGCACATATAATTCCAACCCTCCTTTCATCCGCTAAGCAAAGATTGGTTACTCTGATATTCATTTTAGTGAAATTATGACTCTTTTTCAACTTAGAAATTCTTAATTAAAGTTTTATATGCAAATGTCAAATCTTTGTTCCTTCTACATGTATTGTCGTTTCTCTGAAAACAATGCAAATTTCATGATTCTAGCTATTATACTTTTAGAGATATACTCAAGACAAGATTCAAGTATGAAAAACAACAAAGGGCAATAACTCAAAAAATAGGCTAGGTAGAGTTATGGTTCTTGTACACTGCACTCCCACTTGGTGAGCTCTATCCATCCATGAAATTTCATGATTCTAGCTATTATACTTTTAGAGATATTCTCCTGACAAGATTCAAGTATGAAAATAACAAAGGGCAATAACTCAAAAAATAGGCCAGATAGAGTTATGGTTCTTGTGCAATGCACTCCCCACTTGTGAGACCTATACACCCATGAAGTTTCATGATCCTAGCTGTAATACTTTTAGAGATATACTCCGGACAAGATTCAAGTATGAAAAACAACAAAGGGCAATAACTCAAACAATAGGCTAGGTAGAGTTATGGTTCTTGTACACTGCACTCCCACTTGGTGAGATCTATACACCCATGAAGTTTCATGATCCTAGCTATAATACTTTTAGAGATATACTCCGGACAAGATTCAAGTATGAAAAACAACAAAGGGCAATAACTCAAAAAATAGGCCAGGTAGAGTTATGGTTATTGAGCACTGCACTGTGTTGATGAGAAGATTATAACTGCCAAGTTTAAAGTCAATCGGACTTACGGTGACAGAGTTATGCTCTGGACAAAGAAGTAGACACCACCGGACAACTGGACGCCCGGACACCACGGGTGATCCAATAATATGTCCCGTCTATGACGGGCGTATAAAAACTTGGCAGAAAGAAAACTTTGAAAAAGAAAGCAACTATTCATACTTATACTATAAATAATTTATTTCATATGGTACTTTTTTGCACATGAAACAAATTTAGGCAGTGTACACAAAGTGATTAATCTTTATGCTTCATAATACCTATCCATATACTTTAACCCATTACCAGATGGAAAAATTTAAGACTGGTCCACATTAAAAGGATTTGAAGACAACAATTTAAAGTTTATAAAAGTTTAGATTTTTTCAAATTTATGGGTAGAAAAAAATTGTGTATTTCAGGTTGGTGTAGGGTCACACCCATATAAGCCCTTCTTATTTTCAATCTTAATGAAATAAGTAACTTAACCCATTACCAGACTGCTAAATTTCAAACTGGTCTAGATTGAAAGGAGTTGCAGACGACAATTATTCTTGAGGGGCTTCCAAAACCATCACTATGAGGGAATAGGGTAACAGAATTACAAGTCTTATATCAAAAGCAAACTATTTGAAAGCATTTATAAAGATTAGCTAATCTTATCCTACGCTTTTTAATTCTATACCCGTTCCCCCAGAGTGGAACTTTTTGACACCTTCAAGAAAAACAATTGGGAAAACATTGTTTAAAATGAAGGAATTGCTTGAAACAAGCATTTTTTTCATTTTGCACAATGCAAATTCTTCATTTTGCACAATGTTTTCTACTTAGAACATTGAAAAAATCTAAAAATGTTGTCTACAAGCATTTTTTTCATTTTGCACAATGCAAATTCTTCATTTTG
This sequence comes from Fragum fragum, assembly GCA_946902895.1. Classification (NCBI taxonomy): domain Eukaryota; kingdom Metazoa; phylum Mollusca; class Bivalvia; order Cardiida; family Cardiidae; genus Fragum; species Fragum fragum. The sequence goes on from OX336374.1 coordinate 48,572,751, forward strand.
CACAATGTTTTCTACTTAGAACATTGAAAAAATCTAAAAATGTTGTCTACAACACTCCTTTCAATCTAGACCAGTCTGAAACTTAGATGTCTGATAATGGGTTAAGTTACTTATTTTATTAAGTTTAGAAGTAAGAAAGGATTATGTGGATGTGACCCTACACTAACCTAAAATTATCTTCTATTATAAAGAATGAAGCAACATGTGCATAAAATTACTTACCCCTTGCAATAGTACAATGTACATGCAGGGAAGGCAACTTATGCAAAATGTCATACAATTATTCAGAAGTATTTATCTCCAATTTAAAGTTAACCCATTCCCACACAGTAACGCTTTTAAACGCCTCTCAATATAAAACCTTTGGGAAACATTGTGGAAAATGAAGAAATTGCTTGTTACAAGCAATTTCTTCATTTTCCACATTGTTTTCTGAGCCACAAAACAAAGATTCTTAAGATTTCATCTACTTAAAATTGTCGTCTGCAACTTCTTTGAATAAGGACCGGTCTAAAATTTTCTTGTGTGGGAATGGGTTAAAGGAAACTATTCTGTTTACTGTAGGTCCCCATTTTAACAAAACTGCACAAATAGACTTAAGGTAGAATACTGTAATGCACCACTTTGGAACATCGGAAATATTCAAAGCCTTTAGATATGCTAGCGGAAGGTAGTAAAATGATGTAGTAATTACACCATTTTGGTAAATCATAGCGAAACCAAAGTGTTATGACGTCGTCCGAGGAATCCTGACATTGTGCAGATTCCATTATAATGCATTACAGACATTCTACCTTAATATGGCCTTCCAAAACTAAAGCAAAAAACTATTTTCAATGAATTTTAATTTTCAATAAATGTAGATTGTGTATCATATTATCTATAGTATTTGCTTGGATGGAATCATATCTTAGAAAGGTATTAACCCTTTCCTGTGAAATCACTTGTTTTTACGTCCCTGTGATTTTTTTCTTTAGAAAATATTGTGGGAAAAGAAGAAATTGCTTGTAACAAGCAATTTCTTCTTTTCCCACAATAATTTCGAACCTGTAAGTTGGTTACTTTTCCAATTGCACCCACTTTTAATTGTTGCCTGCAACTTATTTCAAATTGGAGTCTAAAGTTTTGAAAAACGGGAAAGGGTTAAAATTATTTCAAGAGAGAAAATACACATGTAGCCTTGAACAACACAATGCATTTGTCATAAACTATAGTCTATTTATCACATACATATATTACAAAATCCACTAAGAAACTTCAGTATATTTCAAATTTTGATAACCACAATTCTGTTAAATATTCCTTCATTTTGAGAAAAGGACAAGACCTAAACATAAAACAAGGAGTAGAACACTAGGGCAATACCCCCTTGCAATTAAATGAATTTGAAGAAGTTAAATCAAGTCTACCCAAACAAAAAAAAAAGTTTTTCTACATTGTCATGCAGATGAAAGTGGCATAATCTGCACTAACACAAATACTGCTCAAATGACAAAACCTAAAAGAGAGATTGGTCAAAATCTAAAGTGTTTTGAAAAACAACCCTCTAATTAAAGCCAAATTGGGTAGAGATAATTTTGACACAAAGAAAAATAGGCCTGATAACAGCAATTTCTCCTTTTGTCACAATGTTTCTACAGCTTATTTTCTTTTGTATTTGTCAAATGTGAGGTTGTGTGGTATTTGGCTACATGGCTTTCACAACTATGTTGAATGGGATTATTTGCCATAAATATAACTATCTCTCATTTGAAATATGCAGCAACATAATCATCAGAAAATTGACAGCTGGTCAATTTGTAGTTTTAACCCATTCCCAAACAACTAAATCTTAGACTGGTGCAAATTCAATGAGGTTGTAGACGATAAAACAAAAGTTGGTTCAAATTGAAAAATAAGGGCCAAATGAGGTAAAAAACACTAAGAGGTAAGAAGAAATTGCTTGTTACAAGCAATTGCTTCTTTTCTCACAATGTTTTCCATAGCTATATTTTTTGACACATAAAAATTGGAATTGTGTAGGAATGTGTTAAAAGCACAGGGAGCCCATTTCTTAAGATGTTGCTAAGAAAAAAAGAAAAAAACACCACAAGAAATTAAAACGACTGAATGGTATATATTCATTCTGACCCTTAGAAATACAACAAATATACAGACATTTATTACAAAATAAAATGATCTACATGAAATATACAGATGAAGCGCAACATAGTTCATGGTTAATTTCTAGACAGACAATGTGGTATTTGATAGATTACTAGCCACAACAATGGCCAAAATAGAAATTTGGACTAAGGTGTTAAAAGCAGTTATTTTATCAAAATTTATGGTTATATGTTACATGTTACAAAAAGTAAAATGGTTGGCTGGCAGTCAAATGTCGAAACTCAAGCTTGAATAAGATTAAAACTTTGAAATAGGATAAAAAGTAACACTTTTTCCGCCCTTAAGGAAAAAACTTTGGAAAAAATTGTATCAAGCAAATTCTTCATAATCCTCAATAATTTCTTACCAAAAGGCAAAAAAAGTAAAATTCCATCCACATGAATTCTCATCTCCAGTTTCTGTTTTTGTGTGGGGATGGATTCAAAGCATACCATCCTCTGTAATAAAGCTAGAAATCAGGATGTGAGATGTCACAAGATGCTTGAGTAAACCAGGCCTGGATACCTATACGCAAGTACATTTGACAAAATGCGGCTGTTAACCCGTTCCAACTCAATCCCTCCTTTTCACGCCCTCAAGAAAAAAAACTTTGGAAAACATTGTGGAAAATGAAGAATTGCTTGTATCAAGCAATTTCTTCATTATCCACAATGTTTTCTATCCAAAAAGACAAAAAAATTCAAAATTCCATCAACTTGAAATTGTCATCTGCAGCTTCTTTCAATTTGGACCAGTCTAAAATTTTGCTGTGTTGGAATTGGTTAATAAAACAACCAATTGACCAATCATATCTCTCATTTGGACCAAAAGTGTACTTGAGATCTGACAAGGGCAAACAATGGGCCCCTACCGATATCCAGAGTTACTCCGCTTAGTTTTAGTATTAGAGTGACCTCCCTTAAATCTTTGGGTAGTTCCGGTGAAAAAATCGATGGTATCGGTATCGAAAACATTAACAGGTTGTTGCCAGCTCTCACTATGTGTCATCAATGTTGAAACCCTAGATGATCTAGAGACTACTTTATTGTAACCGATGAGCTTACTTTTTAAAGCTAAGTGACGTTTTACGTGTTTATAATCGTAAATGAGCCGGTATGAAAGTGTATTTTTCGGATATACCCTAATTCCGGATATACGTATTAATTACCACAAAAAGAGCTTTTTTGATCGAAATAAATACAATGATACTCACGGAAATACATTCCGTTATTTCCTTTTTAAAAAAATGGTTTCACATGTCAAGCGGGGCTTTGTATTTATAAGTTATCTGTCATTTTACAAACGAGAATTGTTACAAAGAAGCTCTCCATACGTCTTCATTTCATGACGATGGTAATTTACCAAAAACCCTTTTTATTGATGAATATGAAATAAATTTAATCAGAATTTCACTTCATGATCAACAAGCTTTGTAAAGTGTCTGGAGGCTTGTGGAAATGATTGTTGCCTCTGTAGGTCCTCCCAAGATATATCATTCGTTTCTTACCAATGGCAAGTAAGATATATCATTAATTTCTTACCAATCGTAAAATGATAATGTCTAAATAGGGTGAGCAGCTGGTGGCTCAGATGAAATGTCAGTAATGCTTAGTAACTGATTTAATGTTGAAAGTAGTGTTTAACCGATAACCGGAGGGCAAAATATTAGACTGTGCCAAATTTAAAGGAGTTTAAACTTTAAGTTTATGGATTTGTAGATATTTTCATCTTTCTGGGCAGAAAACATTCGGCAAAATGAAGAAATTGCTTATTACAAGCAAATCTGTCAATTTGTACAAAGTTTTCCCATTCATTTTTCTTAAGGGGCGCCTAAAAGCGTCATTGTGTGGGAATGGGTAAACCAATTTAATTCAATCAACCTGGACAAGCTTTAGCATCTGATATTAGATGTGTGTACAAATTTATATTTTTCATATAAAATTTATTCTGTTTAACCCTGGTTTATACGTCCATGTGGCTTTCAAATTGAAAATGCATTGTAGAAAAAGAATATGCTTGTTGCAATTTTTTTCCTTTTCCACAGTTTTTCTACCCAGCTGAATGTTGTTTTTTTTATTTATTGTTTTATATATCAATTCATGTATTTAAGTATTTGAGAAAAAGTGAGAAATAAAAAAAGTTTAATATAAAAGAGATGACCGTAAGAAGTGTTACAAAGATCAAACTAAGACAATCTTTTTGAACGTGTTAATCCATTTACCAAATTCTTATTACTATATTGAGATATATCATGCAATGACATATATGATACAATGTATACTTACTCAAAATTCAAATCTTTTTGTTGTAAGAAAGTGATCTTAAAAGTTTGTTTTTTTTTCCAGAATTTTCTTAAACATTTTTTCCAATTTTTTCTAAATGAGAAACGTTTTAAAATAGATTTCCTTTACCTCTTGCATTTATAGTCCTATTTAAAATGTACAAACTCGTTATTTCCTTAGAATTAGAGGGAGTAGCAAACGACTTCCTTTGTTACTTGTAATAAGGGGATATGGGGTGAAAATCAAAAGCAATTAGCCGATCATTATGATATATATCCAGTGTATATCCAAATACCACCCGTGGTCTATTACGCAATCAGAGATACCGATCAGAAGCATGTAAGTTACTTGGATTAAAACAGCAGTTTATGAGAGGACATCGTTAACTTTTAAATTTGATTTACCATTTAACCCTTTACAGAAAAAAATCTCAGAACGAAAGAGGATACGAACGAAATCTTAATAGCCATGTGTACCGAAAATAATGAATCTTTCAGATGTGGAGAAAATTGGCGTAAAAAGTACTTTTTATCGCAAAATTGTTATTCTTGGTTGCTGTTGTAGTGTTTCCTTGTTTTAATGAGTCTTTTCAAGTTAAAGAAGTAAACGCAATGATTTCCTGCAAAGGACGCCTATGCTTTGTTTTTTTTTCGAAAATAACAAGTAAAATATGAAAACTGGACGAGAATGAAATTGGTTTCTAGGTCGGGAGAGAAAAACGATTAAAACGTGTCAACGTTAATATAAAATACCACAACAATTCCATATTCCAAGAGTATTTTAAGAGTACACAACATTCCTCTGTATCAAATTCTGAAAAATATCTGTTTCTACGCAAAATAGGAGCATTTGTTCTCTGATAGTGTACTTTTACTTAGGGACCAACCACATCATTTTGAATATAATATATGGACAGAAAGATAAAACATTAATTAATCTTTGGAACTAGATAAGTTCCAAAGAATATACGTCAACCGACTCCCTTGTTGATTATTCAAAGAAGGACATCTGGGCAGTCGTGTGAAAATCAAACAAATAGCCGATCGTTATGAGATATATCCGGATACCACCCGTGGACTATTGCGTAATCAAAGATACCGTAAGTTACTTGGTTTAAAACAGGAGTGTATGGACGGACATCGATAATTCTTAAGATTAACTTACCATTTAAACATTTGTAAATAAAAAAAAAATCAGAACGAAATAGGACACAGGCGAAATATTAAAATTCATTTGAATCAAAAATAACGCATCACTCAGATTTGGAGAAATTCCTTGTAAAAATACTCCTTTTATCGCAATACTTCTGTTTCCCCCGTTTTTGTTTTGTCTGTTTGCATGTTTCAATAGATATTCTCAAGCCGAGGAATTAAAAGCAACAATTCACCATGAAGGACACTTTGGCTAATTTTGTTTGGAAAATGAGAAGTAGAATATGAAAACTGGATGAAACTCGGACGGGAAGACGATTATAACGTTTCAACGTAAATAAAAACTATCAAAACATTTCCATAATCTGTAAGTATTACAAAAGTACTCAATATTCGTATGTCTGAAATTCCAAAAAATAATAAATTATCTCCAAAACAGACGCTTTTGGTCTCAGCCCTTATATACTCTTTGTTGAAATTTAAACCGGAACTACCCAGTAGAACCAAGGGAGATAATTAAAGGGCAAATTTCGGGAGAACTCCGTATATCGGTAGGGGCCCATTATGTGAAGCATTTTTGTTAGTTTTGCAATTTAATATATTTTAATGAAGTTATGATGTTTATTTTGCCAACCAAACATTCTGCCTTTTTCATAAATGTTGGAGCTCAGTGGGCATGGCCAGGCATCTGTTAACCCTTTACTGTTTTTTGGAAATTTTAGACCAGTCCGAATTGAATGAGGTTGCAGACGACAATGAAAACTGGATGGCATTTGAAATGAAACCATCCTATGTGGTATAAAATATTGTGGGAAAAGGAGAAATTGCTTGTTACAAGCAATTTCTTCTTTTTCCACAATGTTTTCTCGAGTATAAAATCATAGGATCATAAAATCCCATATTAGAACGGGAAAGGGTAAATTCATCATGATTGGAGAATGAAAATGCTCAAGCGTTTGGTTTTGAATGGAACAATACAAACTACTTATGAGTTTTGCCTTACTTACAAATCTCATTTTTATTTCACTATTTACTCATTCATTCCGAGATTCAAATAGAGAATTATGCATTTGAAGTTCTTTGGTTTTTCAGTAAACCCTTTATCAAACAGAATTAAAGACTAGTCTTGCTTGAAAAGTGTTGAAGATTACTATTCCATGTTTTTAAAGATCTTTATCTTTTAGGATAGAAATCTTTTTAAATAATACAGGAATTGCTTGTTACAAGTACTTTTATCGTTTCATCGATGTTTTTTTTTTCTATAGGGTCATAGTAGTCATAAAGAGAGGGAATGGGTTGACTCTATAAATACTTTCCTTTAAACAAGTAAATATTGAACATAGTTTATGGATAGCTTACCTTGCCTATTTGAAAAGCAAAAAGTCAGTTTGGCTAAAGTATTTAAACAAATAGCAAAAGGTTGGTAAGCACACTAAATACCACATTTACTACTTGAATAAGCTGTAGTTGCAATGGTTGAGCTACCAACATTCAGAAATGCCTAAATCAGATGTCTTAGGTCAACTTTGCACACCTTGTTGAAATAAATGATTTGATTTGTCAATTCAGTTTTGACCAACATCAAAGATCTGTGACTTATCTAAATTTCATAAATTGCAGATGACAATTCAAGGTTGATAAAATTTCAAATAAACCAGTCTTATATAAATTTTGTTGTCTAGTAATCTAGTATACTGTTTGGAATTTTACTTCATTACTTTTCCAAATGATAACCGACCATTTCCTTTATGTTCTCAACTCTACACACTAATGCCATTTGATATCTCAGATAAAATTCCAAGTTGAAATGCAGTGGGCATAGCCAGTAAACAGCCAATTACTCTGTTCTATTCAATAACTCTGTTCTACTGAATCAAATTAGTAAGTGGCTAAGATTTAGATTGAAAAATCCATAAGCTTAACCTCTCTGTCTGCTAATGCAGAAACTTTCCAAGATCTGCCAGATAAGGGTTGTAGAACCTTCAATCGTAAAGGAACAAAGAAATTAAGTACATTAGGTCAGTCCTCCTTTCAGCAGGATATAGGGCGAGATTTTCCCAGACATGGTCAGCACTACTAAAGATTTGTTGAAAGATGAAAATCAGCTAATTTTCACTCCTGTTTCACTTCGGGTTCAGAAGTGGGTGGAGCACCAGTTGCTGTGATTGGTGGTTTCTTATCTTGGCCCCACCCACCATGTGGTTGTTGTCCCTGTTGAACAGCAGGAGAGTTAGGGAACTTTTCCTCCTCCCCCGTACTATTCTCATACTGCTGGTTTTCTAGTCTGGTTATCAGTCTTTCGTCCTCGTCACCGAATTCTCCACCCATCAGGGTTGGTTCACCCACAACCATTACATCCTACAAAATAGAGAAGAAACCTTTCTTATAGACCCTCTACTGCACAATCCATTGTTTAAATGTCTTTGTATTTTTAGCCTTGAGAAAACATTGTGGGAAAAGAAGAAATTGCTTGTAACAAGCCTGTAATATTTTCTATCCTATTGTTTCTTTTGAATGGCACTCACAAATTTGACAAGACTAAAATTTTAAAACAAGAGGGCCAGTGGCCCTGGCACTCACCTGAGATAAGGCTCTTTTTTTTCAAGGCCTAATACAAACTGGATCAGGAGAAAACCTCCTTTAATATTAAACTAAAATCAACAATCCAAATTTGGTTTAAATTGGCAAAATAATTTTGAAAGGGTTGCCTTCTTTATTACTATTTAAGCCTAGTCACCCTGTGGCTCTAAAATTTTATCAATTTTGAAAGAGGTCAATGTACTGATTCTTCATGCAAAATTCAAGATTCTTCAACTTCTGGGTCAGGGGAAGATTTTTTTTTTTTCTTTTTTTAAATTTTACTCTTGTTGTCATAGAAACAAGTTTAAACTCATTAAATTCTTTGGTTGAAATCAGCCCAGTAGTTTGGGAGGAGATGTCATTTTAAAAATCCATCTTTATTTCTATATAAGCCCCCCCCCCCCTCCAACCCTGGGGGTTGGGCCTTATGGGCCTGAGGTTGGTGATTTGAGCATTTCTGAAAGAGGTCAATGTACTGATGCTTCATGCAAAATATCCAGACTCTAGGCCCTCTGGGTTAGGAGATAATTTCTAAAATTTTCATTAAAATTTCTAGTTTTGTTGCCATGATGACTTTAGCAATTCTGAAAGAGGTCATTGTACTGATGCTTCATGCCAAATATCAATGCTATACGCTTTCTAGTTCAGGAGAAGATAATTAATAGTTTTCATTAAAATTTCAGTTTGATGCCATGGCAACCTGAGTTTTTAATGGATTTCAATTCTTTTAGCAATTTTCAAAGGGCATCACCCAAGGAACATTCCTGCCAAATTTGATTGAAATCCGCCTGGCAGTTTGGGAGGAGATGTCGTTTTAAAAATCTTTTTTCTATATAGGCCCCATCCCTCCTGAAGCTCCGTCCCCGGGTATCCCAGGGTGATGATTTTAGCAATTCCAAAAGAGGTCATTGTACTGATGCTTCATGCCAAATATCAAGGCTTTATGCCTTCCAGTTCAGGAGAAGATAATTTTTAAAGTTTTCATTAAAATTTCAGTTTAGTTGCCATGGCAACCAGAGTTTTAACAGATTTCAATTCTTTTAGCAATTTTTAAAGGGCACCAACCAAGGAACATTCCTGCCAAATTTGGTTGAAATCCCCTTGGCTGTTTGGGAGGAGATGTTGTTTTAAACATCATTCTTTATTTCTATGTAGGTCCCACTCACCCTAGGGCTTCGTCCCTGGGTATCCCAGGGTGATTATTTTAGCCATTCCGAAAGAGGTCATTGTACTGATGCTTCATGCCAAATATCAAGGCTCTATGCCTGATAGTTCAGGAGAAGATAATTTTTAAAGTTTTCATTAAAATTTCAATTTTGATGCCATGGCAACCAGAGTTTTTAACATATTTCAATTCTTTTAGCAATTTTTAAAGGGCACCACCCAAGGAATATTCCAGCCAAATTTGGTTGAAATCTGCCCAGTTGTTTGGGAGGTTGTTATTTTAAGATTGTTGACTCACGACAGATGAAGGACACAGGACGATTAAAATACCTCACCAGAAGTGCTCAGGTGAGCTAAATAAGGAAAGGGTGAAATTCATACTGATTAATCTCTTTGCTGCACAGTAGATGTTCATGAGAGTCCCATTTCATCTAAGACCTCAAAGGACATGCATGTTTTGGCACACATCAAGGCTTTTTTGCCAAAGTTCTTATTTTTTCACAACCATCATTTAGTTTACCCACTACCAGACACAATTTTTAGATTGGTCCAAATTAGGCTAAAAATTGCTTGGCAGCAGCTATTTCTTTTTTCCATAATGTTTTCTCAAGCTTATTCTTAACCCATTCCTAAACAATTGCCCCTATTGAAACAAAGCTTTGGAAAATATTGTGGAATATAAAGAAATTACTTGTCACTAGTAATTTCTTTCTTATCCACATTATTTTCTACCATAAAGTTCAAGGATTTTTAAATTTCAGCAGCTTGAAATTGTTTCTGCAAGTTCTTTGAAATTGTACAAGTCTACAAGAGCACAGCCTATGGGTGTCTACGCTCAGCTGTAGGATGCTGGATAGTGGACAAAATGCATTTAGAGTTATCCCCCTTGATAGTATAGGTTGCTCTTTTGATTGTGAACAAGTTTGACAAGTTTCAAGTGAATGCCTTCAGTAGAACCAGATATATCACAAAATGTCAAAGTTTTTGCACGACGACGCCACCGACAACACAAAGGCTATCGCAATACCTCGTTTTTTTCCCGAAAAACGGTCATGCTAAATCTTTCATCAACTGTTTATCTCGACGGGCTGCGAAAAGCATCATTGTGTTGGAATGGGTTAAATTGCTTAAAAAACCAGGATAGTATTGGAAAGGGTTAAAGATATGGACAAGCAAGATTTGATTAATGGCTACCCTAACCAACGTAAGTGAGCTCCTAATAAATAGTCTCAAAACACATGAATATTCCAGTCATTGAATTTTTTAAAGATATCTTGTAATTTACAATCCCTGCTGTCAACCAAACAACCAATTGTCCAATGACCTTTAGACCGTAACAGAACAGAGAATTTGTTAATTTACCCTCATTTATGTTCAGCATTTTTGTTTTTTACATCTTAATGCTTTCTGTTCAATCCAGGTTTTTACGTCCCTGTGATTTTATAATTGAGAAAACATTGTAGATAAAAAAGAAATTGCTCCTAACAAGCAATTTCTTCTTTTTCCACAATATTTTCTACCCTACTGAATGGTTATTTTTCAAATTAAATCCTCTTCAAATCTTCGTTCGATAAACATTTTGATTTGGACAGGTATAAAATTTTTACAAAAGAGGAAAAGCTAAAACATAGTAACTACAGCTTCTTAAGTTTGTAGCTATCACATATAGGTTGCCAATAATCTTTTTTACATGTTACTGACCATAAATTTTGCAATATCTGTCAAACTTTTTGCCACATATAGTGGAAGTAGCCAGAAATCAGTTAATTGTCATAACACTTATCCATTCCTGTATAAATTTGACTTTCTGTCAACACATGTCATGCTGAATTCTACACAGACTTGCATTGAAATCAAAGAACTGACAGCACTAGAAGGTCTTAATAAGGGTCATTATTTCTCTTGAAAATTAATACTTTAATCCATTCCAACACAGGGACATCTTTAGATGCCTCTAAAGAAAAAATTTGGAAACATTGTGGAAAATGAAGAAATTGCTTGCAACAAGCAATTTCTTCATTTTCCACAGTTTTCTATCAAGAAAGTGAAAAAATCTAAAATTTCAATATCTTTTGAGTGTCATCTGCAACTCCTATCAATTTGGACAAGTCAACAATTTTGCAGTCCGGTAATGGGTCAAACAACTCTGGCTTAAAGGTGACAACCAGGAGGTGAAGACAAAGATCAGACTTAACTTTTTTGTGCACTGATCTTTGTCTATACAATGTATCTTCTGCAAAACAGCAATATTCCAGGTTCAGCTTGATAAAAGTTAACATTAACTGCCTCCTTATCAACCTTTTCCCCCATGTTTTTTGTCCTGACTTAGGTAAAAATGGCGATATCCTTGCTGTCCATATTGAAAAATCTGTTATAGATGCAGATATAAACAAGAGCACTGCCTAGGGGTGCCTACACTCAGCTGTTTGGTGCTGGAAAGTGGACAAAATGCATCTAGGGTTATCTCCCCTTGATAGTATAGGTTGCTCTTTTGATCGTGAACAAGTGTGCCAAGTTTCAGGTGAATGCCTTTAGTAGAATTAGATATCACAAACTGCCAAATTTTTGCACGACGATGACAACAACAACTACGCAACTACATCAAGGCTATAGCAATACCTCAGGTTTTCTCTGAAAACAGCCGAGCTAAAAATAAGCTTACCCCTGGCACAGATGCATTAATCCCCTGAGGGCCTGGTGACCTTTTCTGTTTACCAGATGGTGGAATGTTGTTGCTAACGTTGGAAGCACTTCCTGTTGATGACTTCCTCTTTCTTCGTTTGTTTGGGCCCCTCGATGTGTCTGAAAAGATGCAAAGGAAAGTCAGTTTTGATTGATTGTACTGTATTTGACAACACTCTCAAGGGTACTGCTTTTATACCTGTCAGTGCACCTAACCATAGATCCAATTTCTTATAACATTATAATCAAAACAAGCTAAACCATAAGCTGATCATCCAAATTTATAAGACACAAAACATGCAAGCCTATTCAATTCAGTTTAACCTGACTTTAACCCATTACAACACTACCAAATCTTAATCTGTTTCAAATTGAAGGAAGTTGCAGACGATAATTTCAAGTTGGTAGAATTTAGAACATATTTTGCCTTGTAGGGTAGAAAAGATTGTGGAAATTGAAGAAATTGCTTGTTACAACTTTCCATAATGTTTTCCAGATTTTTTTTTTCCAGATTTTTTCTTGAGATGCATAAAAAAGGGGGAATGAGTTGAAACAGATTAATCCTGAAGACCTTTGGTTCGAGTGACAACCAAACCAAATGTCTTTCAATGGCCTGCTCTTTTGAGCCAGTTTTTTTTTTAAAGAACTATTTTTTCAGAGATACTGACTCACAAACAGTGCTTTCAGTCCTTTTATTTTCATGCAAATATTAATAGGATTTCATTTGTCATGACAAAGGTTAACTAAATACAATTAACACAATTCAACTTATAAATTTGATTACCCTCATTATATTACAGTGAGAAAACTGATGAGTCAGTAATGATCTTTTAACAAACTAAAACAAGATGCAACTGTGTAACTATTTAACCCATTCCCACACAAGCCCTCCTTTTTACACCCCTCAAGAAAAAAGCTTTGGAAAACATTGTGGAAAATGAAGAAATTGCTTGTATCAAGCAATTTCTTCATTATCCACAATGTTTTTCAATCCAAAAAGACGAAAAAAATCAAAATTACACCAACTTGAAATTGTCGTCTGCAGCTTCTTTAAATTTGGACCAATCTAAGATTTTGCTGTGTTGGAATGGGTAAAAGTGCAAAAACTGATGTAAAATATGTGTTAGTAACATAGCATAAAATTCAAACTAAAACAACTTTATAAAGCCTTTTCAATATTTGTTTTGTTAAGCTATTCCCTCATGATAAAACTTCTGACACCTCTCCAGAAAATAACTTGATAAACATTATGGAAAAAGAAAGAAATTCCTTATAATAGGCAATTTCTTCATTTCCACAATGTTCTCTACCCTCTAAAAAAGTATTTTATCAATTCCATCAACTAGAAATTATCGCCTGCAACTTCTTCCAATTTGGCCAAGTCCAAAAATTTTGTCGTCTGGCAATGTATTAAACTGTTTAAAATGGATGGTGAATCTAAGGGTGTCATTTTGATGTTGCACTCATGTGTACAAAAACACAAAATCTGTTCAAAAAATCACTAAAAATTATAGTTTACTTAAAGATCTATTCTTTAATTTGAAGTAGTTAAAGTTGTATTTACATAGCACAGGCAGCATCAATGCTATCCATTTCAATTAACCCATTCCCAAATGACAAAAACTGGTCCAAGTTAAAGGGAGTTGCTGACAATTTTAAGCTTGGAAAAGTTTGGATTTTTTTACTCTCGGGGTAGAAAAAATTGGAGGTAATGAAAGGATTGCTGTAATAAGCAATTTCTTCATTTTCAATAATGTTTTCAACGCCTTTTCTCTTAGGGAGTCTAACAGAGTCATTGAGTGAATATGGGTTAATAAGATTATTTCTGGCCTTAAATGGTCAACAGATTGCACTGCAATTGGCAATTCAGTTCGCAAATGCAGTAAGGTTATAATTCCACTTCAACATGATTGTGAAAATTGATCCTTGTCATGCTGTATAAATTACCTTACTGAATTGCTGTAAAATCAAAGGGATGAAAGCACTGATAGAACTTGTTGTTAATAAATCAATATTTCTATGAGAAATCAATTTCATAAGCAACTCTGGCAGGAAAAGTACAAATAGGGGATGTAGACCAAGATCAGACTGCACTTATGTGCAGGCTGATCTTTGTCTACACCTCCTGCCAATGCCGGAATATTCCGGGTTCAGCATGACAAGGGTTAATTTCCAATTAGTCACATTGCAGTCAAAAGCCATATGTAAACAGAGATTAATCCAGTTTTGTTGGTTAGTACAATAAAAAGTAAAACCATGTTACAAGTTAGCCCATTACCACAAAATTCCCACTCTTATTGCCAACCTATGCCAACCTAGGAATGGTGTTGAGGAAAATATTGTGAAAAGAGAGACTTTCTTATTTACCCCTTTCCCACAATTTTTTCTATGTGTGACTCATTTCTTTTTTCAAACAAACTTTAAATAGTCATCTGCTATTATTTTTTCAATTTGGACCAGTCTAAAATTTGGGCATCCGGCAAAGAGTTATCTAAAAGGTACCAGGAGGACTACTCCATTTTCCTGAAAATCAGAGAAAAATAACATGTACAATATACATCCCTGCTGGAATAATTGATCTCATCTATATTTCCTTTTTTGTCTCCAAAATAGACAAAACAATTATTTTCATAATTCAAAACTTGATATAGACAAATAATTATTCTAATAAAACTTTAAACCCTTTCCTGTTTTTTTTTTTTTTTAAATTCTAGACCGGTCAAAATTGAAAGAGGTTGCAGTTTACAATGAAGATTGGATGCAATTTGAAATGAAACCATCCTACGTGGTAGAAAATATTGTGGGAAAAGGAGAAATTGCTTGTTACAATATTTTCTCAAATATTCTCAATTACAATGACGTAAAATCCCGTTTGTACTGGAAAGGGTTAAACAACCATAGACACTCAAAACATAAATTGTTAAAGTTGATGTTGATATTCCTATAATAAAATGAGTTGATTACTAAATTGTACAAATTTTCAAATTAGTCATGACCAATGTTTCAAGAAAGTTTTAACAGATAGGACAAGACGAAACAGCAATTCTGACCATTTTCCATATAATCTTAGGATTAATACCCATGACTGATATCATTAAAAACATTGTGAAAAAAGAAAAACAATTTTCTACTCTGAATGGTCCTTATTTTTCTGCTTAACCCATTCCAACTCAATCCCTCCTTTTTACGCCCCTCAAGAAAATAGCTATTGAAAACATTGTGGAAAATGAAGAAATTGCTTGTATCAAGCAATTTCTTCATTATCCACAATGTTTTCTATCTAAAACGACGAAAAAATTCAAAATTCCATCAACTTGAAATTGTCGTCTGCAGCTTCTTTCAATTTGGACCAGTCTAAAATTTTGCTGTGTTGGAATGGGTTAATACAAAGTTTAACTATTGTTTGCAACTCTTTCAATTAGACCAGCCTAATATTTAATCAACTCATAATGGGTTTTATAATTATTATGATAATAATATCACTGCCAAAATGTCATAACTACAGGTTAATTCAAGCTGTATTTACAATGTTTTGTTCATCCTACATAGTAAGTGGGCTATCAAAATGTTGTAAATACAGCTTTATTCAAGCTGTATACAATACAATACTATCTCTTTATTTCATAATATAGGCCTCCAGCCCATGATATTTTAAAATAAATTTCCAAAAACATTTTGTATTCCATTTACTTCTAAATGTTTCTTGTCTAAAACTTAGCAACTACATATTTCAGTACTTTTTAGTCAATAATATTGAATATCACTGTGCTTGGTTTTACCGCAATTAACTGGTTTCTGATAATTATGCCAGATTATCAGATTAGTTTGTAATTTTGTGGAATGTTTCAAAGAATGGATTGTTCACAATAGCTTTAAAGTGTAAAAATATAGAAAAGTAACACATTGTAAATATCTATACTTTGAATATCAATATTTTGAGAGTCAATATATATATGTTTTGACCTACATGTTTATGGTTGTAAATGCATATCACCAAAGCATAGCAAGTGATGTATGAAAATACACAATTTTCTTGTTTTTGAATCATGTACAATATTGAACCATGTACAATAGTTTGTTCACTCTACTAGATATTCATTTTACTAGCAGGATATCATTAGTGTCAGGCTCCAAAGGACCTCAAAATACCTTACCCTTTCCATTTTTTTAAATTTTAGACTAGTCCACACTGAAAGAGGTTGCAGAGGACACTGAGAATGGATGCAATTTGAAATGGAACCAACCCATGTGATAGAAAATATTGTTGGGAAAGGAAAAAAATTGTATCAAGCAACTTCTACTTTTTCCACAATGTTTTCTCAAATATAAAATAACAGCAACCTAAAATTTCGGGTTTGTTCAGGAATGTGTTAAGGACATATGCAACTGTATAGGAATAAAATATCTCATAAGTCAGATAATATGATCCCTTCTTTAAAGGTTTTGCAGATCAAAATTTGATTTGGATTTAATAAAGAAAACAAGAGCACTGCCAAAGGGTGCCAACGCTAGGCTGCTGGTGCTGGATAATGCAAAAATTCTAAGTTGAAAAAAGGGGTATAACTCTTACAAAACGTGTTTAGAGTTATACCCCTTGTATAGTCTAGATAGCTCTTGTGATGGTCAATACACATGCGAAGTTTCATGAGGATATCTTCAATAACAACAGAGATATGACCAAGGTTAAAGTTTGTCACGCCAACACCAACGGGAATGACACCAAGGTGATCACAATACCTTGGGTTTTCCCTGAAGAGTAGAAAATATTATGCAGAAAAAAAAATTGCTTGTTACAAGCATTTTCTTCTTTTACTATATTATTTACTATAAATATACAAGAAAGTAGAATCAGGGACTGACCAGGAAAGGGTTAATTCTCATTGGTGAATAATCAAGATTTCTGAAAATTATCAATTGATAATTTCACTAATAAAGCAAAATGAAAATCAAAATGAAAAACTGTTCTGATTGATTGGGCTAAGCATTAACTAATTTCTCTACCGAACATAATCTTAACGGGAAAACAAGATGCTGATGATGTCATCATGTTGACACCTATCATGCCAAAGTTCACATCTGTCTCTTTTTGCAGTTATAGAAATAGAATAATGGTTTGTGTTTTTAAGATTAACTCTTTCCTGTACAACTCCCGATTTTTACTTCAATTTGATATTATTTACCCGAGAACAGTGGAAAAAAGCAACTTTTTTTCACAATGTTTTCTTACATATAAGATGCTTACTTTATGAATTGAACTCAGTTTATAATGTTATCTGCTACTCCTTAGAATTTGGACAAGTACAATATTGTGTAGAAAAATAAAGGGTTAATTATTTTTTTCTTTTTCTGAACAACAAATACTACATTTTTACCCACTGAAAGATAAATTGATTTTACACTGAAACAAATTATTAACTCCTCTATCTTCACTATCTCTTAATATATTATAATGGAAAAGTTAATGCTAAATTCTGACATCAATACCACCTTTTTGCATATTTCATTTTACTCTTCAATCTGTTAATTTAGCTATATCTTTTTTCTGTTTTCTTCATTCAAGCCAGTTTACATTATGTGGTTAATTAAATACCCTATAATATCAATATGTGACTAATACATATCTTAGGTTAATAACTAATTCATAATGACTATTGCATAATGCGTGTAAGTGAGCTAATGAAATTAGGTCCTATGATACTAGATTAGTTATGCTCTAGACAATAACAGAAATACGGTGTTAGCGTGACATTGAATGACCTACTTTTGGTTTTCTGTCCGGCCAAATCACCGTGCGCCATATCACCCATACCATCTATCAAAAGTGAAAACATGCAGGCAAGCAGGTAACGTTTCGAACAAAATGAGATTTGTTATCAATATATTCATCCATGATTTAACCCATTACCTTACAACAAAATTTTAGAGAGGTCCAAATTGGTTGAAGGAAGTTGCAGACAACATTTAAAACTAAAATTAGAAAATAAATTCCAATCAGGGTAGACAACATTGTGAGAAACAGAAAAATTGCTTGTTACAAACAATTTTTCCATAAGGGTTTCATGATCGTATTTCTCAGAAAAGCTCCAAAAAGGATCATTGCATTGCATGCCAAATGTTAATATATTGCGCACCTTGCAGGCACAGCATAATTCATATGGTCCGGTTGGGATTCAAACACAGGACCCTACTTTCCCAAACTCTATATCTTACCACTAGACCATAGAGTAGACAGGCCGCTACAGCTCAAACAATGATCTTTTACTTCTGAATTAAGAATTTGTCAATTTCCATTCACAATTTTTGGCACTGCAATTTTGAAATATACCAAAGCTTTCAATCTTTACATACATTACATTTTTCTTATATCAAACACTAAATCAATATGCCCACTACTGTTCATACATGACAATACCATTCAACTCAAATTAAAACTATGTACCGGTATCTAATACTTCTATTTATATGATAATTTTAATGACTGACCAACCCATGCAATACACAAGCAAACCAACATTCCAAGCCAATTATAACTATTTCAAATAACTAATAGAAAAAACTGTCATCTCCTCTTTGCATATACATTCTTACAACATTACAGCATTTTATCATTTTTACACCATTAGCAGACAACAAAATTTTAGACTGGTACAAATTAAAAGGAGTTGCAGACGACAATTTAAAGTTTATGGAACTTTGAATTTTTTCAACATTCTGGGTAGAAGACATTGTGGAAAAATGAAGAAATTGCTTGTTGCAAGCAATTTCTTCATTTTCCAAAATGTTTTCTAAATTATTTTTCTTAAGGGGTGTCCAAAAGCGTCACTGTGTGGGAAAGGGTTAACAGCACAATCGATAGATCCCTAAAGTGCCCACTGACCTCTGCCAATGTATTTTAGTTGAGGTATCAAATAACATTGTTTTGCAAAATATCTGGTCAAGGACAAAAAACAAATGACCTTCAGCTGTGTTGAGTTATAATGTTTGATTACCCAGAAAAGAATAAGTTTTACACAAGTGTTTGAAAATTGGGTCCCCCCCACCCCGGATTGACAGCTGTTACTTTTAAATCAAGTCTTAATGCCATGATACCATCATATATTTCCTTTGTGATCTAAATGTTACAAAATCAGCTTTATTCAAGCTGTAATCAAAACATTTTGGTCGCCCACTGATTATATACAACATATCTATGTTTAGACTTCACAAGAAAGTTGGAAACTCTCTTATTCTGCAAAACTTTGTTTGTTCAACATCAAGATTTCATCACAAAAAATTTAGAAATATTTCTTCTTTAACCCAATCCTACACACTGGCACTTTTTGACACCCCTAAGAAAAAGCTTTGAAAAAAAATGTGGAAAATGAAGAAATTGATCTTTACAATGTTTTCTACCTAAAAAAATGAAAATCAAAAAAAAAATTCATAAACTTAAAATTGTTG
Source organism: Fragum fragum (assembly GCA_946902895.1). Lineage (NCBI taxonomy): Eukaryota > Metazoa > Mollusca > Bivalvia > Cardiida > Cardiidae > Fragum > Fragum fragum. Next base: position 48,592,195 of record OX336374.1, read on the forward strand.
TCTGTAGCTTTTTTGAATTTAGAAGTGTAGAATTTTGAAGTCTAGTAATGGGTCAACATTAACATTTATTTCCCATTCTAAAAGACTTGGTTCATAAAATGGTTTTTCATCAACTATCACACAACAGGCTCATCTGACATGTTGAAACAAGATGTGTTTGTGAAACACTATGCCCCCGAAACAGGAATTCTTTAACAAGAGGCCCAACAGGGCCTGAGACACTCTACTGTTATCAAGTTTTCCGTTAAAGAAATCTGATATTTAAGGAAGTTAATTGCTCAAAGAAGAATGCATAAAGAAAAAAAAAAGGGCTTTATCCCCTTTATCATTTTAAGCAACAATCCTCAAGGCCCCTTTTCCCATGTTTCATGACAGATCCACTCCATTTCCAAAAGAAAGTTACCTTATGACCCTAGAATCATTCTGTGAATATTTCATCAGAATCTGACAAGAATTGTGGACTTTATCACATAAACAGGATTGTTTTGAATGAAAATCAAGAAGGCCCCTTTTCCTGTGTTTTCTGATGGATCAATTTCATTCCAAAAGGAACTTTCCTTACAACCCGACAATTGTCCTGTGAATTTAAAAGACAATTTGATAATGATTGTGATCTTCATGACATACACAAGATTGTTTTGAATGATAATCTGTAAGGCCCCTTTTCCTGTGTTTCGAATGCCACAATTATTCCATGCATCTTTGAAGAGAATCCAATAAAACTGTTGACTTTATTGTGTTAACAAAGATATTAAATTCAAGTTCTCATAAGGCCCCTTTTCCCGTGATATTTTATGAAATATTGGGAATTCATTATGTTTACTAGAATATTTGAAAAAAAAAATCATATGGCCCCTTTTTACATGATACTTGATGGATTGTACCCAGTTCTGAAAAAAACCATTTAAGTATTTGTACAATCATTCTGTGAAATTTTTAAGTGAATCCGGTGAAATCAAGGGACATCATTGTGTTAACCAGAATATTTAAGAGAGTTTTTCATAAGGCCCCTTTTTATGTGACCCTTGCCATAGTCAGATCCACTGTCAAAATCAACAATTGGAATGATGGTAAAATCAATCTGTTTAATCTGTGGAATTTATTGTGTTAATGAGTTTATAGTGAAATCTTCAGAGGGCCCCTTTTCTCATGATACTTTACAGAACAAACCAAATTTCAAAAGGAACAATTCTAATGAAGGTACAATTATTCTTTAAAAGTTAAAGAGAATCAATGAAAACAGTGGACTGAATTGTGTCAAGAATTTTTGTAACAAAATTTTCATAAGGCCCCTTTTTCCGTGAAACTTAACAAATCAGACCCAATGTACAAAGGAACAATCCTAATGATAGTTTGAAGAAAATAATAAAGACTGAGGACTTTATTGTAATAATGATGTTTTGTTATAAAATATTTATAAGGTCCCTTTTCTTGTGTCACTTAAGCAATCAGTCCTAATTTACAAAGGAACAATCCAAATGATGGTCCAATCATTCTATTAAAGTTTGAAGAGATTCTGATAAAGACTGAGGGCATTGTTGTGTTTATGAGAATTTGGTAATAATTTTTCATACAGCCCCTTTTCCTATGATACTAGACAGATCAGGACCAATTTGGAAATAAACAATCCTTATGATGGTACAAACATTCTGTTAAAGTTTGAACAGAATCTGATGAAAACTGCAGACTTTATCTTGGTGTAAAATTTTTAGAATAAAATTTTCCTAAGGCTCCTTTTGCTGTGATACTTGAAGGATCAGGTCTCATGTCAGCATCAACAATCGTGATTATTGTACAATGATTCTGTGAAGGTTTGAATAAAATCCAATGAAAGCTCTGGACTTGGTTACAAGGATTATAGATAAAATTCTCAAAAGGCCCCTTTTCCCATGATACTAGACAGATCACGACTAATTTGAAAAGAAAGAATCCTCATGATGGAATAATCATTCTGTGAAAGTTTTAACAGAATCTGATGAAAACTGTTGACTTTATTGGGGTACAATGATTTTAAAATTAAATTTCATAATGCTCCTTTTCCTGTGATACTTGACGGATCAGGTCTAATGCAAACATCAACAATCATTATTATTGTACAATTATTCTGTGAATGTTTGAAGAAAATCCTATGAAAGCTCTGGACTTGGTAACAAGGATTTATAAATGAATTTTCATAAGGCCCCTTTTCCTGTGTTTTAACCCTGTTATGAAAAGAATGATAGTTATGACCTTCCAATCATTCTGTGAAAGTTTCAACAAAATCTGATCAAAGCTGTGGGCTTCATTGTGTTAACAGGGTTTTATTAATTGAATTTTCATATAGCCCCTTTTCCCATGTTACTTGATGGATCTGAACCAATTCCAAATTGAAGTTATAGGAAAATGTTTAGTTGGCAGGTTAAGTTTTGCAGACAGACAGACAGGCAGGCAGACGGACAGACACCGGTGAAACAATATGCCTCCGTTCTTATCGATGCGGGGGCATAAAAAGATTTCAAAGAAAAAACTGCAAATCTGTCAAATAAGAATTTCCTTCTTTCAAGCAATCTCTTCATTTTTCTCAAGGTTTTTTACCAAAAAGCCTAGAGATATTAGCAACTCAAACAACCCCAAACTGTTTTACTGCAACTTTTTTTTAATTTGAACCAATCTACAGTTTTTTTTGTCTGGTATTGGGTTAAATAGCAATGAAAATTTGAAAATAATGAAAAGTTAGGTTAAACAAAGCAATCAGTAATACTCCTTTCGAAATGATATTTCTCCAGAAAACAAAGGCAAAATGGAGTCTTATGGGATATATCTGACAAATTTGCTATCTTTAATGATAAAATTCATCAAGAATATGTTAAATTGAACACAAAACAGGAAAGGAATATTAGAAGTATAAAGTCATGCAAAGGATGGGGGTGGGTTGGGGGTTGCAGAGCGCTCACTCCTTCAAACAATCAGATGATATATGATGTCCTTTTATTAACCTATTCCCACATAATCCCACTTTGACACCCCTCAAGAAAAAAGCTTTGGAAAACATTGTGGATAATGAAGAAATTGCTTATTACAAGCAATTACTTCAATATATAGAATGTTTTCTACCCTAAAAGACATTTCTTAATTAAAATTCTACCAACTTGAAATTGTCTTCTGCAATTTCGTATAATTTGGACCGGTTCAAATTTCTGTTGTTTGGTAATTTTTTAAATCATCTTCAGTCTAACAAAAACTAAACCTTGCAATCATAATAAGGAGTATATCTCCACTTGTTCTACTTCAGCTTTGTGACATTGTACTAATCTGGTCAAATATTTCCACAAATAATAAACTATAACAAAACTCATTATTGGCAAATAAGTTTTCAAAATATGACCAAATCTCATATTTCCATGTATACTTAATGCATGGATAGCAATTTAATTAACACTTTACCACACAAGGAAATTTTAGACTGGTCCAAACTGATAGGAGCTGCAGACGACAATTTAAATTTATGACATTTTAAAATCTTTCAATTTTATGGTTAGAAAATTTTGTGTAAAATCAGGAAATTGCATGGTTTCAAGCAGTTTCTTCATTTTACACAATGCCTTCCAAATTCCTTTTCTTGAGGGGCGTCTAAAAGCATCATTTTGCAGGAATGGATATAATTTTGAACAATCTTTTGCTGTTCATTTAAATGAAGAGTTCACTTATTCATGTTTTTCCTTATTATCACCAGTACAAGGCTTGGGTTCTGAACAGAAACCTGAAACCTTGTTCTGTCTCATTCTAGATTACCAGCTTGTAATTCTTTTATCAAACATGATGTGTTTCTAAAACAGTAATGCTGCTGAAACCATATTTTTTTACCGTAACATAAACATCTGTCACCAAGCACTGGATTTATTGATTGATTGACTCAATGGGGTTTAAGGCGACCTTTATTTCAGTCATATTGTGGCTGCTGGAGCATATAACCATGGATTCTTGGTATTTCTCAAACCAGTACTACCACTACATCCTTTCCGAGCCTCTAGCTGCTCTGAAGCTCTTTTGAAATGGAGTTTAATAATGCAGAAAAAGGATTAAAACAACTCTTTACTATATCCTAATGCATTTTACAACAACTAGTTTGTTTAAAAGAATGAGTACAATAGCTGACAGCCAAAGGATATATGCTTGTTTGTTTGTTTGTTTGAATGGTGTTTTACGCCGCTTTCAACAATCTTTCAGCTATATCGCGGCGGCTGGAGTACCTAACAATGGAATCCTGGTATTTCTCACACCAGTACTACCATTACATCCTTTCCTAGCCTCCAGCTGCTATCCCACATAGGTCTACGATTATCGACCCATTGGTGAGAGACAAATAGTCGGAAAGGATGAGTGCCGCCGTCGGGACTCGAACCCGGGACCTCTAGATTGACAGTCCTACGCGCTACCAACTGCGCTATGACAGTGACTAAGGATATATGCATAAATTCTGTAAAAAAAAAAAAAAAAACATTGAAGAATACATTTCTGAAATATAATTACCTTTTCCAGGTGGAGATACCATTCTCTGCCATTTCTGAAATAGCGTAGTTTTAAGACAGTCCCTGGGATTCAGACCATATGCTTTATGTCTTGACATGAGCTCTTGCATTGGTTCTAGTATAACACACAACTGGAAAATACATGTAAAACAAAAGTTCAATTACCTGACGGTAAAACTTAATAATAGTCAAAACTCGAAGAAGTTGTCAACGACAAGTTGTTGGAATTTTGTAAAAAACAAATCTGAGCAAGAGGGAAGTTAGTCCTGGTGGGCTCACCAGAGATCAAGAATCTTTTTCTTTCTATTTGGTCCAAAGGTACCATTTTTCACATTCAAGCATGCCTTTCCAAAATTTCAGGACTTTGAATTTGATGTCGATGTATTAACTTACTGATTATTAACATTCTAGACTTCACTTCATTTAAATACTGTCTGTTACATGTAGCCCTTTCCTGTTTTTTCTCAAAATTTTAGACCTGTCCAAATTCAAAAGTTTTGCTGACAAAAATTAAAAATTGATTTTCTTTGAAAAATAACCATTCAGTAGGGTAGAAAATATTGTTGAAAAAGAAATCGCTTGTTAAAAGCAATTTCTTCTTTTTCAGCAATGTTTTCTCAATCAAAAAATCACAGGGAGGTAAAAACCAGGGATTGAACAGGAAAAGGTTAAAGCCATGGCAAAAATTAATTGTCCACCAACCCTTGAAAATACCTTTTGACATGCATATACCTCATTATTACTTTCAGCATGAACAAAGTCTAAAGTGTTTTGTTTAGTTTACACAAGTTGGCATTTTTTACAAAATTTCAAGACTTTCAAATTTTTTTACTCTTTACCAGACCAAACAATTTAAGACTGGTCTAAATTGAAGAAGGGTGCAGATGATAATTCTAATTTGGTGAAATTTAAAATATGTCTACCTCTTTGGGTAGAAACTAGAGGCACTTGAGTGCCAGATACACTTCATCAGCCTAAATTTACTTATCATTCCTGAGAAATTTGGTTGAAAACCATCCTGCAGTTTACAAGAATAAGATTTTCAAAATTTCACTATATACCATATATTGACACAAGCCCCCCTCCCCCAATAAATGCCATAAATTTCATCCATATTTTATGAAGGAATCTGACAAAGAGTCACCAAAGGATCATTTTGTGAAATTTTGTTGAAAACTTATAATCATTTGTAATCCGAGAAGATTATAGGTTTTCTCTGTTTACCATATATATAAATAAGCCCAATCAATTAAAGCAATGTTTACAGCAAATCAATTCTTTATTTAGCAATCTAATAAGGGGTCACCAAAAATCATTCCAGTGAAATTTGATTGAAATCCATCCAATGGTTTCTGAGAGGAAGATTTTCAAATATTTCACCATATAGAAATTAGCTCAGCCCATTAAAGTCAGGTTTTATATCTGATTAAAATTCTTTGAAGGAATCTGAGAAAGGGTCACCAAATGAGCATTCCTGTAAAATTTGGTTGAAATCCATCAGTTGAAGGTTTTACTGTATATGGAAATTAGACAACCCAATTTAAGCCATGTTTTATATCTGATCAAGATTTTTGAAGGAATCTGATAAAGGGTCTACCAAGGACCATTTCTGTGAAATTTGGTTGAATTCTTTCAGTGCTTTCTGAGGAGAAGATTTTTTAAGAACGGACGTAAAGACGCATGAAGGATACAACACCATGACAAAAGCTCACTGGCTTTCAGACAGTGGTGCTAAAAATTCTGGTCAATGATTAAATTATATTTTCTACTTATTTTTTTACTATGTTTTTTCCTGGGCCTTTTGAAAAAGAGATTGAATGGAAATGGGTTAAAGTTATAATTTGATTTCTTCAGATCATGTACACCCGTCATTAGAGATTTACTTTCACTGTGATAGAAAGGTACAGTGAAAATTGTTCATTCTCTATTATCATCTGTTACACCCCCTTGTGGAAAAACCTCCAAAAAACATTGTGGGAAAAAGGAAGCCAATGCTTGTGACAATACATGTCTTCATCGTCCACAATGCTTTACCATAGAATAGATTCTATTTTTATATTTCATCAACTTAATATTGCCAGTAATGTTAAAAGTGGCATTAAACCCCATTCAATCAATCAATAATGTTACCAGCTTCTCTTGTTTTTCTTGCAACATTTACTGATTAATTCCGAACTTAATTTCCAATTTTAGTACACATTGTGCAAGTTCTTTGAATTTAGACCAGTCTAATATTTTGTTATCTAAAGTAATGAATTAATGGTTTGTTATTGAATGCTGTTGTTTTCATAGAAGACACTAAAGCAACATTCAACTTAACCCATTAACAGACACAACAAAACTTGAGACTGTTCAAAATTAAAAGGTGCTGCAGGAAACAATTTTTAGTTGATGAATTCTTTTTTTTTGGGGGGGGGGGATTTAGGGTACATCTCATAGATGATTATGTAACCAGCAATTCTTAATTTTCCACAATACTTTCAAAAGCTATTTTCTTTTAGGCATCAAAAGGTGGGACTGAGTGGAAATTGCTTAATAAAGAAATTCTTGACTAATTAATTAGTTCTATAGAAGAAGTAGAAGCTATATTTTGAGGGCTGAGAGCAAAAACATAGTATGGCTCTATACATTGTATTGAGCCATACTATGTTTTTTGGCTCTAAGGCCTCGATTTGTTGAAAACAAAATAAATACCCGTAGAAAATTAAGTGTGTAGTTTGTAAGACCCTGTCTGGTTATGTTTTTGGATAACTGTTCTACCATGGCTGGTTCCTGAAATTGAAATATACATTGTCAGTCATACTAAACTAGAAAGCTCATTACCAGACAACAAAATTCAGACCAGTCCAAATGTAAAGAAGTCGAAGACAACTTTTTTAAACTGACAATTAAATGAAAAATTAAAGGATAATGAAGAAATAACAGGTAACAAGTATTTCTTAATTTTCCCCCAAAAAAATTACAATGCTTTTTTCTTGAGTGATATCAAAAAGTGGGATTCTGTGGGATTGTGTGGGAATAGGTTTACCCATTCCTACACAATAATGCTTTTTGACACCCTCAACCAAAAAAGGTTTAGGATACATTCTGGGTAATTAAGAAATTGCTTGTTATAAGCAATTTCCTCATTTTACACAATGTTTCCTACATCTCAGGACAAACAAGATGTGTTTGTGAAATCACATGACCTTGACAGGAGGAGATGCATATTATGGAGATGTATCATCACGCCAAATTTGAGCATGGTAGTAATTGGCAATGTTAAGTTTTTTGGTTAAGTTTTGCAGACAGGCAGACAGACTGACTGACAGACTCAATGACAGACAGACAGATGGATAGATGGACAGAGGTAAAACAATATACCCCTCGATCTGTCTATGCAGGGGCATAAAAATCAAAATTCTATCAACTAACAAGAGGGCCGTTGGCCCTGGGGCGCTCAGCTGAGATAAAGGCTCTTTTTCTTTCAACAGTCTTGTTTCATGTTAAGGTTAGGATTATGAAACAAGTTGGCCATAATTACATACAAAGACTATGAAACTTGGGATCCAAAAGTCTAAATTACAAATTCCAAGGCTTAAGTGCTGTTTTGAAAGAAGGAAAAAACTTTTTCAATGGGTTATAATTTCAGAAATAAGAAAGAAGACTGTGAACTGATGCTTCATGCTTATACCCCCCCCCCCCCCGGGGCTCTGCCCCGGGGACCCGAGGATCATGATTTTAGCTATTATGTAAGAGATCAATATACTGATGCTTCATGCAAAATATCAAAGCTCTACGCCTTCTTGGTCAGGAGGAGAAGATTCTTAAAGATTATTTTGAAATTTCACTTTTGTTGCCATGGCGACCAGAGTTTTTAACTGATTTCAATTCTTTTAGCTAATTTTAAAGGGGGCCACCTAAGGAACAATTCTGCAAAATTTGGTTCAAATTGGCCCAGTGGTTTGACAGGAGATGTCATTTAAAAAATAGTTCTTTATTTCTTTATACCCCCCCTGGAGCTCCGCCCCTGGGGACAAGAGTATCATGATTTTAGCTATATTGATAGAGGTCAATATACTGATTCTTCATGCAAAATAGCAAGGCTCTACGCCTTCTGGGTCAGGAGGAGAAGATTTTTAAAGATTCTTTTAAAATTTCACTGTTGTTGCCATGGCAACCAGAGTTTTTAACTGATTTCAATTCTTTTAGCTATTTTTGAAGGGGACCACCTCAGCAACATTTCTGCCAAATTTGGTTCAAATTGGCCCAGTGGTTTGAGAGGAGATGTCATTTAAAAAATAGTTCTTTATTTCTATATAAACCCCACCCCCTTGGGCTCAGCCCCTGGGGACCCGAGTATCATGATTTTAGCTATTTTGAAAGAGGTCAATATACTGATGCTTCATACAAAATATCAAGGCTCTACGCCTTCTGGGTCAGGAGGAGAAGATTTTTAAAGATTATTTTGAAATTTCACTTTTGTTGCCATGGCAACCAGAGTTTTTAACTGATTTCAATTCTTTTAGCTAATTTAAAGGGGGGCCACCTAAGGAACAATTCTGCAAAATTTGGTTCAAATTGGCCCAGTGGTTTGAGAGGAGATGTCATTTAAAAAATCGTTCTTTATTTCTATATACCCCCCCTGGAGCTCCGCCCCTGGGGACCCAATGATCATGATCCTAGCTATTTTGAAAGAGTCAATATACTGATTCTTCATGCAAAATAGCAAGGCTCTATGCCTTCTGGGTCAGGAGGAGAAGATTTTTAAAGATTCTTTTAAAATTTCACTTTTGTTGCCATGGCAACCAGAGTTTTTAACTGATTTCAATTCTTTTAGCTTTTTTTGAAGGGGACCACCTCAGCAACATTTCTGCCAAATTTGGTTCAAATTGGCCCAATGGTTTGAGAGGAGATGTCATTTAAAAAATAGTTCTTTATTTCTATATAAACCCCACCCCCCTTGGGCTCAGCCCCTGGGGACCCGAGTATCATGATTTTAGCTATTTTGAAAGAGGTCAATATACTGATGCTTCATACAAAATATCAAGGCTCTACGCCTTCTGGGTCAGGAGGAGAAGATTTTTAAAGATTATTTTGAAATTTCACTTTTGTTGCCATGGCAACGAGAGTTTTTAACTGATTTCAATTCTTTTAGCTAATTTAAAGGGGGGCCACCTAAGGAACAATTCTGCAAAATTTGGTTCAAATTGGCCCAGTGGTTTGAGAGGAGATGTCATTTAAAAAATCGTTCTTTATTTCTATATACCCCCCCTGGAGCTCCGCCCCTGGGGACCCAATGATCATGATCCTAGCTATTTTGAAAGAGTCAATATACTGATTCTTCATGCAAAATAGCAAGGCTCTATGCCTTCTGGGTCAGGAGGAGAAGATTTTTAAAGATTCTTTTAAAATTTCACTTTTGTTGCCATGGCAACCAGAGTTTTTAACTGATTTCAATTCTTTTAGCTTTTTTTGAAGGGGACCACCTCAGCAACATTTCTGCCAAATTTGGTTCAAATTGGCCCAATGGTTTGAGAGGAGATGTCATTTAAAAAATAGTTCTTTATTTCTATATAAACCCCACCCCCCTTGGGCTCAGCCCCTGGGGACCCGAGTATCATGATTTTAGCTATTTTGAAAGAGGTCAATATACTGATGCTTCATGCAAAATATCAAGGCTCTACGCCTTCTGGGTCAGGAGGAGAAGATTTTTAAAGATTATTTTGAAATTTCACTTTTGTTGCCATGGCGACCAGAGTTTTCAAAGGATTTCAATTCTTTTAGCTATTTTTGAAGGGGACCACCTCAGCAACATTTCTGCCAAATTTGGTTCAAATCGGCCCAGTGGTTTGAGAGGAGATGTCATTTAAAAAATAGTTCTTTATTTCTATATAAACCCTACCCCCCTGGGGCTCCGCCCCTGGGGACCCGAGTATCATGATTTTAGCTGTTTTGAAAGAGGTCAATATTCTGATGCTTCATGCAAAATATCGAGGCTCTACGCCTTCTGGGTCAGGAGGAGAAGATTTTTGAAGATTATTTTAAAATTTCACTTTTGTTGCCATGTCAACCAGAGTTTTTAATAGATTTCAATTCTTTTAGCTATTTTTGAAGGGGACCACCTCAGCAACATTTCTGCCAAATTTGGTTCAAATTGGCCCAGTGGTTTGAGAGGAGATGTCATTTAAAAAATAGTTCTTTATTTCTATATAAACCCCACCCCCCTTGGGCTCAGCCCCTGGGGACCCGAGTATCATGATTTTAGCTATTTTGAAAGAGGTCAATATACTGATGCTTCATGCAAAATATCAAGGCTCTACGCCTTCTGGGTCAGGAGGAGAAGATTTTTAAAGATTATTTTGAAATTTCACTTTTGTTGCCATGGCGACCAGAGTTTTTAAAGGATTTCAATTCTTTAAGCTATTTTTGAAGGGGACCACCTCAGCAACATTTCTGCCAAATTTGGTTCAAATCGGCCCAGTGGTTGGAGAGGAGATGTCATTTAAAAAATAGTTCTTTATTTCTATATAAACCCTACCCCCCTGGGGCTCCGCCCCTGGGGACCAGAGTATGATGACTTTAGCTATTTTGAAAGAGGTCAATATTCTGATGCTTCATGCAAAATATCGAGGCTCTACGCCTTCTGGGTCAGGAGGAGAAGATTTTTAAAGATTATTTTAAAATTTCACTTTTTTGCCATGGCAACCAGAGTTTTTAACTGATTCCAATTCTTTTAGCTATTTTTGAAGGGGACCACCTCAGCAACATTTCTGCCAAATTTGGTTCAAATTGGCCCAATGGTTTAGGAGGAGATGTCGTTTAAAGAAATTGTTGACGGACGACACACTACGGACGTACGACGGACAAAAGGGGATCACATAAGCTCACTTGAGCACTACGTGCTCAGGTGAGCTAAAAAATGTCCTCTGCAACATCTTTGTTTTTGAACCAGTGTAAAATTTTGTTAACTGGTAATGAGTTAAGCAAACTCCCAATATAGTATTAAATGTTTACTCTTGCTATACAGATAATCAACAATCCTTACTGATATGATTAAATTATATGGTCAGTAGTTCAGCTATCCATGATGTCATCCCATAATATGCTAACATCCAATAAAATACATCACATACACAGTACAGTAGATAATATTTGTAACCAACTGTAGATTCAACAAAAACATTGTGATGCTTATAGCCAATTAACCCATTCCCACACCGTTATGTTTTTTTGATGCCCCTCAAGAAAAACAATTGGTAAATAATTTTGCAAAATAAGGAAATTGCTTGTAACAAGCAATTTCTTAATTTTCCTCAATGCTGTCTACCCAGAAAGGTGAAAAAATCTGAGATTTCATAAAATTTAATTTGTCATTTCAACTCTTAAAATTTTGGCCAGTCTAAAATTTTGCTGTCTTGTGATGGGTTAAATCTATATCAGCTCTTTCATTGTTTAAACAAATTGGATACAACAACAGATTTACAAACACACATCTAATAGGTGAAAATACACTTTGCAATACTGATTCCAGGTATATTGTGGCAGCTAGCACACAAAGCCATGGTTTCTTATCATTTCTCACCACTGTACAACCACAATATTCTATCTGAAATATAGCTGCTCAACTATTAACCCATTCCCACACAAGCCCTCCTTTTTACGCCCCTCAACAAAACAAGAGGCCCAGTGGGCCTTAACGGTCACCTGAGTAAAAGAGCATCAAGACAAGTGATTTTGTTTGAAAGAATTAAAAAAAGGTCCACCAAAGGAACATTCATGTGAAATTTGATTAGAATCTACCTAGTAGTTTTAAAGAATTTTGCAATCAAAATTTCTTTTGGAAATTAATTTGTTTCCATAGCAACCAGAGTTCATGGAACAAAATTATTTTTAGCAGTTTGGAAGAGGATTGTGCAAGGAACACCCCTGTTAAGTTTGGTTAAAAATTGGCCCAGTATTTTTCAAGATAAAGTTGTTTAAAGAAAAGTTTACCCATGCACAGATGCACGACGGACACAGGACCATGACAATAGCCCCGCTGGCCTTTGGTTAGTGTAGCTGAAAATGTGGACTTTATTGTGTAAACAAGAGAAATATCCATGTGATGATACTACATACGAAATATCAAAGCTCCATCATCTTCAGAGTTAGTTTCAAATGATGGCATACTTTTGAGCCCTGTACCATAATTTAAAAATTCTTGCTAGAAGTCTTCTAGATGATGGTTGCTACGGACAAAATATAAAAACTCTAAGCCAAGCTGCCCAGTGGTTCTTGAGAAAACGATAAAAAATGTTTAAAAGTTAACGGACGACGGACAAACGATGATTGCAATAGGTCACCATGACCATTCGGTGGTGACCTAAAAATATGAATTTCTTAACATGATGAACTTTGAACCCTGGGCATAGCCCGATACATGACCCCAGGTACATAAATTTCACAAACTTTAGTATACCTGTCCTATCAGTCATGCTCATTAAATATTTAAGCTCTTGCATTTAGGGTTTATTAGAAAAAGATTTTTTAAGAAGTACAAAAATTACCCCTTTCTGCCCCCAACTGGGGCCCCTTTTACCCCAAGCCCCCCCCAACCTCTTTTCACAAACTGGAATTGGCATCCCCAAATGATGCTTCCGACCAAGTTTGGTTGAAATCCCCTCAGTAGTTCTTGAGAAGAAAATGAAAATGTTTAAAAGTTACCAAAAAATGACCCCCTTTTGGTCCCCATTTTAGGCCCCCCTGACCCCCCAGCCTTTTAATTTTCACAAATCTGTATAATCAGTACCCAATGATGCTTTTCACCAAGTTAGTTTGAAATTGGCTTTGTACTTCATCATCAGAAGATGAAAATGTGAATTTTTTAACATGATGAACTTTGACCTCTGGGTGTGGCCCCATACATGACCCCAGGGACATGAATTTCACAATTTATAATATACCTGTCCTAGTTGCCATGCACACATAATATTTAAGCTCTGGCATTTACGGTTTAATAGAAGAGATTTTAAAGAAGTAATAAAAATTACCCCTTTTTGCCCCCTATTTAGGCCCCTTTGACCCCCAGAACCCCTATTTTCACAAACATGAATTGGCATCCCCCAATGATGCTTTCTACCAAGTTTGGTTGAAATCCCCCCAGTAGTTCTTGAGAAGAAGATGAAATATTTAAAAGTTACCAAAAATTACCCCCTTTTGGTCCCCATTTTAGGGCCCCCTGACCCCCCAGCCTTTTAATTTTCACAAATCCGAATAACCATTACCAAATGATGCTTTTCACCAAGTTTGTTTGAAATTGGCTTTGTACTTCATCAGAAGAAGATGAAAATGTGAATTTTTTAACATGATTAACTTTGACCTCTGGATGTGGCCCCATACATGACCCCAGGGGCATGAATTTCACAATTTATAATATACCTGTCCTAGTTGTCATGCACACAAAATATTTAAGCTCTGGCATTAACGGTTTATTAGAAGAAGATTTTTAAAGAAGAACCAAAAATTACCCCTTTTTGCCCCCGATTGGGGCCCTATGACCCCCAGAACCCCTACTTTCACAAACTTGAATTTGCATCCCCCAATGATGCTTTCTACCAAGTTTGGTTGAAATCACCCAGTAGTTCTTGAGAAGAAGATGAAAATGTTTAAAAGTTAACGGACAAGGGACACGACGCACAACGTCGGACAAACGATGATTGCCATAGGTCACCATGACCATTCGGTCAGGTGACCTAAAAAAAGCTTAGGAAAACATTGTGGACATTAAAGAAATTGCTTGATGCAAGCAATTTCTTCAATGTCCACAACGTTTTCTATCCTAAAAGACAAAGAATTTTAGAATTTCATCACCTTAAAATTGTCGTCTGCATCTTCTTTCAATTTGGACAGGTCTAAAATTTTCCTGTGTTGGAATGGGTTGAGGCAAACTGCTGGTACATATCATTTGTCCATTAAAGAGAGACAAATGATGCATGTCCTAATGACTTTTCTCATAAGTTGGAAGAATCTTGGCTTGGCTAGGATTAAAACCCATAGATTGAGAGCACAGGACCTTACAGTGGGGAGTGTAGGAAATATTTGACCGGGACAGATTTTGAGAGCTGGACAGTCTGACCATCATCAAAACATTTAGGATTTTCTGATCTGAAAGTTGGTCAACTGTTTTCATAAGTCTTATTCTAAATGAGAGAGAGACTGATTCAAACTTGATTGAATGTTTTCCTGATCAGTACAGTTATAGTCATTTTAAAAATCTTTCATATCGTAGAATTGCTTTTATTGTTAACCCTTGTCATGATGAACCTTAAATATTCCTGTTTTGGCAAGAGGAATAGACAAAGATCAGCCTGCATGTTTGTGCTTTCTGATCTTAGTTTACTACTCATGCTTGTCTCTTTGAAGCCAGGATTATTTATTACATAAATTTTCAATAGAAAATCCAAAACAATCGCATTCAGTACTGTCACCCTATGATTTTAATGCAATTTCGTATAGAATTTAAGAATCTTACTTTTTTGTGCACAAAACATACTATTCAATTTTCATATTTATTGATTGTGATCATGTGTTTTGACCTCAGAAAACTAGAAGTATAGCAAAGTTGATTTATACCCCACCAGCATTTTGTCACTAAAGTAACAAAGTTGATCTTTGACCTATATTAACCAAAACAGTTGGTAAACCTACCTGGACCATGAATGATATTTAAACAAAGTTTCAAAATCCTATGTCAAATGGCTCATAAACAGGAGAACACAAACATTTTTTTGATCTTAGTTCAATTGACATTTGACCTGCTTAAACCCAAAACAATGGGGCACTTCCTTGGATCATTGCAGGTCAAATGATTCTGGAGATAGAGCACAGAAACAAAAGAATCTAAGGATGAGCAGACAGATGAATAGAGTGACAATGTGAAGCCCTCTCTATTTCATTGGGTGAGGTATAAAAATGATGAGCGATTGTGCCTTACTTTAAGGATAACATTGATGAAACCTTTGTGTAAAGGAGAGAAAATACTAGTTAACCAATTCCCCCACAGTGATGCTTTTGGACGTCCCTCACAAAAAAAATTTGGAAAACATTGTGTACTAGAGGTGCTTGGGCCCCTGTGTCACTCCACAGGCCAGATTGTATTGGTTGAGCAAATGGTGTTTTCAAAAATTCAATATAAACTGAATCATATTCCACATGTCTGGAAAATAAATCTTGTCAATGACTTCTTTTAAATAGGTCTTTTTACATACAGAAATTCTTTTATGTTATTTCTCACATACCTCATTTGCACCCATCTGCATGGCTATGACACTGCGTGGAATAAGTTCCCTGTGTTGTCTTACAGCAAAATGCCATGTGCGTATTCTCATGAGATCATCAAATGTGAATTCCAACAGTAATCTTCCCTCTGTTACAACCTGTATATAATTTGACACATATGGTAGAGAATGCAGCACCCCAAAGGACTTTCAAGGCCATTTGACCTATCATGAACTTGACCTAGGAAATGAATTAACATTCACTCATACAGAAATGCACAGACACTAAACTGTCATACTGATAAAGATATTGATTATATAGCAACTGGTGTGACAAAAAAGACAAGAGGACCATCATGGTCCCCTGAGTATGATGGTTCATGGCCTTAGAATATATTCAAAATAGCAAAGCCCTCTGTCTAATTATTTTGGATAAGCTGTTTAAGGATTTTCTCATTTAATCCTGTATATATTGATAATCCCACCATACAACGCTTATTTCCTGTATATGTTAATTCTTTGAAGTATTTTGCAAGAGGATCAATAGACATCAATACATACCAAATATCAAAACTCTAGGCCTAATGGTTTAGAAGGGGAAGATTTTCAAAGATATCCTTCTTTAGTCCTATCTAAATTCAGGAATTGCACACAAAGGGGCTAATTTTCAGGGTACGATAAATCTATGAAAAAATGAAGAAGTAAAAGGTCAAAAGATGATGAATTATTCCAAACATCAAAGCTCTAGGCCATATGGTTTGGGAGAAGAAGATTTTCAAAGATATCCTTCTTTATTCCTTTATAAATCACAGAAAAGGGCTAATTTTCAGAATACTGTAATTCTTTGAAGTATTTTGGTAGAAGGTCATCAGACATCTTATACATAGCAATAATAAAGACTCTAGGCCTAATGGTTTGGGAGAAGAAGATTTTCAAAGAGTTCCTTCTTTATTCCTTTGTAAAATCGCGGACCGCACAGAAAAGGGCTAATTTTCAGAATATGATAATTCTTTAAAGTAATTTGGCAGAGGGACAAATGATGATGATACCTACCAATTATCAAGGCCGAAGGCCTTATGGTTTGGCAGAAGAAGATTTTAAAGTTGTCCTTCTTTATTTCTATGTAAAATCATGGATTGCACAGAAAAGGGCTGATTTACAGAATACAGTAATTCTTTGAAGTATTTTGGTAGAGGGTCAATAGAAGATAAATTGTATAAAATATCAAAGTTCTAGGCCTTATGGCTTGGGAGGAGATGATTTTTTAAGTTTTTTCACTCCATTGCCATGGCAACCAGAGTTCTTTATGGATTTCAATTCTCTGAAGTATTTTTAAAGAGCATGACCTAAGGATCATTTCTGTGAAGTTTGTTGAAAATTCCATGGTTAGTTTAGGAGAAGATTTTTTTGTAATTGTGAATGGACAGACGGACAGATCGAAGACAGATAGATGGACTGACGGATGCCAGACGATGACCGATCACAACAGCTCACCAAGAGCTATCGATTCAATTACAAAAATTATTGCACAGGACTTCCCATCCAGTGAAAATGGATGCTATCTTTTACAGTATTTTTCCTAATAAATGCACTGGGCTGAGTGTAAAACACCATGGGGAAGCTCTTATTTTCTACCCATTTTCCTCAAGTCTGACAGTCTATAATAACACTGTCTATATATGCTAGCAAGCAATTTCTTCATTAACCACCATTTTTTCTTTCCCAAGAAACAAAGACCTTTGAAATTTCATTAACTCAAATTTGTCATCTAAAGCATCTTTACCCTTTCCTGTTTCTCGAAAATTCAGACTGGTCCAAATTTAAAGAAGTTGCAGACAACAATTAAAATTATGTGCAATTTGAAAAGTTACCAGCTTACAGGTTAGAAAATATTGTGGGACAAGAAAGTTTCTTATAACAAGCAATTTCTTCTCTTCCCAAAATGTTTTCTCAAGTATCAAATCATAGGGACATAAAAACTAGGGATTGAACAGGAAAGAATTAAATCTGTACCAGTCTTAAATTGTCCTCTGGTTATGGGATTGGTTTAAACCTATTTATTTTACATCGATTTAGATACAAGTTCTTACAACTTAGATTAATGCCTCTTGATTTTGCTTCCTGGAAAATACACCAGTACTCACGCCAAATGTGTGGGCTGAGAAAGAACCAAGATTGATAGCCGCTCCTGGAAATCCAACTCAGGACCTCTTGATCAAGAAGCTGTGGTTATGAGTTAGGATTCGTTGTAGAAATACTCATGATTTCAAAAGTAAGCTTATTGTATTTATTTTTCCTCTAACCTCACACATTTAGATGATATAGACAATTTTCTCAAATTTATATTCAATTGGCAAAAAATTATTTGTTGTTAGTAAAATTGCACATGGTTCTTGCTGGTTATCTTTCTCTTTTTTAAATTCAGATTTGTTTAATATCTCTAGAATATACAGGTCAAATAAAAACCTCAGGCCTACCTTCGTAAACATAGGTTTTCCATGATGTGTTACCATGGTAGCAAGGTCACAATCCAATGTTATTGAGGTGGTGTGGAAGGATTCTTTTGGATGTTTAAGGTTGTAGTAGAGATCAGTTACTCCTCCTTCAAATACACTGCGGAAGTATCGGGGTATCAAGGTTCTTCCAATTGCTGTAATTAAGAACAATAAGTTTTTATCAAAGTGACAAACCAAGATGGGCTTCTTTAGGAAATACTTCCATAAGCAAGTTTTAAATGAGTCACAGAAACATCATTCCTGCCATGTTTAGTACAACATGACCTAGTGCTTTAGGAGGAGAAAATTTTAAAAGAATTATTTCATGATTTCTGTTTTTTCTGATAAGCATCACCTGCAAGGCCCCAATTTTTTCACAAATCAGAATTTCACTAAAGTTTTGAAAAGGTTTACCAAAGGAACATTCTTGTTAAGTCTTGAAGAAATATTTCATTAAAAATCTTCCAAATGGCAAATTTGGTCAGTGGTATAAGAGAAAAAGACTTCAAATAATGTTTTCATAATTTTAAAATATTCTAAACCACAGGGCAAATCTGGACAGTGGTTTAGGGGAGGAAGGCTTTTAAAGAATCATTTCATTACTTAAAATCTTCTAAATAATCAGGCAAATTTGGACAGTGGTTTGGGGGAGGAAGGCTTTTAAAAAATTATTTCATATTTTAAATCTCCTAAACCATCAGGCAAATTTGGACAGTGATTTAGGGGAGGAAGGCTTTTAAAGAATCATTTCATTATCTAAAATCTTCTAAACCATAAGGCAAATTTGGACAGTGGTTTAGGGTAGGAAGGCTTTAAAAGAATCATTTCATAATTTAAAATCTTCTAAACCACAAGGCAAATTTTGACAGTGGTTTAGGGAAGGAGATCTTTTAAAGAATCATTTCATTATTTTTCTATGTTTGATGAGCTCCAAAATGCCACAATTTTCTGGCAAATAAAATATAATCCTAAACAAATTTTGAAAAGGGTATCAATCAAATTCTTTTTTTTTTACCAAATGGTTTAGGAGAATTTGTTGACACTTTTGTTGCAATTAACCAGAAGTTGCTATTAAAGCAAGCTATTTGTTCTTTAAATCTAATGTTTGCTCATACAGTTAGTTGCAATTAAGCAGTGAGATGCTATTAACAGAGTTTCAATTAACAGGATTCCACTGTATTTCTTTTTTTATTTAACTCTGATACATCTGACACCATCAATGGACATGCTAAGGGGGATGCTCTTTATTCAATGTTAGCAAATGTTTTGTCTTCTTGAATGTAGGGCAGGATTAAATGTAACCAACTGTATCTTTTGGGTCCATCCTCCAGACAGAAAGACAAAGTAAGTGTGGCTTCATCTTCAAAGAACTCTGTGGCAAAAGCATCCCACCAGAGATTGTCACTCTCCTGAAATAAACATAACCCATTAACAGACAACAAAGTCTTAGACTGGTGGTGTGTTTACCCATTACCAGTCATCCAAACTACCAGTCATCCAAATTTTAGACAGTCAAATTCGAAAAAAGATGGAGACCACAAATTCATAGTACGATTAAAGAATGACAAGACAATAAAATTTTAGACAATTTGTTGCAAGCAATTTCTTCATTTTATACAATGTTTTCCCATATGTTTTTCATCAGGGCATCCAAAAAGCATCACTATTTGGGATTGGTTTAGGTTGCCAAACAATTAAAATTTCTTACAAATGGCGGCAATTTTGTCTGAATGAATCATTTGATTGGTTGATATATTTCTTGATTGACAGCCAATTGATTTGTTTAGAAGTGTGAACTCACCTTATTAGATGGACTATTTTACAGAAGTCCAAAATCAAAGCAATTGCAGTTAATAAACAGTTTAAAGTTAAAATCCAAAACTCAGTGTCATATTCGGTAGGAAACGTGGCAAGGGAATATAGAAACTCCCTGTTTCAAGTAATTTCTTATTTTGTTTTCCATAGCCATTTGCTTTTGTGCGTCAATTTTTAAGTGCGTAATAGTGTCATGGTAATGGGCTAGTAATTGACCAATTAACCCTTTACTGTCCAAATTGAAAGAAGTTGCAGACAACAACATTTAATTGCATGAATTTGAAAAAACTTTGTTATTTCGGGTAGAAAACATTGTTAATAATGAAGAAATTGCTTGTCACAAGCAATTTCTTCATTTTCTTCAATGTTTTCTGAGGCCTTTTCTGCAGGGGTGCAAAAAGCATTATTGTGTGGGAATGGGAAGACTGTTGATGCTTACTTAGTTGATTCCAATTTCTAGCAAATGTTATTCATCATTCAGATATAAGAAGTTTTTAATTAACTAAACAATGATCAAGGAAGTAATTACATATTCTGATCAGATAACCATGGGTGATTATATTTTTTATGACCTAACTTGCATGAATTAACATTCCAGTGTAGTTTATGATCAAGAAATTCATTAATTAAGTTCTTCTGTTTCAACAAGAATTTAAACCACAAAATCTTGTAAGGGCATATTCAGTAAAAAAATAAACCTGTTACCACACATTTTTTTAAACTGGTCTAAACTGAAAGAAGTTACTGACAACAAAATAAATGAAATTGTAGATTTTTCAGCTTTCTAGGTAGAAAATGTTGTGGAAAATGAAGAAACTGCTTGTTGCAAAATTTTGTTTTCCATATTGTTTTTCTTGAGGAGCATCAAAAATCGTCATTGTGTGGGAATAGATTAAGAAACCCTCTTTAACTCATTACCACACAATGACACTTTCTGATGCCCTGAATATGATGTCTTGATTAAATCATAAAAAAAATTATGGTAAAAGGAGAAATTGCTTGTAACAAGAAATTCTACCTTTTTCACAATGTTTGCTACCCTATTTTGGCACTCATTTTCAATTACTAGTGCAACTTGAAATGTTTTTGTCAACTTCTCTTAATTCAAACCAGTCTAAATAAAATACTGTTAATGGGTTTAAACCATTCCTGCAAAATCATACTTTTACACACTTGACAATGTTTGATACAAGAAAATAACAGAAAAGAAGATATTTCTACTAAAAGCATTTACTTCATTTTCCACATTGTTTTCTACCAAATAAGGTAACTAATGTTTCAATGTACATATACCTATAATTCTTAAAACTCTTTAACCTATTTTAGACTGGTCCAAATTTAAAGAAGATGCAGACAACAATTTTATGTTGATGAAATTCTAAAATTCTTTGTCTTTTGGGGAAGAAACAATGAGGACATTGAAGAAATTGATGAAAACAAGCAATTTTTTTCTACGATCATAATGTTTTCCAAAGCTTATTCTTGAGGGGCATAAAAAGGAAGAATTGTGTGGGAATGGATTAAATTTTGTCTCAAGATTAAAAGCTTGGTTTTTTATCTTTATATACCTAAAAATCATTCTTGGAAATATTTGCAATCTTATGAAAACTTAAATACCACAAGATAAAAAATAGAGGCAGAATTTACTTTTCTTTAACACAGGAGGCAACTCTTTTTAGAAAGAATTACTTCTTTTACATTCACTTTTTAAAATTAATCAAATATTCTCAGTCAATCAGTATCAATTATTTCCCCTGGATCACTATTTGAAATGAACCCAAACCTCCAAATCAATATTATTAATCCTATTCTTGACAGAGGTATAGACAAAGATCAGCCTGCACAACAATTTAAAGCTTCTGAAATTTTGGATTCTTTTATACCATTGGGGTAGAAAACATTACGTATAATGAAGAAATTGCTTGTCACAAGCACTTTCTTCATTTTCCACAATGTTTTCCAAAACTGTTTTTCTTGGGGGCGCCTAAAAGTATCTCTGTGTGGGAATGGGTTAACAATTAAAAGACAGAAGCCAGATGCAAATATATGCTTTAATTACCTATGACTTATTACGCAATTGAAAGATTACGTGCCCCATCCATCGACTCCACGGGCCCCACCCAGACTGAACAGAAGTTCCACTTGATATTAAACAGCATTATCTTGCAAAAGTTATGACCAGTAACATACAACAACAAGAGGGCAAAGATGGCCAAAGATTGCTCGTCTGAATTCACTTTCTCAAGCAAACAAATCAACTCAAATTTCAAAGCAATGAGATATCTCACAAAATCAAATGGACATAAAGCAAGCAGTAGTGATTTGGTGAGAAAAACTGAGCAAAAATTGTGACCTCGAGAGTGGTTGCAAGGAAATTGTTAATAAGCCCCCTTTTCCCTTCATATAAGTCAGAATGTCTCTATATTCAATAGGGTCTTTCTCATGACTTTACAAAAAATTTTGAGCAAGTGTGAAAAAAATAGCCAAAATTGTAACCTCTAGAGTGGTAACAAGGACACTGTCAATAAGACCCCCTTTTCCCATGATATAAGTCAGAATATCAACATATTTCACAGGGTTTTTCGTCATGACTATACAAACATTTTCAGAAAGATTGAGCCAAAACTGTGATCTCTAAAAGTGGTAATAAGGAAATTGTAAATATGGCCCCTTTTCTCTTGATATTGGTAGCTGTAGTTACGTTAAAGTTGCTAAACCAACAAAAATGCTGGTGTTAAAAGTTCACTTCCTGCCTAAATGAATTATTTGCTTGGTTGACTGATTCTTTGATTGACAGCTGCGATCAGTGAATTGACTTCAGCTAATTGAGATACAAACCAACATGGTGATATCCCTTACCTCAGTACGTTGTTGAAGTCGTTTGTTCAGGTCATGTATCCGATAGTCTGGTTGGCCCATGTGTGGTGCGTGTCGCCTGTTGGAATACATAGAAAAAGGAGATGAGTAAAAGGGGTCAGAGTTAACCGGACCCATACCTCCATGAGGCATACCCGCGTTCATCATTTTAAAGTCCATATTCATCTCACTATTGTGACTTCCGTTGTCTTTGAATGCACGCTTTCTGTTGATCAAGTCCTACATTATTGTACTGATGTTAGCATTCTCTTTCATATATTGTCAACTCCTATTCTAATAGATTGTCATTATATTGGTTCACTCACATTCTCCCTCCCATCTACTGGTAACTTAACATATAAACATCCTGGTCTTTTGAAATTCCAACAAAGAATATCCACCAAGCACTGACATCTGATGCAAATCAAATTTACTGCCACAATTTCAATTAGTTCGAATCCAAATTTTCTGGTTCAACAGTGTCATAATGTGCATCATCAATGTTTATCATATTTTTACCGTTTGTCAAGTCTAGAGAATGAAAGTAAATTAAACTATGTGTGCAATGCCGCCATACGGACTTATCCATTTCCAGCAACATCATATTAGACTGGTCAAAATTCGAAGAATTTGCAGATGAACATTTTCAGCTTAGGAAATTTAATTTTTATCTTCTATGGTAGAAAACATTGTGGATAATGAAAATGTTTATTTCTAACAAGCCATTTCTTCATTTTCCATATTTTATTCCATAGTTTTTTCTTCATTGCGGGTCTCCAAAAGGGGGATTGTGTGGGAAGGGGCGAACTGCAATATTCTGGGAAAAAATGTTCTGCTGTACCCAAGCCCTCAAACAATCTCAACTTCTTAATGATGACCTTGAAATATTATATATTAGGGAGAAAAAACAATATAATTGAGTAAAGGGAGAAACTGATTGTCTTGCAATTCTTTGTTACTATTTTTCCATACATTTGTATAGAAGAAAACATTGATTGAAAAAAAGAAACCATTTGTTGCATTAACAATTTCTATTCCTGAAGTGTTTCCTTTCCTTTATCATATCCCTTTCCTGTTCAAACACGGGGTTTTAAGTTCCTGTGATTTTATACTTGAGAAAACATTGTGGAAAAAGAAGAAATTGCTTGTAACAAGCAATTTCTCCTTCTTCCACAATATTTTCTACCTAATAGGATGGTTTTATTTCAAATGGCATCCAGTTTTCTTAATTGTCTGCATCCTCTTTCAATTTTGACTACTCTAAAATTACCAAAAACGGGAAAGGGATATTGATTCATCTATCATAATCACACTTCAAATTGTTGTCTGCAACCTCTTTCAATTTGGCTCAGCCTTAAAGTTTTGTTTTCTGATAGTGTGATGGATGCGATAAAAGTCATGTATGCTCGAACTTTAATGCATTCCCATTTGACAAAATTATAGACTGGTCCAAGTTCAAAGAATTTGCAGATGACAATTTTAAGTTAATGAAATTTAAAAATTATTTTTCTTATGTTATGGGATAGAAAACATTGTGGATAATGAAGAAATTGCTTGTAACAAGCAATTCCTTCATTTTCCACAATGTTTCCCTAAGCATTTTTCTTGTGGGGCCTTGAAAAGCAGGATTGTGTGGGAATGGGTTAAACTCCATGATCCCAGAGCTCAAGATATATTTCATTTTCAAGATGTAAATTTTATTATCAAGCATAAAGCATTATATTGTGGATAACCATTAGAATGGTCTAAACCCTTTCTTGTACAAACCCTTGTATTGTTTGTTGCTGTGATTTCATACTTGAGGAAAAAGAAGAAATTTCTTGTAAAAAGCAATTTCCCCTTTTCACACAGTATTTTCCACCATATTGGATAGTTTAACTTCAATTTGCATCCAATTTTCATTGTTGTCTGAAACCTCTATCAATTTGGACCAGTCTAAAATTTCAAGAAGTAGAAAAAGGATTGTCTTGACAAGAAAATGAGTACCAACAATGAAGGGTTTGGTGTGAAATAACAAATTAACCCTTTACCAGACAACAAAATTTTAGACTGGTCCAAAATGAAAGGAGTTGCAGATGATAATTGAAAGTTAAGGGGCATCAAAAAGCGCCACTATCTTGGAGTGCGTTTACCCTGGTCATGTTCAACCTTGAATATTCCTGCTTTGGCAGGAAGCATAGACCAAGATAATTTTGTGCATAAGCACAGTCTGATCTTATTCCATTCCCAACCAAGGAAGTTGAAAAATCCAAAGTTTTATAAACTTTAAACTGTCATCTGCAACTTCATTCAATTTGGGCCTTTCTAAAATTCATCTGTCTGGTAATGGGTTGATCTACAACTCCTGTTTATCCTTTTTAAGCCAGCATTGTTCACAAGATCAATTATCAAACCAAATGTTGATCCTGAAAGCCAGAATCATCTGGGGTGCTTCTCGAAGAGAAGGTGATACAGTTCCAATACAAGAGAAAGGAGTCCATGAACCTTGTTTTAAGCTCTATCAGACTTGACATTTACTAGAGAATAAGTAGAACACAATTGAAGCTTGCAAACCCCTCTGCCAAGAATGTGTGCCTTCCTTTGGTGTACATCTTCAAGCCTACAAAATCTTTCTCATTCTTTCAACAACTGCTAAGTACAGAGCTATGTTAAAGCTGATTTCAATGTTACTGGGGGAAGAGCTACTGCACAATAGTCAGTTACATTAAAACAATGTTATAGTGAATATGAACCTGGAACATCATAATCCTACTCTTCCTGCACAATCTAGAGACACAATCATTATGTATCTCTCCATTGATTTGATTTTAATTAAATTTTGATTGATTCATTGAGTAAGGTTTAAGGCCACTTTTAACAGTATTTCAGTAATATTGCAGCAGCTGAAGCACCTAACAATGGACTCCTGGTATTTCTCACATTAGTACTACCACTACATCCTTTCTAGCTGCTATCCCAAACAGGTCTAGGGTTTAAGGCCACTTTTAACAGTATTTCAGTAATACTGCAGCGGCTGGATCACCTAACAATGGACTCCTGGTATTTCTCACACCAGTACTACCACTACATCCTTTCCAGCTGCTATCCCACATAGGTTTACGATTATCCAGCCATTGGTGAGAGACAAAACTTGAATTTTAAAGAGTATAAGCTGTTAGGAATTTGTGTTTGTGGGGGATGGGTTTCCTATGTGCAATAGTTGCTCAATCTAATAGCATTACTTCCCTTGCAGTAAAACTTCACTTACAACAGTAAGAAGGAGAGTAGCTTACTTACTTACTTACTCAGTCAAGCAGTACTAAAAAGAAATCTGTGTGTCAAAACTGAGTATACCCCTGCAAGCACTACCACAACTACAGTGAAAATGAAATTCTCCCTCAATGGCACATAAACTAACGCTGTGTAGGACACCTAGCTGCATCTCCACATCAAGCATTTAAAAGATACCACTTTAACCAAAAATAAACTAAGTCAGAAAACAGGAAGTATCTAACATGCAGATCTACATTTGGTTAATGCCATGTAGGACCACTAGTTGAGCATTCATACAAAGTTTAAGGTCAATTTTTTTTAAAAGTTGCTGAGAAAAATATGATGAAAATATACCATTTTACCAGTCAATGTCCAAGAATAACTACACTAAGTTGTATAACTTGCTGATATAAATATAGTAAGCATCATGTAGGGCCCCTAGTTGAACTTCCAGACCAAATTTCAGATAGATGTTATAGATGGTCGCTGAGAAAAATGAAACAATAATTTACCGCTATACTAAGAAGATATCCGAAAATTATCCAAGTCATTAAAATAGGGAGTACTATCAGACCAAAATTGAGTAATCCCAATGAAGGACCCCAAGATGAACCTCCACATAAAATTTCTAGTCAATGCTATTAACAATTGCTGAGCAAAAGTGCAAAGAAAAAATATCCCTATGTCAGGCAAAGTTGTTTTGTTTGTTTGAATTGGGTTTTACGCCGCTTTCAACATTCTTTCAGTTATATCGCGGCGGCTGGAGCACCTAACAATGGAATCCTGGTATTTCTCACACCAGTACTACCATTACATCCTTTCCTAGCCTCCAGCTGCTATCCCACATAGGTCTACGATTATCGACCCATTGGTGAGAGACAAATAGTCGGAAAGGATGAGTGCCGCCGTCGGGGATCGAACCCAGGACCTCTAGATTGACAGTCCGACGCGCTACCAACTGCGAGGCAAAGTTGTGAAATAAATTAAGTCGTAAAACAGCAAGTAGATAACCTGCAGACCTAAATTTGGTAAAAGCAATATATGACCAATAGATGAAATTGCCAAATTTGGTAAGCACCATGATGAACCTTCATATCAAGTTTAAAGTTGATACTATCAATAGTTGCAGAGAAAAGTATAACAAAAATATACTACTTTAATAAGGAGTAAAACAGGAAGTACAGGGTATTTTATATCTTAAAGAATCTCGAAATCAACCAAGAATCATTCCAGTAAAGGTTGGCTGAAATCCACCAAGTAGTTTCTTAGTTTTCACTACATACAATATATCTAGCAAATAAGCCCTGCCTATAAAAGCCATGTTTTTCATCAGATCAAATCATTTATAAGGAATCTGATAAAAAGTCATCCAAGGAACATTTCTGTGAAATTAGTTTGAAAATTTTACAACATTTTCCAAAGGGATTTTAGAGAAAATATTACAGAGAGATGCACAAACTAGCTCACCACAGATGCAATGAAAATAGTCTCGGTTACCTTTGGCCAGTGGTGCTTGAAATTAATGAAAAGTCTTTAATAGATA
This sequence comes from Fragum fragum, assembly GCA_946902895.1. Lineage (NCBI taxonomy): Eukaryota > Metazoa > Mollusca > Bivalvia > Cardiida > Cardiidae > Fragum > Fragum fragum. Next base: position 48,619,901 of record OX336374.1, read on the forward strand.
GTTTCTTCATTTTCCACAAAGTTTTCTATGCTCTATAATATTTCACCTTACACCCAACTTTAATAACACCCACATACATCCACTTTATTTAGTTTGACATATTGTTACTTTGCAATGAGCCAGGCTTCTTTACTCTTTACGACTGTATTAACCTATTAAATTACTCTTTTAGCATGACATACTGCTGCCTTAAATTTGTACAATCAATCTTAATCGGGCAACCATCTGTATTAAGGGACCACTTCCACTCAGTTGCAACCACCAAAATCAAAATCTCTTTTCAAAATCAACAGCTTTCATAAAGAAGTAGTTGGATTCACGAAAAACATATCATACCTAAATCCATTGATGCTTGAATTCCTTACATTGTTGAACATTCTAACAATAAAGGATTTAGCGAAACCCATACCAACTGAATGACACTTTTAGGCACCCACAAGAAAAAAAAGTTTGGAAATATTGTGGAAAATGAAGAAATTGCTTGTTATAAGCAATTTTTTTTTATTTTCCACAATGTTTTCTACCCCTATGGTAGAAAAAATCCAAAATTTCATAAGCTATAATTATTTGTTTGCTACTCCTTTCAATTTTGATCAGTCTAAAATTTTGCAACTGGTAATGGGATCATCAATTATAAATGTAATTGAATCAATCCTTCATATATTTCACTAAAATGTGTTTTAAGTGACCATTCCCGTAAACCATGACCAAATTCAAGACTGGTCCATATTCAAAGAAGTTGCAGACGACAAGTTCAAGTTAACCCTTGTCATGCTGAACCCCGGATATTCCGGTTTTGGCAGGAGGTGTAGACTAAGATCAGACTGCACTTATGTGCAGGCTGATCTTAGTCTTTACCTCCTGCTTGAACTTTTCCTGCCAGAGTTGCTTATGAAGTTGATTTCTAAAGTAAATATTGAATTTTGAACAAGTTCTATCAGTGCTTTCAGCCCTTTGATTTGACAGCAATTCAGTAAGGTAATTTATACACCATGACAAGGGTTAATAGTTTTTAAAATATCTCTGTCATTCTTGGTAGTAAACAAGTAACAGGCAATTTCTCCTTTTTCCACATTATTACCCTGAACTATTTTATTGAGGGGCATAAAAAGGCGATATTGTTTCGATATGGATCAAGCAACCACTTTTTGGTTGTATCATTAGTGGTCGCTTAATACAAGATTTACTATACACCCTTCCTTTTATTTCAAAGATGTCTATCAGAGGTTATCTGTCATTAAAATATTGGTTAGTTATTTCGATCAAAATTTCAGGAAACAGCCCTGTTCTGTATCATTTATCCCAGTTTCCTTAGCAAGAAAGTCAGTTAACCTTGCCACAAAAATAATTTGGTTTAAAGCCAAATGCTAATCCCCTCTCTCATTAAAATACAATTAACATTTTGGCACCAGACATCAGCTCATTTTCTAAAACTCATAATGCAGACCTTTTTAAAACTAAGTACTTTTGTGTTTGTTTTTTAATCATTAAGGTTAAACTATTGTCATATAATCTAGATTAATTACAACTCCCCTCTTGTGCAAATTCTTTCAAATTGACAATGCATTCTAAAACTTTGTTGTGAATCAGGAAAAGTTCAGGTAGGCATGATTTTTTTTCTCTTTTTTTTTCACAGCTTGAGCTGTCTCATAGCATAGAATAAAATAGTTCTTCTTCAGTTTGGTACATGTACATGCATCAATGTCAAAGTCTCAAAATCTAGATGTGTATGACAAATAACCCATTACCAGACAACAAAATTTTAGACTGCTCCAAATTAAAAGGAGTTGCAGATAATAATTTTAAGATTATGAAATTTTAAATTTTTCAACTTTCTTGAGAGAAAACATTATGGAAATTGAAGAAATAGCTTGATGCAAGCAATTTCTTCATTTTCCAGTTGTTCAAATTGCTTTTCTAGAGGAGCATCAAAAAGGATTGTGTGAAAATGGGTTAATTGTCAAATAAATTTTGAAAAAGAACTCTACAAAGAGCTCTATGTCAGTTTTAACCAGAGACACTCAAGAACTACATTGCTCTATTGGCCTGATCTGACCCATTTCTGGTTCACTACAGAATTTCAAACTTTTATGCTTCTCAACAATTGTTATAGGGAAAACATGTTGCAACAGGAGAAACAAGTAATTTCCTCATTTATTACATTATGTTCTCTACCATGTGTGACAACTCATTTTGATTGTACTTTTTAACCCTTGTCATGCTAAACCCGGAATATTCCAGTTGTGGCAGGAGGTGTACATGCACGAGAGCAGTCTGATCCTTTTCCTGCCAGAGTTGTTTATGAAAATGATTTCTAAAAGAAATATTGATTTTTGAACAACAGGTTCTATCAGTGCTTTCAGCCCTTTGATCTTTTAGCAAATCAGTAAGGCATTTTATACAGCATGTCAAGGGTTAAATATCATCTGCCATTTCCTTCAACTTTGAGCCAATAAATTAGAAACATTTTGTAATCTTGTAATTGGTAGAATATATAGATTTTATTGACCCATTACCAGATGAAAAAATGTTAGACTGGCCACAATTGAAAGAAGCTGCAAACAACAATATAAAGTTTTTGAAATTTTGGATTTTTTCAACTTTCTTGGTAGAAAACATTTTCTAAAATGTAGAATTGCTTGTTGCTTCATTTTACACAATATTTTCCCATTGTTTTTTCCAGTAGGGTATTAAAAAGCGTCATTGTGTGGGAAAAAGTTAAACAAGGGAAGCAATCCAAATGCAAGAATTATATAATCAAGAATAAATTACTTTCCCTGCATTTTAAGATAAACAAGGTGCCAAATTGTCACAAGATACGCCCATCACACTGCTTAATATTAGCTGGGGGTTTGAATAGAACTGAGGTTATTTTGAATGAATATTTTTTGTCAAACAAAGTATGAAAAACAACAAAGTACAATAACTTAAAATATACGCTAGGTAGAGTTATGGTTCTTGTACACTGCACTCCCACTTGGTCAGCTCTATCCATCCATGAAATTTCATGATTCTAGCTATTATACTTTAAGAGATATACTCCTGACAAGATTCAAGTATGAAAAACAACAAAGGGCAATAACTCAGAAATAGGCTAGGTAGAGTTATGGTTCTTGTACACTGCACTCCCACTTGGTGAGCTCTATCCATCCATGAAATTTCATGATTCTAGCTATTATACTTTTAGAGGTATACTCCAGACAAGATTCTAGTATGAAAAACAACAAAGGGCAATAACTCAAAAAATAGGCTAGGTAGAGTTATGGTTCTTGTACACTGCACTCCCACTTGGTGAGCTCTATCCATCCATGAAATTTTATGATTTTAGCTATTATACTTTTAGTGATATACTCCCGACAAGATTCAAGTATGAAAAACAACAAAGGGCAATAACTCAAAAAAAAGGCTAGGTAGAGTTATGGATTTTGTCCACTGCACTCCCCCATGGTGAGATCTATACACCCGTCAAATTTCATGATTCTAGCTATTATACTAGATATACTCCGGACAAGATTCAAGTATGAAAAAGAACAAAGGGCAATAACTCAAAATATAGGCCAGGTAGAGTTATGGTTCTTGTGCACTGCATTCCCCCTTGGTGAGATCTATGTATGTAGGGAAAATAGCTCATCTAGAAACTCTTGAAAATTGCCCACACCATGAAACTGAAACTCAAAAGCTGGTCTTATGTAAGATAGAAGCTGCACATAAGACTTAGAGTTTAAACAAGAACAAGAACTTGTCCTGTGAAAATATGTCCAGCCCACCAAATAATTATGCCCTTGAAGCTCTATCTCAATATTTGTTTCAGATGGGCCATCTGGTCATGATGGAAAACAATTATGCATAGATGTTTTAACCCTTTCCTGTTCAATCCCTTGTTTTCATGTCCCCGTGAATTTATACTTGAGAAAATATTGTGGGAAAAGAAGAAATTAGGAGTTGCATGATCATAGCTTGATTACTTTTAGAGATATGCCCCAGACAAGATCAAGTATGAAAAAAACGCCCGGACACCACGGGTGATCCCATAATACGTCCTGTCTTCGACGGGCGTATAAAAAAAAAAATATACTTAGTCCAGCAACATTAATTATCCCCCTTTTGAAATATATAATAAGAGTTACAACATTAGGTGCCAAATTTTCAACAAATCATAGTTTAAGGTCTGATAAACCCATTACCAGATGACAAGATTTTAGACTTCCAAATTGAAAGGAGTTGCAGATAAAAATTAAAAGTTTATGATTCTTTTTTTTTTATTATTTTCTCAACTTTCTTGGTAGAAAACATTGTGTAAAATGAAGAAATTGCTTGTTGCAAGTAATTTTTTCATTTTACAAAATATTTTCCTGATTGATTTTCTTGAGAGGCATCAAAAAGTATCATTGTATGGGAATTAGATAAATGTCATTAAACGAATGTTCAATTTAAATTTGGTTGAAATAACTTTTCTGAAGGAAAAATTTTCTAGTTCACACCAATAACTTTTGAAACTTTTGAGGCAAAAATTTTCATTTTCTTCATTATACCGTATTTGGAAAAAAGCCCAGGCCATGAGAGTCCTACTTTCAATTTTTTGATCAATTGAATGGGGTTTAACGCCACTTTTAACAGTATTTCAGTCATATCAATGCGCCTGGAGCACCTTACCATAGATTCCTGGTATTTCTCACACCTGTATTACCACTACAACCTTTCCAAGCATCCAGCTGCTCATCCCACCTAGGTTTACGATTATCCTACCATTAGTGAGAGACAAATGTTTGAAAGGATGGACCAATTGCTGATGGACACATCACAATTAAATTATAGCTGGCTTCAGAAAGTAGAGCAAATAGTAGGAACCATCAAACCAAAAGGTACCTCCCAGTTGGGTTCTATAAAAACTATCAATTTTAAAGAGAGTTTGTTTGTTTGAATGGGGTTTTACGCCGCTTTCAACAATCTTTCAGTTATATCGCGGCGGCTGGAGCACCTAACAATGGAATTCTGGTATTTCTTACACCAGTACTACCATTACATCCTTTCCTAGCCTCCAGCTGCTATCCCACATAGGTCTACCATTATCGACCCATTTAAAGAGAGATTGGTTGACCGATTAAATGGGGTTTAACCCCACTTTTAAAAGTATTTCAGTCAAATTGTGGCGGCTGGAGCACCTAAAAATGGATTCCTGGTATTCCTCACACCAGTACTACCATCTAATTCCTTTCCTAGCCTCAAGCTTAGATCCCACTTAGATTTACGATTATCCACTCATTGGTGAGAGAAAGGATAATTTGCCTGCTGCCGAGGATCGAACCCTTGACATTCCTTGATTGAAAATTGGGAGTCTGATGTGCTAACGACGAAAGAGAGATAGAGTCAGCAGAGTCCAACTTAACCCTTGTCATGCTGAACCCGGAATATTCTGGTTTTGGCAGGAGGTGTAGACTAAGATCAGACTGCACTTATGTGCAGGCTGATCTTAGTCTACACCTCCTGCTTGTACTTTTCCTGCCAGGGTTGTTTATGAATTTGATTTGTAAAAGAAATATTGATTTTTTAACAACAAGTTCTATCAGTGCTCTAAGCCCTTTGATTTGACAGTATTTCAGTAGGGTAATTTATTCAGCATGACAAGGGTTAAGATAGTATTGTGGAAGTAGTATATGATATGTGCTAATATTTTGAGCCTTGTCAGTGTGACCAGAGCTTGAAGTTTTACCCAAGATCATATTAAACAAAATTGTAAGATGTTGCAGATGGCATTTCAAAGTGTCCTAACATTGGAAAACAAGTCCAAAATGAGGTGGAACTCATTGTGAGAAAAAGAGAAATTGCTTGTCACAATTTCTCCTTTCCCTGCTAAGTTTTCCAAAATAAAATTCATTCAGCGTATCAAAAAGTATAGAACAGTGAACTCATATTAATAGCAATCCTCAATTTCCCTGTTAATAGCAATTTATTTTTTTTTTCCAAATTTATTCTGCCTCATTTGGCCCTTGTTTTCCCATTTTAGCTCCTTTCTAATTGTTGTAAGCAATTTTTATCAATTTTGACAAATTAAAATTTAGTTGTCTGGCAATTTTTCTCAATAAAATGTTGAAAATTTGAGTTGTTAATAACAGGATTCTGTTTTACATTAAAAGCATTTGGTATAGACTGGTGCATGTGGATAATGAAGAAAATGCCTCTGTTAGAAGAAATTTCTTCATTTACCACAACGTTTTAATTTCTGAGGTATTTTTCTCGATGGATGCAAAAAAGGGGGATTGAGTGGAATGGGTTAAAAGCATGTTTTTCTTGATGGTCTTTGAAAAATAAAGAAACTAAGAGGCATTTGAGCACCTGTATCGCTCATTGTACTCATTAATTGAATGTTGGTTTCAGGAATTCAATATAAACCAAATCATACTCACCGTGTGTGGCAAATAAATCTTGTCAATGCAATCTTTTAATCTTTCCAACTTTCATTGTTTTACAAAAGCCAAGTCCTTTATTAAGTCAAATGAAAAATGTTTTAACATTTTTTTTAAAAAAAATCATTGTATACCATATATGGACATAAGCCATGACCATAAAGCCAAGTTTTCAAAAAGAAATGAAATTACATGTAACTGAGTCACCACAGGGAATCATTCCAGTGAAACTTGGTTAAAATCAACTTACTGGTTTCTAAGAAGATTTTCCCCATCAGCACCACATATGGAAATTAGCCCCGCCCATTTAAAGCCATCTTTTTCATCCATTCAAAATTCTTTGAAGCAATCTGGTAACGGGTCACCCAAGGATCATTCCTCAAAAATTTGGTTGAAATCTTTTGACCAGTTTCTGAGAACAAGATTCTTAAAGCTTCCACAATATTTAAACAAGATGTGTTTGTGAAACACCATGCCCCCGAAACAGGATTTTTTTAGAAACGGGTGATTTTTTTGTTTATTTTTTTTTGTTTTAGGGAAAAGCGTTGAAAAAAAAATCCCCTTGTTAAGACCTATCTACATACCAAAAGGGTTAAAATTTTGACCTTGACCTTGATGAAATGACCTTCCCAAGTTGCGCCTTGTTGAGACCTATCTACATACCAAATATTAGCATTGTAACTTAATTAGGGATGAAGTAATAGGAAAATGTTTAGTTGGCAGGTTAAGTTTTTGAGTAAAGTTTTAGGGAAAAGGGTTAAAATTTTGACCTTGAACTTGATGAAATGACCTTCCCCAGTTGCACCTTGCTGAGACCTATCTACATACCAAATATTAGCATTGTAACTTAATGAGGGATGAAGTTAGAGGAATATTAGCAGGTTAACTTTTGCAGACAGACAGACGGACAGACTGACACCGGTTAAACAATATGCCCCCGATCTATCAATGCGGGGGCATAAAAATGGAAGATTTTTTAAAGTAAAAGTTTTACAGACGCACACATGCATGACAGACAGCACATGGACTTGATTGTTTATTACACCATAGCACGTACATAAGCTTTTGTCCCTGTCAGTCTTGGTAACTTGGAATAAATAAAGGGTTGAAATTGCACACAATAATATTATGCCTTCTTTTAATTCTTAAGTGTTTTAACATCACTAAATTATGTAGAACTGGATTTGATCCTTTTCATTGTTAAAATGCTTCTTTCTCTTATTTTCCAACCAATTATCATTGTTCAGTATCAATTCAAAAAGGACAAAGGAATTTCTGTGTCAGATGTTGATGAATTCGCTTCACTGCCTCCCCAACACTACCAACAAGAATGTACTATTTACTGATTTAAGCTTCATAAAGTTTTCAGAATGCGATATAATATACTCCAAACCCACTTTCTTCCAAAATACAAAATAAAATAGGATGGTGACTTTAATCAGAGAAAGCCAAAGTTTACAAGATGGTTTATTCAACATGTAGGGGAAATAGCTCATCTAGAAACTCTTGAAAATTGCCCACATCATATATATATTAAACTGAAACTCAAAAGCTGGTCTCATGTAAGATAGAAGCTGTACATAAGACTTAAAGTTTAAACAAGTTTAAACAAGAACAAGAACTTGTCCTGTGAAAATATGTCGGGCCCACCAAAAAATTATGCCCTTGAAGCTCTATCTCAATATTGGCCATCTGGTCATGATGGAAAACAATTATGCATTCATGTTTAACCCTTTCCTGTACAATCCCTTGTTTCCACGTCCCTGTGAATTTATACTTGAGAAAATATTGTGGGAAAAGAAGAAATTAGGAGTTTCATGATCATAGCTTGAATACTTTTAGAGATATGCCCCAGACAAGATCCAAGTATGAAAAAAACCAAGGGCAATAACTCAAAAAATAAGCCAGGTAGAGCTATGTTTCTTGTGCACTGCACTTCGACCCCTTAATGAGATCTATCTACCCATGAAGTTTCAAGTTAACAGCTATTATAATTTCAGTGATATGCTCTGGACAAAATCTTAGTCTTTAAAACAACAAAGGGCAATAACTCCAAAATTATGCAAGCAATAGTTGTGGTTCTTAATCTATCCACCTATGAAGTTTCAAGTTGATAGCATCCATACTTTAGGAGAATTTTATGATATGCTGAATCTTCATACAAAGTTTCAAGGCCCTGCTATTACAGTTACTGAGAAAAATGTGACTAAAATATTTGTTACAGAAGGACATAAGGACAGACATAGGTAAACCATTACACACCCCTGACCTCTTTGAAGTACCATGTAGAACACAGGCTGAATCTCCATACCAAGTTTCAAGTGGATCCCAATTCATAAAATAGGAAGTAGATAACTAGCAGACCCAAAATTTTGGAAGAGCCATTAAAATTCAGAGCCATTATAATTCTGAGCCATTTTGGACCCCTCGCTGAACCTCAGTACTATTGTTCAAGTCAATGCTATTTTACTAGGACAAAATGTGATGAAAATAATGGATATAGGTAGACAGATTGAAGTTAGAAGTAATCCTTTATACCCCTTCTTCTTTGAAGAATGTATCAAATCTAAATTAGTCATACAACTTAGATCTGGAAGAAACAAACCAGTCTACTGATTGTGGTTGATAAGACTAAGTTTCTTATCAGACCCTTTATTGAATGACACATTGATACTTATTGACCTAGAATATTATTGCTCTGACCTATTGATTTTTGATGCTCTTACCTTTTCCTGCAGACATTTAGCTGCAATATAGTAGCCCTCTTTCTGATAATCTGTCTGTGAGCCTCGCCTACAGATTGTAAGAAAGAGGACTACAATATGGCAGCTATGCGACATTATGATTATAGAAAAAAATCTAAAAAATAACTGGTATGTAAATGTTAATTGCAGGATTTTATTTTGATTATCATTGGTCAAAAACTGTAACAGAAATCAATGAATTCTTTTCTTACTACTTTTTAAGACTTTTTCGCTATGATCCTAATTAAAGAAGTTGCAGTCTACTTATCAAATTGTGCTAAAATTGGAAAACACTGTGAGAAAAAGAGAAATCACTTGTTGCAAGCAATTTCTCCTTTTCTAATAAGAATTCTGTAATTGTATTTCTTCAGGGATGGGCATAATAATGTATTATTATGCGTGGCAATGGGTTAAAGAGCAGAAAATAGTATAATTATTATTAATGTTGCCTTAACCCGTTCCCCCACATTTTCCACAACGTTTTACAACAAGAAGGCTGGAAAAATCTATAATTTCATAAACTTTGAATCGTCATCTTCAACTCCTTTTAATTTGGACCTGTCTAAAATTTTGTTGTCTGGTAATGGCTTAACCCATTCCAACACAGTGGAATTTTAGACCGGTCCAAATTGAAAGAAGCTGCAGACGACAATTTCAAGTTGATGATATTTTGAAATTTTTCGTCTTTTTGGATAGAAAACATTGTGGATAATGAAGAAATTGCTTGATATAAGCAATTTCTTCATTTTCCACAATGTTTTCCAAAGCCTTTTTATTGAGGGGCGTAAAAAGGAGGGATTGAGTGGGAATGGGTTAAGAGGAATTGAACCAGCACTTTTGCTTTTTACCAAAAAAGCTTTCTGTTTACAAAACAACGATGGTTTTGTCAATATTGGCAAGCTTTTCAAAATCAACCAATTACCAGAAAACAAAATTTCATAATGGTTCAAATTCAAAGAACTGCAGGTAACACTTAAAATTTCAAATTCATTAAAACAGTAAACTTTAATATTAAAGGCCTGAATGGCCTCAAATGCAGTCAGGACTGTATATAACAATTTGTATGATAGTTGAAGTCATTCTCTGATTTGTCTGTTAAGTTTTCCTTATTATGAAATCACATTTGGAGACCTCTATCTTCCCCCCACCCCCACCCATCAGAATCCCAACCATGTTTTCTCGCCCATAACTGACTTGATCAACAGCATAATTGTCGAATTTGGACAAAATATGCAAAGAATAGTTTAAGGAGCATCACCCTCCGATATTTCGAAAGATAACAACTGTAGTTATGAGATTTTAGCAGAAACCAACGAAATTCAGCTCGCGGGGAGTTATTAAATTCTACCCTTACCATTTTCGGTCTATCGGAATTGAATAATCCGTAAATTTCTACAGGTCAACAAATTGTGGTTCTCTTTCGGTCTGTGCCAATATTTAAAAGCTAGAATTTTCACCCGAGACATGTTTTATTATTATTGATAGTTGTCAGAATTAATCTAATTGAATTTAGCTTTACACCGATGTAAATATTTTCAGCCTTAGACAAAAGGGATAAATCTAAGTATCTCAGATAGCGACATCTCTTTGGAAACCGAGGAGTTGTTGAACACCTGGGGTAACTGACATGTTGAGATGTTGAGAAAATGTAATGTGGATTGATCTTCGAACCTCTTTTGCGGTAATGGACTTGGTCTAATTTCTTTACCATTGTTAAAAATACGGTAACAATAAATCAACAGAGAACTCTATTTCACGAATCTGGAATTTACACCAAACAGATGCACATGTACAAAACTGGATTAAACTTTGTAGCTGGTAGCTTTGTAGCTGGTAACTTTTAAAATCGTAAGAATGAAGGTTATAACAAGAGGACCATGATGGTCCTAGATCGCTCACCTGAACTGTCTGCTGTTAAAAAAATGCAATTAGAGACAAATAACTATAATCAATTTCATGATAGAGGCAAAACTGTGACTTCTATATTGTAAACAAAGAAATTGTCATTATGGCCCCTTTTCCTGTGTTATCCTATAGAACTTTCCCATAATCTTTAAGATTTATCTTTATGACCTTACAAGTATCCTGACCAAGTAACATGACAATTGAGCCAAAATGATGACCTCTAGCACATTAACAAAGAAATTGTCATTGAGGCCCCTTTTCCTGTGTTTTCCAAAAGTACCTTCCTATAATCAATAGGGTTCATCCTCATGCCCTAATAATTATTCTGGCCTAGTTTCATGAATATTGAGCCTAAATTGTGGCCTCTAGACTTTAAACAAAGAAATTGTCATTAAGGCCCCCTTTCCTGTGTTTTCCAAAAGAACCTTTCCATAATCAATAGGGTTAATCCTTATGAACTAACAATTATTCTGACCATGTTTCATGAAGATTGAGCCAAAATTGTGGTCTCTGGAGTGTAAATAAAGAAATTATCATCAAGGCCCCTTTTCGGGTGTTTTCTAATAGAATCCTCCATAATCAATAGGGTCCATCCTCATGTTCAAACAATTATTCTGACCAATTTTCATGAAGATTGGGCCAAAATTGTGGCCTCTAGAGTGTAAACAAAGAAATTGTCATTAACCCTTTCCTGTTTCTTGAAATTTTAGACTGGTCCAAATAGAAAGAAGTTTCAGACAACAATGAAAACTGGATGCAATTTGAAATGATACCATCATATGTGGTAGAAAATATTGTGGAAAAAGGAGAAATTGCTTGATACAAGCAATTTCTCCTTTTTCCACAATGTTTTCTCAAGTAGAAAATAGCAGCAACGTAAAATCCCATGTTTGTACAGGAAAGGGTTAAGGCCCCTTTTCCTGTGTTTTCGGAAAGATCCCTCTAATAATCAATAGGGTTCATCTCTATGACCTAATAATTATTCTGGCAAAGTTTCATGAAGATAGAGCCATATTTGTGGCCTCTAGAATGTAAAAAAAAGAAATTGTCATTAAGGCCCATTTTCTGGTGTTTTCCAATAGAATCCTCCAATAATCAGTAGGGTTCATCCTCATGATCAAATGATTGTTCTGACCAAGCTTCATGAAGATTGGGCCAAAATTGTGGCCTCTAGAGTGTAAACAAAGAAATTGTCATTAAGGCCCCTTTCCCTGTGTTTTTGGAAAGATCCTTCTAATAATCAATAGGGTTCATCTCTATGACCTAATAATTATTCAGGCAAAGTTTCATGTAGGTTCAGGCAGTCGATGTCAGGTTCCTAGAAGCAAAGAGTGAATTTGGGCAATTCTAGATTACAGTCAGTATCCTGACTGGAATGATAAGGTAGAAAGATAGTGAGGAAAGCAGAAATGCCTGTGACAAGCAAATTTTCTTTTCCCACAATGTTTCCCAGTGTATAAAGAATTTCACAAAATAGGATTGTGTGGTGATCTGTAATAATAGTTTTATAACTTAAAGCACTCAAAAAATAGTTCTCTTCTTAATATTTTTTTAGGGTTAAAGAGATTGTGCAGAATACTTTCTTTTCCATAAAGTTTTGCTTGTTGAAGATAATACAAAGATGCATGTCTTTGGTTTAACCCATTACCTCACAATTCATTTCTTTAATTTCTTTAAGAAAAAAAAATGTATAGAAAACAATGCAGATAAAAATAAATTAGTTTAAGAAGCAACATTTTCTTTCTACAGTGTTTGAAAAAGTCAAATGATATCAACTTAAAATTATGATCTACAACTTTTTGATTTTGGCCGAGTCCTAAATTTTGATGTCAGGTCATGGCTTACAAAGGTTCCTGTTTTTTCAGGAGGCATAGACAAAGATCAGCTTGCACATATGTGCAGCCTGACATTAGTCTATACCACCTGTTTCTTCCCTCTAAGCCAAAATTGTCTATAAAAATTTATTATCCAAAAATATTGACCAATAAATAATAAAGCTGTACAGTGTATTCAGACCTTTGATTTGAATACAATTTTGAGAAAGTATTTATATTCAGCATGACAAGAGTTTAAACTGCAACACTATATCTAATTATTTTAAGAACTACTATAGCACTTTTACACAGCACATTCAAAAGCTGAAAATAATGTTCACATTTTCGCCCATAGATGCACCCCTTTTCTGTCACTAGATAAAGTCTAAAACTTCTCCTTTGAAAAAGATCAGGTATAATAACCACAAAACATCAGCTGCTGCAAACACCAATCTCAAGGTTACATTCCATCACATATTTTTTTACCATCACACTTTTCAATCCACTTGGTCAATGCCTGACCAATTTTTGTTGCTGACCTATTGTTGCGACATTATTTTTGTGACATCTCTATACCTACATGTATGGAGTGTATAACCACCAAACATGTGTACATTATTGCATGTATACAGATTATTTCATTTGCATTGTGGGAAAGCTAGGGGTACGCTGAGGGGAATATTGGAAATCAGGTGTATTGATTTCTCTTGCTACTTTATCATAATCCCTATTTTAACCTCAGATATCATAAAATTGTACAGAAAAATACACAGATAAGAAAAATTTTAAGCTATAAATGAAATTTCAGGTATACAATGACATTTTTGCCCTTCAAAACGCCTCTCAACTTACTTACAGACTGGTCTGAAAATAGCCTGGTAATCAACTATAGTCTCTATCCATTATCAGAAGGCCCTTTCCCTTTCACAAAAAGTTGTGTTTTAACCTATGACCAGACAATAAAATGGGAAATAGAAAATATGGATAATAAAATAATTGCTTCTAACAAGCAATTTCTTCATTCTGAATTATATCTTCAAATGATTTTTTTTGTTGAGTGGCATCAAAAAAGGGTGATTGTGTGGGAATGGGTTAACTCATTACCATGTGACCAAAATTTTAGACGGGTCTTGATTCACATTAGTTGAAGACGAAAATTTTAGTAGATGAAATTTTGAAAGCATTTTGTGTTAAAAAACAGAAAACATTGTGGATTAAGAAGAAATTGAAAATGTTTTTCAAAACTTTTCCCCAGTGGTGTTGAAAAAGCAAAATCATGTGGGAATGGCTTAAACAACAATTTGAAGTTGATAATGATAGTGTTTTTTTTTTTTTATTTTGGGGTAGAAAACATTGTGGATATTTAAGAAATTGCTTGTTTCAAGCCATTCCCTTCATTTTCCAAAGAGGTTTTCAAATGCTTTTTTTTCGTGAGGGGCACAACAGAAGTGAGAGTATGTGGGAATTGGTTATATATTACCAGTATGTATCAGAGGCCATAGAAACCTGTGACTGTATTGTGAATAAGGGACCAACAAAACAACCATGTAACAAAAAAGGATAAATCAAGCTGTTGCTAGATTTCTGAATCTTTGAAAAAAATAGTCTATGAAATCTGAGGACATGGAAGTTGCATATAATATTGAAATTGAAAGGAATATTTTACTGACAAGAGGAAAAAGATCAATTATTTATCACAAACAACTTCTGCCTTTTCTTACAATGTTTTGTTAATAGTTTTACCCAACACACAAAAAGTTTGCACTTCATGTACAGGGTTAATCAACCAAGAATGTATATAATTTATGAGGTCACCTACAGTCTTTGCCTAAGACAATATTTACCATAATCAATTTTAAGTTTCATAAACCAACCAATGACAGAGGTGGAAAGTTTGCACACTGACCTAACTCTCCCTCTCAATTATTGATTTTAACTCTTAACACAGTTTGGTCAAAAAACGGTTGCAAACTGATTTGATGCCAGGCTATTACTAGTGCCATCATAGCACTGTGCCTAGTTTTGCAGCCCTGATAAATGAAACTAGAAAAACTGACAGTCAAAGATCAGGCCGATATACTAAATCTTAGTGCAATTTACACAGCAGCACTAGGCTTGAAGGACCACTGTTATTAATCAAAATACTAATCAAAAATCAAATCAGTCATTCAAAAAACATGAAAAATAACCATTTACTAGGGTAAAACTATTGTGGAAAAAGGAGAAATTGCTTTCTACAATGTTTTCTCAATTATAAAATCACTGGAACGTAAAACGCTGGGATTGAACAGGAAAGGATTAATTTGAACTCTGACCATTGGCTGATATTTATATATATTTATATTTTTTGTAAGTATGGCCATTTAACCCATTACTGCTGAACAAAGTTTTAGACTTGTCCAAATTGAAAGAAAATTGCAGATGACAATTTCAATTAGATAGAATTTAAAAGTCATTGCTTTGAGGTTAGAAAACATTGTGGATAATGTAGAAATTGCTTCTAACAAGCAATTTCTTCATTTTCCGCTATGTTTTCCAAAGGATTTTTCCTGAGGGGTATCAAAAAGCGTCACTGTGAGGGAATAGGTTAAACATCGTTGCTAACCAACCATTTTGCTATTTTTGTTAAATTTTGCAAAATAGCGTCATGTAATATTTCAGTGGAATTTACTGGTGTAGCCAGTGAGTAGTCAATCAGCCATATGCTTGAGATTAAATAATCATAGATCCCCAGATGAAGGGAGCAATTTCAATTTGAAAATGTAAAAATCTATAATTTAATTATCCATTAAACTCGATGTTGTGGGTACTCCTTTAGATCATCTTGACAAGACAATTCAAATGAGTACCTACACCATTATACCAAGGATACAGAACAGAAATAATAGTCCCTCATCTCAAAGGTTTGATTTATGGAGGAAAAATGCCCCAATCAATACACAGGTCTCAAACCAATACACATATCATACAGTAAACAAAACACTCCACTTTCTTGGATGCAGACAGGTAACTTTTGTTCACCTTTTCCTCTTTGACAGGTAAGCTGATTAGAACAAACTTTCTGTATGGAGAATCTATAAAAGGTCACTCAAATTGATAGAATATGACAAGATGACCTTGACCTTTCCCTACCAAACCAGGAAGTATTATTAAAGCCTTAAAAAAAAATTGTGGTTTTACCCTTTCCTATTTTTGGAAATTTTAGACTGGTCCAAACCGAAAGAAGTTTCAGACGACAATGAAAAATTTATCAAATTCATTCAAACCGTCCTATGTGGTAGAAAATATTGTGGAAAAAGAAGAAATTGCTTGTTGCAAGCAATTTCTTCTTTTTTCACAATGTTTTCTCAAGTATAAAATTACAGTGACATAAAATCCCGGGTTTGTACAGGAAAGGGTTAACCTTAAATTATCCACCACCCACACCCCCCACCCCCCCGCTCCCACCTCAGGAGAGGTCATTGGAAAACTCTGTTCAAAATGAAGAAAATGCTTTGAATAAGTAATTTCTTCATTTCCAACTATATTTTCTAGCCCTAAAGATACAGATTTTTAACAGCATTTGTCATAATGCAACTTTTTTAATTTGGACCAGTCTAAAATCTTGTTGCCTGGTAATCAGTTAAAAGTGATGAAACTATAAAGAGTTTCCAAAAAATGCCTTTTCAAAACCTGAGAATCCTTGAGCTTGTTAGAAGGGCAAATTCTGGGAATCTAACCCACAATCTCATTTGGTTTAAACCTATTTATTTTACATTGATTGGGAACAAGTTCTTCCAACTTAGATTAATTCCTCTTGATTCTGCTTCCTGGAAAATATACCAGTACTCGCGCCGAAAGTGTGGGCCAATGACAGAACCAAGATCTATAGCCGCTCCCGCCAATCGAACTCAGGACCTCTTGATCGGGAAGCCGACGCTCTACCTCTCGACCACGGACGCCACAATCTTATTGCTTCAACTGACTTGTTCCACCAAGTGTAACAAGCAATTTCTTCAGTTTCCACATTGTTTCCCAAAATTATATGCTTGAGGGTTATAAAAAAGCTAGATTGTGTTGTGATGGGTTAACCCATTCCCACAAAATCCCACTTTTTATTCCTCTCAAAAAAAATAAAACAAGCTATTTCTTCATTTCCAACAATGATTTCCATCCAAAAGACACAGATTTTCAAAATTCCCCAAACAAAAATTAGTTGACTTCAACTTCTTTCAATTAGGACCAGTCCATAATTTTTTCATCTTGTAATGGGTTAACCCTTTCCCGTTCAATTCCTGGTTTTTACATTCCTGTGTTTCTATACTTAGGAAATCATTGTGGAAAAAGAAGAAATTGCTTGTAACAAGCAATTTCTTCTTTTTCCACAATATTTTCTACCCTACTGAAAGGTTTATTTACATATAAAATCAACATTTTATTGTTGTCTGCAAAACCTTTGAATTTGGACAGGTCCAAAATTTTGAAAAACAGGAAAGGGTTAAATTACTCTATATCAACAGTACCTATGCTATGTCAGTATAAGATAAAGGTTAAAATCACAGTTGTTGAAACAAGTTTCTACCGCCAGTAAGGTAATTTTAGAATCAATGATTGAAAATCAATGACATTCCACTGCGATGTAGCACATTTTTTCTCCCTCTATTGGCAGATTTTCCCAGTCGGTTCCCTTGGAAATAAATTCATGAAATTAATGGGCCACTTTTCTGAATTCACTGAAAATTCTTGTGTAACTCTTTACAAGATTTTCTTTTTGATATCAGAAAAGAATATATAACAAGAAAATTCAGGGTTAGCTCTGGCTTGAAAAAAGTTGTCGCTATCACTTTCACCAAATTAGAAATGTTGGGGCCAAATGGAGAAAAGTTGGGGCCAAATTGAGAAGTTGGTGCCAAAGTTGAAGATTTCTTACTGCACTGTTGTAAAATAAACAATATGCATATTAAACAGATTGTAAACATAGTCATTAATTTGTAATTTTGCCTTGAATTAATGTAGCTTAGTCATACACCTACATTGATTTTACTCATCTTTAATCAGTGCTTTCAGTACTTTGATTAGAAAATCGAGATTTTCATGAGAAAAATAGAGAGAAGGAAATAGAAGTAAACCTTGTAAAATATTTTTGATTTAATTTTAATAATAAAATAATGTAACTTAAAAAATTGGTTTAAGGTTGAAAATTCTTGAGTACAAATGAACAAAAAAGAAATGGTTCATCTGCTTTTAGGACAGTAGAACTTCTGAAATGTCTGTCAAATTTTGACAAACTACCACTATTACTACCAACCGCTCATCAGAATATCCTTCTTATTACCCATAAATGATGATTCAGTGTTTTACCAAGGAATCGCGGTAGCCGTGCCGAGATTAGAAACTGACTGAAACTGTCAGCAGATATACGTAAATATGCCAAAATCCAGCATTTGTATTCATCAGATAATGGCAAATGATGGCCTGTTTAATCACACTTTTCTCAAAGAGAGCCAATGTATGCGTGATAATTGAGGTCTACTAGTCTATTAACAGGTAGCCATGATCTAAGAAGTTTCATTTGGTCATCCATACTACTAAGTCACGCCCACAACCCAAAATACAACCCACAAACCAATGATTGCATTTCATTCAACCGATTGACTGTCAATCAGAAATGTTATTAAAATTTGGTATTGTGTTGGTCTTGTGTCAGACTCGATGACATAATTGACCAGATATACACTTTTAGCCTTTGAGCAATTATACACACTTGGCCCTCAGACTTGATTTCCGGAGATTAGTCAAAGTAAATGTATGTAATAACAAAACTTTTCATTTTTTTGGCGCCATGAACTTTGCCAAATGAAAAAAAAAAATGTGCCAGAATTTTATTTTTGTCGCATTTGGCAATAATAGCAACCTACAGCGCGAACCCTGGAAATAATATGTCCAGGAACAACATGTCGAGCCTGCTGATTTGGACAGAGAATGTGGTGCACAGAATGTTTTTTAAACTGAGACCTTGACCTTGGACATATCATAACAAATGTTTGGCATGACACTAGCACTCATGAAGAAGAACATCTGTGCCAAATTATTTTTAAATCCATCCATAAATGTAGAAGTTATGCTTCGGACAAAATTCCGGACACACACACACAAGCACTAACACACTTACACTAAAGTGAAAATGTGACAACTATGTCTTAAACATGATCAAACAACTACAAGTATTAGCCACATATTTAAAATAAGCCCAACCCATAATTACCCTGGCTTTCTTGCTTTCCTTTTCCAAAATGTTTCCTACCTAAGTTTCATCAACTTAAATCATCTTCTGCAGCATTTTTCCATTATTTTGGACAAGTTTGTCTGGCAAAAGGTTAAATACTATTATTTTCTTATCATCAACAAACTTTGAAAGTCGATATCAACAAGTCTTTTTATGCTCCCCTATGGGCAAGCATAGTAGCCGCTGCTTTGTCTGTCCATCCGTCCATCCTTCACTCAGTCAGTTCATCCACCTTGATTTCTCCATAACTCTTGGGCTAAATTGGATATTATGTGAATTCCTTATGATAATGCGCTGAAGCATTCTTTCCCCATTTTTGAAAACTTCCAAGGTAAAAGTCAAGGTCAAATATCAAACTTGAGCTTTTCCAGAGCAAAGTTTCTTCAATTAAGGATGGATTTCAATATAACTTGGCACAATCGTTCTCTATCTCAGTAGATATATAATTTGAAACAAATTTTCTGATAGTTCCAAGGTCACAGCTCTAGGTCAAACATTAAAATTTAGCATGTCCAGAGTATAGCTCCTAAAATTAGGGATGGATTTTGAAACAACTTTGCACAATTGTTCTCTATCATGATTAGTTCTTGCATTTGAAAGAAATCTTAAGATAACCCGAAGATCAAGGGCACAGCTCAAGGTCAAACATTAAAATTAGGCTTCTTCAATTATGGATGAATTTCAAAATAACTTGGCTAAATTGTTCTTTATCATAAATAGCTGTTCCACTTACACAGTAATCAGATAGCTCAAAGGTAAAGGTCACTGCTCAAGGTCAACCATCAAAATTAAACATTTTTGGAGCAAAGCTCCTAATATTATGGATGAATTTCAAAATTATTTTGCACAATCGTTCTCTATCATGAGTATGTATGTGCCATCAGAAACAGTTTTTCTAATGGCTCTGATGTCAAGGACACCACTTAAGGTGAAACATTAAAATTAAGCATGTCTGGAGAAGTGCGAGCATACGACCACTGCTTAGTCTGTCAGTCTGTCTGTCTGAACCCTTTTAATTTCCCGTTTATTTCTATACTTTTTGTGACAGGGCTATATTCAGGGAACATTATCTGTCTCTGACAGCTCTTGTTTCCTACTAAGATGTACTAAACAAGGGGGATAATTTACAAATTCAAATATAACATGTTATCTCTCTTCCATTATTAATTAAATACAATACAAGCAATTTCGTTGAATTGATATCCCCCGCAAAAATATTTTGTTTGTCAATGGAGTATATCAATCTTAGGATATCACTCTGTATGTATATGTTTTCAACAATCAGGGGCAGTAACTCTAAATTTCATAGTCCAACCGGATATCTTTGTAGTGTAGCTTTCCACAAAGTTTCGTTGAAATCAAGTCAAACATATATTACTCTGTATGTATATGGCTTCACCAATCAGGGGCAGTAACTCTAAATTTAATAGTCAAACCAAGTAACCCAACTATATGCGCATCTCCTCTTTGTAGTGAAGCTTTTCTTAAAAGTTTCATTGAAATCCAGTCAATTGTTTCCAAGAAACAGCACAGAAACAAATATTACTCTTTATGTTTATAGCTTCACCAATTGGGGCAGTAACTCTGAATTTAATAGTCAAACCGAGTAACCCGACGATATGCCCATCTCCTCTTTGTAGTGTAGCTTTCCACAAAGTTTCATTGAAATCCAGCCAATGATTTCCAAGAAATAATGTGGAAATGATTATTACTCTGTATGTATAAGGCTACATCAATAAGGGGCAGTAACTGTAAATTTAATAATCAAACCTAGTAACCTGAGGATATGCGCATCTCCTATTTGTAATGAAGCTTTTCTTAAAAGTTTCATTGAAATCAAGTCAATGGTTTCCAAGAAATAGCGCGGAAACGAATATAAATCTGTATGTATATGGCTTCACCAATCAGGGGCAGTAACTCAAAATTTAATAGTCTAACCAGATAACCCCGACGATATGTGCATCTCCTCTTTGTAGAAAAGCTTTCCACAAAGTTTTATTGAAATCCAGTCAATGGTTTCCAAGAAATAGGGCGGAAACGAATATAAATCTGTATGTATATGGCTTCACCAACCAGGGGCAGTAACTCTATATTTAATAGCCAAACCGGATAACCCCGACCATATGCGCATCTCCTCTTTGTAGACTGAAACCTTCCACAAAGATTCATTGAAATCCAGTAAATGGTTTCCAAGAAATAGCGCGGAAACGAATATTACTCTGTATTTATATAGCTTCACCAATCAGGGGCAGTAACTCTATATTTAATAGCCAAACCGGGTAACCCCGACAATATGTGCATCTCCTCCTTGTAGTGAAGCTTTCCACAAAGTTTCATTGAAATCCAGTCAATTGTTTCCAAGAAATAGCACAGAAACGAAACTCAGAAGGACGGACGGAAGGAAACAATATCCCATTGATGATTTCATCGGTGGGGGATAATAAGAACTACACATTTATGCTAAGCAAGGAAAAAAAGCCCCACCCATAAAATCTGTGGTTTTGACAAATCCAAATAATTTCATGGAAATAGGTAGACCACAAGACAAGGAACATTCCTGCAAAAAAAAAAAAAATGACACAAAATGAACATTTTAGAGACATTTTTTTAAAGGAATTGTTGCCATGGCAAAAAGAGTTCCTAATGGAACATTATTGTTTGAAGAAAGGAGAAAAGTTTTTAGCACTCAGTTGGACGGACAGATGGATGGATGCATGCAGGACAGACACAGTGCATAGCTCGCTGGTCTTTAGCCAGTGGAGCTAACAATGGTTGGTTGGCAACCAAAAGATCATGACCACAGCTTCAAGCCTTGAATAAGAATGCTATTTTTTCCTTTAAAATGTTTTAAATGCATCAGGATACTTTAATGAGGGAACATGTTTTTGACATAGAAGGTAATTGTATGGCACTAGATATACAGACCCTGAGTACACCAATAAAACAAGAGGGCCGTTGGCCCAAGGGCGCTCACCTGAGAAAAAGGCTCTTTTTCTTTCATCAGTCTAATTTCATGTTAAGATTAGGATTATGAAACAAGTTGGCCACAATTACATATAAAGACTTTGAACCTGGGGATCCAAAAGTCTAAATTACAAATTCCAAGGCTTTAGTGCTGAATTGAAAGAAGGAAAAAACTTTTTCCATGGGTTATAATCTCAGAACTAAGAAAGAAGTCTGTGAACTGATGCTTCTTTATTTCTATATACCCCCCCCCCCCTGGGGCTCCGTCCCTGGGGACCCGAGGATCATGATTTTAGCTATTTTGAAAGAGGTCAATATACTGATGCTTCATGCAAATTATCAAGCTTCTTCGCCTTCTGGATCAGGAGGAGAAGATTTTTAAAGATTATTTTAAAATTTTACTTTTGTTGCCATGGCAACCAGAGTTTTTAACGGATTTCAATTCTTGTAGCTATTTTTGAAGGGGGACCACCTAAGGAACATTTCTGCCAAATTTGGTTCAAATCGACCCAGTTGTTTGGGAGGAGATGTCATTTAAAGAATCATTCTTTATTTCTATATAAACGCCACCCCCCTGGGGCTCTGCCCCTTGGGACCCGAGGATCATGATTATAGCTATTTTGAAAGAGGTCAATATACTGATGCTTCATGCAAAATATCAAGGCTCTACGCCTTCTGGGTCAGGAGGAGAAGATTTTTAAAGATTATTTTAAAATTTTACTTTTGTTGCCATGGCAACCAGAGTTTTTAACGGATTTCAATTCTTGAAGCTATTTTTGAAGGGGACCACCTAAGGAACATTTCTGCCAAATTTGGTTAAAATCGACCCAGTGGTTTGGGAGGTGATGTCATTTAATAATTGTTATTTATTTCTATATAACCCCCCCCCCCCTGGGGCTCTGCCCCTTGGGACCCGAGGATCATGATTATAGCTATTTTGAAAGAGGTCAATATACTGATGCTTCATGCAAAATATCAAGGCTCTATGCCTTCTGGATCAGGAGGAGAACATTTTTAAAGATTATTTTAAAATTTTACTTTTGTAACCATGGCAACCAGAGTTTTTAACAGATTTCAATTCTTGTAGCTATTTTTGAAGGGGGACCACCTAAGGAACATTTCTGCCAAATTTGGTTCAAATCGACCCAGTTGTTTGGGAGGAGATGTCATTTAAAGAATCATTCTTTATTTCTATATTAACGCCACCCCCCTGGGGCTCTGCCCCTTGGGACCCGAGGATCATGATTATAGCTATTTTGAAAGAGGTCAATATACTGATGCTTCATGCAAAATATCAAGGCTCTACGCCTTCTGGGTCAGGAGGAGAAGATTTTTAAAGATTATTTTAAAATTTTACTTTTGTTGCCATGGCAACCAGAGTTTTTAACGGATTTCAATTCTTGAAGCTATTTTTGAAGGGGACCACCTAAGGAACATTTCTGCCAAATTTGGTTAAAATCGACCCAGTGGTTTGGGAGGTGATGTCATTTAATAATTGTTATTTATTTCTATATAACCCCCCCCCTGGGGCTCCGCCCCTTGGAACCCGAGGATCATGATTTTAGCTATTTTGAAAGAGGTCAATATACTGATGCTTCATGCAAAATATCAAGGCTCTATGCCTTCTGGATCAGGAGGAGAATATTTTTAAAGATTATTTTAAAATTTTACTTTTGTTGCCATGGCAACCAGAGTTTTTAACAGATTTCAATTCTTGTAGCTATTTTTGAAGGGGGACCACCTAAGGAACATTTCTGCCAAATTTGGTTCAAATCGACCCAGTGGTTTGGGAGGAGATGTCATTTAAAGTATCATTCTTTATTTCTATATAAACGCCACCCCCCTGGGGCTCTGCCCCTTGGGACCCGAGGATCATGATTATAGCTATTTTGAAAGAGGTCAATATACTGATGCTTCATGCAAAATATCAAGGCTCTACGCCTTCTGGGTCAGGAGGAGAAGATTTTTAAAGATTATTTTAAAATTTTACTTTTGTTGCCATGGCAACCAGAGTTTTTAACGGATTTCAATTCTTGTAGCTATTTTTGAAGGGGACCACCAAAGGAACATTTCTGCCAAATTTGGTTCAAATCGACCCAGTGGTTTGGGAGGTGATGTCATTTAATAATTGTTATTTATTTCTATATAACCCCCCCCCCTTGGGCTCCCCCCCTTGGAACCCGAGGATCATGATTTTAGCTATTTTGAAAGAGGTCAATATACTGATGCTTCATGCAAAATATCAAGGCTCTATGCCTTCTGGATCAGGAGGAGAATATTTTTAAAGATTATTTTAAAATTTTACTTTTGTTGCCATGGCAACCAGAGTTTTTAACAGATTTCAATTCTTGTAGCTATTTTTGAAGGGGGACCACCTAAGGAACATTTCTGCCAAATTTGGTTCAAATCGACCCAGTGGTTTGGGAGGTGATGTCATTTAAAAATTGTTCTTTATTTCTATATAAATCCCCCCCCCCCCCCCTGGGGCTCCGCCCCTTGGGACCCAAGGATCATGATTTTAGCTATTTTGAAAGAGGTCAATATACTGATGCTTCATGCAAATATCAAGGCTCTATGCCTTCTGGGTCAGGAGGAGAAGATTTTCAAAGATTATTTTAAAATTTTACTTTTGTTGCCATAGCAACCAGAGTTTTTAACGGATTTCAATTCTTTTGCTATTTGTGAAGGGGACCACCTAAGGAACATTTCTGCCAAATTTGGAACAAATTTGCCCAGTGGTTTGGGAGGAGATGTCGTTTAAAGAAATTGTTGACGGACGACGCACGACACATGACGGACGGACGCTGGACAAAAGGGGATCACAATAGCTCACTTGAGCACTACGTGGAGTCTTAGACTCGCAAAATCTGCATGCTTTAAAACCTCTAGTTACCTCTACTGTATAAACAGGGAATCAAACCTTTGGCCTATCACTCCCTTTCAGTCATGAGTCTAAGAAGAAGCAGAATTGTTCAGATTTCTACCAAATAAATCTTTTGGGACTAAGACTGGAGCCTTTCTTTACAAATAATAAACAACAGTTACTATGAGTAAGTCGAATATTTTACACCATTTTGAAAGAAATTGGTATCAGCCTCATAAATGGAAAACTATGACTCAATTGGGTATCTACAAAAGTTTTCCAATTAAATTTCTTTCATGTAGGTGGTTTCAAATTATTTCATATCTAAAAATTCTAACTCACAGGAATTTCTTGGGTGTCAGACAAGAGGTCTATGGAAACTGCATGAAATGAAAGTCGTAAAAATGTAATAATTCGAGAGGGCTACATGATCATATTCATAGAAAAGATGTCACAAGTTTGCAAGATAATCAAATCTGCAGTGTATTGATTTCCTGACTTGTTCATGCACAGTATGGTCTGCATGGCTCCAGATGATACTCCCAAATCATTCATTTCTTCTCAAAAATCTATATTGTTGGTACTCATAAGAATTGTTTCCAAGAGATGATTCTTATCAGGATATATAACATACAGTTTGAGGGAGTGTGATCAAAGAATGATAGTCAAAAGAGACCAGAAAATTCCCTATCAAGAGTATTGCAAGGAGACATTTTCCTGGAAAGTTCACCAAGCCTCCACGGCACCAGGTAATATTTCTTCCACACTCCTAACCCATCATTAACCCTTTCAGACAAATTTGAATAAAATTCAGGATTTACCATTTTTTGAAAAATTTGAGTCAAGTTTTTAACAAGAGCTGTCAGTGAACTGCAACACTTGACTATTCCAAATGCTCCGGCATAGTAACAGCAATTCTATGTCAACATTGAGCATAATTCCACTAAATAATTGTCAGAATAATGAGAATTAAATCATGACTATAAACACATTTCTAAAGTTTAACCTATTCCTACAAAATGTTTTCTACCCAGAAAGCATTGAAAATCTGAAATTCTATAAAAGTTAAATTGTCATCTGCAACTCCTTTCAATTTGAAACAGTCTAAAATTTTGCCATCTTGTAATATGTTAAAACCAATACCTTAAGTGGTAACAGTCATACTCATTATCATGCACTTTAAATTCTAATTTGAAAAAGGTTAAAACACCACTTAAGTGCATATCAGAGCTAGTTATGAGCATTTGAGTCAGATTTGAACTATAATTTCAAAATAATGTGTGAATTTTAACAAAGAGAAAACAGTAGGAAAGACATGCACATAAAATTTTAACAAATAATAGTACGTGATAAGGGGTAAAGTATCAACTAAAATGAATGTCAGAAAAATTAACATTTGCTTAGGGGTTGATATTACTGTCACAGAGGCATGTGTATTGTTTCAGAGTAATTGCAACAGTAAGAATAGGGATAAGGTAGCTACATGTAAAACTTTAGACAAGAATTCCTATGTGAAAAAGGGTCAAAATTCCACCAAGATGAATGTCAGAGTAGCAAACCTAGGGGTTGATGTGATGGTCACAAAGGTACATGCAAAGTTTCAGAGCAATAGCATTAGTAGATCAGAGATATGAAATTTGCATGCAAAACAAATGTCTCAAGTCAAATAAGAGTTGTCCACGGACAGCATAGTTTGCCCTGGTGGATGCTTGTCACAAGATATATAGTTATTATTATGTTATGAGAAAAAAAAGTTGATAGATGTGTGGTTCAAGGTTTAGGTCACAGTATCTAGGAATTAGGTCAAGTGAAGGCCTATCACCTGATTAGAGAATACATGAAAAATAATGGTACTAGGTGTAAGCATTTAGAAAAATATGAGCAAGGTTAAAGTTTTTGGTTGAAGTTTTTAAAAGTAGGTCAAGGGTCAAAGGTCTTAGTCAATGGTGAAAGAATATCGCCTGGTCAGTGTATATAGGAAGTATGATGGCCCTAGGTGTAATCAATCAGAAAATAAAAGCAAGGCTAAAGTCTGGTTATAGTTTTTAGAGTAGGTCATGGTCTAATGATGTGATGGATCTTGGTCAGAGGAGAAAGCCCATCACCAGGTGAGTGTATATACAAAGTTTGGTGGCCCTAGGTATAAGCATTTAGTAAATATAAGCGAGGGTAAAGTTTTTTATTTATAATTTTTGTTCAAGTTTTTGGTTAAACTTATTCTATTGATTTATTGAATGAATGTGGTTTAACGCCACTTTTAACAGTATTTCAGTCATATTGCGGTGGCTGGAGCACTTAACAATGGATTCCTGTTATTTCTCAAACCAGTACTACCACTACATCCTTTCATAGCCTCCAGCTGCTGTCCCACTTAGATATTATATCATCCACCCATTGGTGAGAGACAAATGTCGGAAAGGATATGTGCCCCCACTGGGGATTGAACTGGATATGTGCCCCCACTGGGGATTGAACATAATGACTGCTTATGTGAAATAATGAGTCCCCTATAGCACTAGTCCTAATAGAGATATAAAATTTTAATCTAGTGGGATGACAAGGAGACAACAATTGCTCTTCCAATCGTCCTTGGCAAGCTAAAAAGGGACATAATTGCACTACAATGAATGTCAAAGTATCAAATCTTTACCCAGGGGTTGATATGATGGTCACAAAGGCATGTTAAAAGATTCAAAGCAAAAGAATTAGTAGAAATAGACATATGAAACTTGAATGTAAAGATTTAATGGAGGAATTTTGCCAAAGCTAACATCAGATTAACAAATCTTTACCTAGGGGTTGATTTGATGGTCACAAAGGCATTTAAAAGTTTCAAAGCAAAAGAATTAGTAAAAAAAAGAGATATGAGACTTGAATGTAAAACTTTAAAAGAAGAATTTTGCTAAAGCTTACATCGACCCCAGGATGCCTGGAAAACCCTCCTTTTTGTTGAATACTTAGGCTAAAAAGGGTCCTAATTAGATGAAATGGTTGTCCAAGTAATGAATCTTTACCTAAGGGTTGATATGGTGGTCCTAAAAGGCATGAGCTAAACAGAGATATGACACATGCATCAAAGTATTACGCCGCTGTGACTTGAAATTCTAGACTGGTCCAAATTGAAAGAGGTTGCAGACAACAGTGAAAATTGGATACAATCTGAAATGAAACCATCCAATGTGGTAGATAATATTGTGGGAAAACAAGAAATTGCTTGTTACAATCAATTTCTTCTTTTTCTAAAATGTTTTCTCAAGTATAAAATCATAGTGACATAAAATATTGGGTATGTACAGGAAAGGGTTAATATTACTATGTAACCTGGAGAAGAGTTTAACACATCCAATAGCAAAGCTACAGCTAGAGGGTGTAAGTCGTATTTAACCCATTCCCACTCAGTGACGCTTTTAAACGCCCCCAAGGACACAAAGCTTTGAAAAACATTGTGGAAAATGAAGAAATTGCTTGTAACAAGCAATTTCTTCATTTTCCAAAATGTTTTCTACCCAGAAAGATGAAAAAAAAAAAATTACATAAACTTTGAATTGGCGTCTGCAACCCCTTTCAATTTGGACCAGTCTAAAATTTTGCTGTGTGGGAATGGGTTAAGATTCAAATTTTTCATCAAACAGCTATGAACCCCATGTTGTAGGTACTCATTTGAATTGTCTCAATGAGTCGTTTCAAATGAGTACCCACAACATAGAGTTCCGTTGAGAAAATTTAGGACTTCAGAATGCTATTAACTCCTCTTATCTAGACCTATGCAAAAGGATGTATGTGGTCAACTTGTCAAAACCAATATGTTGTCCCCAGCTGAGCATGGAAACAGACTATAACAGCCATATTTTCCCCTCTAGCCTACAGGCCAACATTGATTTTTCTTGAGGAATTACTGAGCTACAAGCTAACTCAATTTTTTTCCTGGACAGAAATTTTTGCTATAGAATGGCATTGTTTTAGTTGTAGACATATTCCATGGGGATTTCATTAACCCTTACCATCACAAAATTTCTAAGTTTTAACCCTTAACCCAAACAACACAATGATGCTTTTAGATGCCCTCTAGCATTATGATCTTAGAAAACAACAAGCATTTTCTCACAATGTTTTCAACCCTATCTGGCACTTTCTTCCCAAATTAACACCAAATTTGAATGTTGCCTGCAACTTCTTTCAATTTAGACCAGTCCAAATTTTTGTCATCTGGTGATTGGTTACCACATTACAGAATCTTTTAGATTTAAAACAATCTAATTTTATACTGGGACACCAATAACACCTTTTCCACATTGTTAAGAATGTTTACTCATTTGTAATATGGTCCTCTTTATAACTATGATTAACCCATTACCACACTACAAGATCTTGAGACTAGTCTCAAGTTGAAAGATTTGCAGACGACAATTTCAAGTTTTGGGAATTCAGAAAATCTTTTGTTGACATTCAAGTTAGAAAACATTGTCATCATGGAAGAAATTACTTGTAACAAGCAATTTCTTCATTCTCCACAATGTTTTCAAAAGCTTTTTTCTTGATATGCATAAAAAATTGTGATTGTTTGGGAATAGTTGACCTATTTTTTTTTTGTTTTTAATAAGGGCTACTATCTTGTTTGAATTTCTCGAAACTTATTATTCTGTAGTCTCATTCTGGACTTCAGATAAAGTAGAATGAATAGTCCCTGTGAAAATAATTAATATAATTATGGACACGTATATTTAATCCATTCCCACACATTGAAGCTTTTGGACACCCCTTAAGAAAAACAAATGGGAAAACATTGTGTAAAATGAAGATATTGCTTGTAACAAGCAATTTCTTCATTTTACACAAGGTTTTCTACCCAGAAAATGGAAAAAATATAAATTTCATAGACTTTGAATTGTCGTCTGCAACTCCTTTCAATCAATCAATCATTTAGGATGGAAATGAACTTTGGACTCTAACACTGACTGACATTTATGTGAAGCATTTGTTGCTTTGGCCACACTTTGTGCATGGGTTACACACGAACACACACACATATATTTGTAATATATATTATCTTTTTTTCTGCAGGATTGGGAAAGATAAACTTCTAGATAGTACTGGTAACAAGGAAATTGTTCTTAAGGCTCTTTTTCCTATGATATAAGACAGAATGTCACAATATTCCATAGGATTTTCCAAATGACCACACAAATATTTTCAGCAAGTTTGAGAAAGATTGAAGCAAAACTGTAACTTGTAGAGTGTTTACAAGGAAATTATCAATAAGGCATTTTTATCCTTGATATGACCCTTTCCCATTCAAATACGGGATTTTACATTCCTGTGATTTTATACTTGAGAAAACATTGTGGAAAAAGAAGAAATTACTTGTTACAAGCAATTTCTCCTTTTTCCACAATATTTTCTATCACATAGGATAGGTTCATTTCAAATAGCATCCAGTTGTCATTGTCGTCTGTAGCCTCATTCAATTTGGACTAGTCTAAAATTTCCAAAAACGGGAAAGAGTTAAAAGGGGGTCTTCCTCCTGACTATAAAAGTCTGAGAGGGATTGAGCCATAATTGTAAACTATAGGATGGCAACAAGGAAATTGGCATTACGGCTCCTTTACCCGTTATTGGACAGAATGTTTCCATATTGAATAACCAGTGTATGAACATTACAAGTTTGGGAAAGATTGAGACAAAATTGTGACCTGTACTCTGGAAACACTCAGACGAGCTGAAAATTTACAAACAGAATTGATTGATTGAATGGGGATGGACATTATTTATCTTTCGGTTATATCATGGTGAAATTCTCTTGTTCATCAGTTCTTCATTCAAGCACCAGGAGGATATACCCATGTGAGAACTGAGTAGCTGCCCTGCTAGTTCTTGAACAAGAAACTCATTAACCCATTCCCACACAATGATGCTTTTTGACACCCCTTAAGTAAAAAGGCATCGGAAAACATAGTGGTTAATGATGAATTTGCTTGTTACAAGCAATTTCTTCTTTATCCACAACTTCTTCCTATCCCAAGAGATAAAGAATTTAAAATTCAATCAACTAAAAATTGTCTGCATCTTCTTTCAATATGGACCAGTCTAAATTTTTGTTAAGTGGGAATGGGTTAACTTCTCCAACATAAGTCTACCACCATGCCCACTGACCCACCTAGGATCCCTACAACAGGTTTAGTTACCACCATGCCCACTGAACCACCCAGGATCCCTAAAACAGGTGAAGATCATGTCACATCAGTCTGCATAGTCCAAACAGGCTTATTGTTTCATTTTCTTTTGGATGTTTTCTCTTTTCAAATGCTCCTACAGCCTATTCATGTATTGTAATTTGGACCAGAGTAAAATTCTTCTGGTGTGTGTGTGTGGGGGGGGGGTTAAATGGAAGGGAGATAATCAATCTTTCTTTTGGATAAAACATGACACAGTTGCCTCTCTTGGTAAACCAGTCTCCATAAATTACACTATCTTGCACTTGGGTTCAGTCCCCATTCACCTCTGTAACAGGCTCATAAAATAGTCTGCAAAAATGTCTTAATTTCATCACATGACGCCATAAGACCAAACTGGTTTTAATTTTAAACTAGTGCATTACTATGAGAGGATTTTCTGTTAATAATCCAAAAATTTTAGAACTAAAGTAGTTTGGTGGTTTAACTTTGTTTCTTTATCCTGATAATGTTTGACAGAAAAGATTACTGAACAAAGCAATGCTTTGCTAGCTTACAGTACTTTTCAGTATTTTGATTTTCCAAATATTGTAGAAAACATTGCGAAAAAAAGGAGAAATTGGTTTTTACAAGCAATTATCCTTTCCTCCCAAAAATTTGCAAAACCTCATTTCTTACCGGCATCAAAAAGCAGGATAGTATGGTAAAGGGCTAAGATATTAATTAAAATTCTTGAAAAATATTCCAACAATTAACCATTTATCATACAAAAAAGTCAATCATGTCTTTATATTCTTTGAGGATGCACAACCTTACAACAACATAGTGACAAAAAGAGAAATATTGCTTTTTGACAATACTTAATTCTTAAATAAACTAGAACTTGTCACAGTATGTGACTTAATACCCCCCGCCGGTGCTTTCAGTATAATGAGAGCTTTAAAAATACAAGGACATATATAGCTACTGACTTTGCTTTTTTAGAAAGGAGGAGTTCGCGACACAAAATTGGTGGCATTATGTCTACAAAGCATAAATAATGTCTAAGTTCAAGGGGAGATAATTCTTGAACCAGGGGAATTAAGACTTCAAATTTTCATCTTGAAAAACTTCAACATGTGGTTAATCTTAGTATAAAGTTTCAATGGTATTGTAACTAAACTGAAGGAGGAGTTTGCTACACAAAATTGTATTTTGTACACAGATACACAGACAGATGGACAGACAGGCTAATTCCAGTATACCCCAGAAAACATTTGTTTTGCTGGGGTATGATGACAGTAATTATTTAATTCAAACACTTTTGCAGAATTGTGTCAGTTGCATTTTATTTATTTTCTTTTTTCAATTTTGACTAGTCCTAGTATATCTTGCCTGTAAATGGGTAAAACTTTTTACAAGTAATACAAGTCATCAATTTATTCCATGGCAGGTCCTGAAATCTGACTGTTTAAAAGTATATCCATCATCCATCCCAATTTTCCTTCTCCTGATCCGAGGGTCAAGATGGCCATCATTAGCTCGTCTATATTCAAATTCTCATGCAAACAAATAAAAAAAGAGCCGTCGGAGACGGATTATGCTCCCCGAATAAGGCTTTTGTCACAGAACCATATGCCATTATTGGACAAAAAACTTTTTATTGAATGCAACTATAGTTTGAGAGTTCAGTTCACAAGAAATTTGGAAGTTTGACAAACATTGAAGGAATCTCTTTGGCTTCACGGGCCAGATTCTAGAAAAATTCAGTATTATTATATAGCAAAGGGTTAAATATTTTTCCTTGACCATCAAAGTCTCTAGATACAAAAATATGAAGACTCTAACTTGAGTAGTCTTACATAAACAATACTGATTTATTTTGGAGTAGGAAAATAAACAAAATGTAAAGCAACATGGCATTAAACCCCCTTCTAGCAAGGTAAGGTTCATGGTGTCAAAAATTGAAATAAACAAGGGCACTCAATAAACAACATTTATGTAAAGTAATAAGAAATTTTGGCAATTGGTGAAGGAGGTATATTTTAAAATTAATAATCTTGACAATTTGACCTTGACCAATGACCTTGATTTTGGTATCTGATGAAAAGTCTTGTCACAAGTATTAAACATTTGAAATATGAAGGCTGTATCACTTACCATTTTAAAATCATGGACAATGTTAAAGTTAATTTTTTCAAATTTTGACCTTGAGAAATGACCTTTACCTAAGCCAATGACTTTGAACTCAGTACCAATAGAAAGGTCATGTCATAAGCAATGCACATGTAAAATATGAAGGCTGTGTCAATCACCATTGTATACTTATGGGAAATTTTGACCTTGAGAAATGACCTTGACCTTGATAGATGACATTGAACTTAATACCAAAATAAAGGTCATGTCATAAGCAATGCACATAAGAAATATGAAGGTTATATCACATACCATTGTAAACTTATGGACAATGTTAGAGTTACTTTTTTCAAAATTTTGACCTTGAGAAATGACCTTGACCACGAAAGATGACCTTGAACTTAGTACCAACAGAAGGTCATGTCATAAGTGACGCACATGTGAAATATGATGACCATATCACTTACCATTGTAAACTTATGGACAATGTTGAAGCTATTTTTTTTTAAATTTTGACCTTGAGAAACGACCTTGAACTTAACAGATGACCTTGACCTTAGTACCAACAGAACGTTTTTGTCATAAGCAATGCACATATGAAATATGAAGGCTATATCTCTTATCAATCAAAAGCTTTGGTCAATGTAAGTTTCTTACAGAGAAATGGAGAGCTAACGTAAAGCTATCAAACATTAACCCTTTCCCGTTCAAATACGGGATTTTACGTTCATGTGATTTTATACTCGAGAAAACATTGTGGAAAAAGAAGAAATTGCTTGTAACAAGCAATTTCTCCTTTTTACACAATATTTTCTTCCACATAGAAAGGTTTCAATTTACATAACATCCAGTTTTCATCGTCGTCTGCAACCTCTTTCAATTTGGACTAGTCTTAAATTTCCAAAAACGGGAAAGGGTTAAGTCGCCTTTTCCATGACACATCTTATCAAATAGTCCCCTTTTTTCCATGACAAGGCCTCAAATCCAAAAACCAGGAAGAATTCATTGGCATTACATCATGGGGAGTTCACATGGTAAGTTTCATTCGATTTGGTCCAAGGGTTATGGAGAAAACACTGGGAAGGATGGATGGATGGAATGATGGATGGACAGACAAAGCACCGGCTATATGCTCTCCCTTCAGGGAGCATTAAAAAAAAAAAAAAAAATAGGTGCAAAAAGGAAGACTGCTTGTCATATACCATCATAAACATTTTGCATTGACAAATTTAATCCAGTTCATGCCAAAAAGGCATGAAAGTTACTGATACCCCCCTCCTCTCTAATCCCCTCTCTGGCAACATACCCCTGCATGCCACCTCCTCCCTCTCTCTTTTCCGCAGTCGGTAGCGCGCCAGACTCCTAATCTTCAATCATGGGTGTCATGGGTCGATCCCCGGCGGCGGTAAATATTCTTTCCGACAATTGTCTCTCACCAATGGGTGGATAATTGTAAACCTAAGTGGCATAGCAGCTGGAGGCTAGGAAAGGATGTTGTGGTAGTACTGGTGTGAGAAATACCAGGAATCCATTGTTAGGTGCTCCAGCCTCCGCGATATGACTGAAATACTGTTAAAAGCGGCGTTAAACCCCATTCAATCAATCAACCCTCTCTCTTTTCATGTAGAAATTACTGTGCTTAAAAAAAATATTGAATGAAAAATGTCTTACCCAATAGAGTTGCAACAATAATCCAATAGTTTCCTTCCTTATACCATTTATTGACTTCTCAGTCTCAGTTATTATGTTTTATCATCAGTTATCAACTATCAAACA
The DNA here is from genome assembly GCA_946902895.1 of Fragum fragum. Lineage (NCBI taxonomy): Eukaryota > Metazoa > Mollusca > Bivalvia > Cardiida > Cardiidae > Fragum > Fragum fragum. The sequence continues at coordinate 48,654,921 of OX336374.1, forward strand.
TTCAACATCCATGTCACACTGGTACAGATAAGACAGAGCAAGATAGGATTGTATGGATTTCGGCAAAAATAGACTTACTGCCACTTTAAACAGTATTTAAGTAGTATCACGGAGGCTAAACATAGGAACATGGCTACCAGCCATGTCACAATACAGCTTTCCAAGAGACAGACAGAACCATGCAATGGTTAACCCTTGTCATGCTGCATCCAGAATATTCCTATTTTTGTAAGAAATATATAAAAAAAAGCAGCCTGAAAATACATGCAGTCTGATCTTAGTCCAAATCAAAGGGCTAAAAGTAACCGCGCTCAATAATAATGTCTACATACCAACAAGTATCATCAAGATTAACCAGTAAAGGCACACACACAAAATGTATTTTACTAGTTTTCTTTCTTTATAACTGAACATTGATATCCTGCATGACTAATTAACAATATGCATCAAAGAATCATAAGCAGTGCAGCTCAAATCAAAGATGAAACCATAATAGCAGAATACTCCCCTTATGACAATTTTAATTTGACATGGTCATAGTGCAGCATTAGCATGTAGGACTCCTAGTCATGGGGTCCCGGGTTTGATCCCAAGTCACAGCAAATATCCTGTCCAGCATTTGTCTCCCAACAATGGGTGGATAATCTTACACCTAAGTGGTATGAGCAGCTCAGAAAGGATGTAGTGTTAGTTCTGGGGTGAGAAATACCAGGAATCCATGGTTAGGTGCTCAAGCTACTGTGATATGACTGAATTACTGTTAAAAGTGATAAGACTGAAACACTGTTAAACAAGAGGGCCAGAATTGCCCTAACATTGCTCACCTGACTAATTAAGATGACAAAAAAAAAACTTGAAAGAACACCAGCATGTTTGACCTTGAACTATGACATAAAAGATTACAAAGTCAAAAACAGCCCCACCCTGCAAACAACTTTTAGCCAAGTTTGGTTGAAGTTGGCCTAATAGTTACCAAGAAGAACTTCAAAGATCTCAGAGTCAAAAACAGCCCTGCCCTGCCTTGCCCTTATTTGGGCATAAATCAAAATTATGCTAACAACTTTTGAAAAGGGTCACCCAAGGAACATTCATGCCAAAATTGGTTGAAATTGGTCCAATAGATACTGAGGAGAAGATGATTAAAGTTTTTGAAAAGTGTCACCCAAGGAACATTCATGCCAAGTTTGGTTGAAATTGGCCCCATAATTACTCAGGAGAAGATGTTTGAAAATTTAAAAGTCAAAAACTGCCCCACCCTGCCACGCACGTATTTGGGCGTCAATCAAAATTCCGCGAACATTTTTGAAAAAAGGGTCTAGGAATATTCATGCCAAATTTGTTTGAAATTGGCCCTTTAGCTACCAAGGAGAAGATGTTTAAAGATCTCAAAGTCAAAAACTGCCACGCCCTGCTATGCCCATAATTGGATGTAAATCAAAATTTAGCGTACAACTTTAGAAAAGTGTCACCCAATGAACATTTATTTAAAGTTGGGTTTAAATTAGCCAAAAGGTTACTGAGGAGAAGATGTTTAAAGATTTTAAGGTCAAAAACTGCCCTGCCCTGCCATGGCCTAATTTGGGCGTAAATCAAAATTTAGTAAATAACTTCTGAAAGGGTCACTCAAGGAACATTCATGCCAAGTTTGTTTGAAATTGACCCAATATTTACCAAGAAAAATTTTAAAGATCTTAAAGTCGAAAACTGCCCCGCCCTGCCACACCAATATTTTGGCATATAAAAAAATTCTGCAACTTTTGAAAAGGGTCACTCCAGGAAGATTCATGCAAAGTTTGGTTTAAATTGGCCCATTGGTTACTGAGGAGAAGATGTTTAAAGATCTCAAAGTCAAAAACTGCCCTGCCCTGCCATGCCAATTTTGGGAGTAAATCAAAATTTTGAGAACAACTTTTGAAAAAGGTTGCTCAAGGAACATTCATGCCAAGTTTGGTTTAAATTGGCCCAATGGTTATTGAGGGGAATATGTTAAAAGATTTCAAAGTCAAAACTGCACTGCCCTGCCCACTAAAATTTGGGCATCAATCAAATGTTTTGCAAACAACTTTTGAAAAGGGTCACTCAAGGAAAATTCATGCCAAGTTTGGTTGAATTTGGCCAAATGCTTACTGAGGAGAAGATGTTTAAAGATTACACGGTTAAAAACTGCCCCCCCCACCTGCCACGCCCATTCTTTGGCATCAATCAACTTTTGAGAAGGGTCAGCCAAGGAACATTCCTGCCAAGTTTTGTTGAAATCATCTTTCATCATCAATCATCAAGTGGACAACACCTATCGATGCACAACAGACATAACGTGATCACAAAAGCTCACCTTGAGCACGTTGTGCTCAAGTGAGCTAAAAAGGCGTTGCAACCAAATCAATTAATCATGGCCTTTTTACTGTTCAACCCAAAATCGCTATTTTGATGTAATCACAATGTTTCCTTTAAAGGGCAAATCCATAGGGGCAACATAATTCAAATTTTCAAAATTCCATTAATAAACATGTGCATTGATACTCATTGATTTTTCTTGAGATTGTTTCAAAATCACTTTATTGGAGTTTTTATTTTTACCCTTTTCATTTTTACGGCATCGCTTATGTCCCTACCTATTGGATACATATGCTTAACTCCCTTGAATTGTGACGTCATAGTAGAAGTTTATTAAAAATGGACGTAGAGTATGACAGCGATTTGAGCGATATTCCCGAAGAAGAAATGGATGTTTCTGGTACTTTAAGGCCATATGTGTACGAACCAGTTTGAAGGGCAATTGCTACGGAATCGGAGGATAGTGATGATTATATTCTTTGTCTTCTTTTTGCCCCGATTTTGACGATAGTGTTCCTGAGGTGTCAACATGGTGAGTGATCAATATTTGCGGCGAATATTGCCCTTTATAAACATTAGAATCGTAAAAAATTTAACTTACTCCCTTTTTGAACGTTTGAATCTGACTTGAACAACGAATTTAAATGAAGATCCCAATGAAGTGACGTTTGCGAGTGAGACCCCTTTTGAATTATCCCTGGACTATTAACACTGTAACAAAAACTCCTCTGAATTTTCTTCTACCAAAAATTTACGATCATACATCTCGTTTGTAAATTATGTGCATGACATTCCCAGTCTTATTGTCCAAATAGTGCATTAGATGATTATCTGGCTGTCATAAGAAACTTTCAGTCTTTAGCTATCTTCTAGGTGCAAAGTGAAGTCTGATCGGACAGGATTATATGCAAATGTCTAACACTGGCTCAAATTGTTTTGGTTGCTTGAATCAGTACTACATTGTCCAATGTTTGAAAACAGTTCTTGATATATGGTTTACAATTGTGCCCCCATCAGAAAAGTTTCAGTAACGTTTGTTTACTCTCTGTAAATATGGACAGTAAATCATTCTCAAATATGAAAATTATAATAAATAATTCAATTTCACAGGTGCCAGTGCAAGATTTGTGTGAATATGCCAACTGTGACAGAATCCAAGTGCTGCAAGACAACAAACAGTATAGATTGGAAGGATGAAGCAGGATTGACACGCATAACAGATCACATTGCATTCCGGATGAATTGTCTGAAGATTCATGTATTGGGAGTTACCTACTATGACCATTCGTTACAGACAGGCCCACTTGAGGAAAACCAAAGAATTCATAAGTAAGTAAAATATTGTTTTGTTATAGTGCTAAATTATTTTTCATAAATGACCTACATTGTTTATAACCCTTTCCTGTTTTCTAAAAATTTAGACCCGTCCAATTTCAAAGAACTTTCAGACGAAAATTCAAAGTGGATTCTAGTTGAAAGTAAGGATTCAGTGGGATTTGAAATATTGTGGAAAAAGAAGAAATTGCTTGATATAAGCAATTTCTTCTTTTTCTACAATGTTTCTTATTCATAAATTTACAGGGATGTAAAATCAGGGATTGAACAGAAAAGGGTTAAGGCAAGGAAACTCACCCCATTACCACACAATCCAATGTTCTGACATACTGAAGCAATGTAGTTTGCAAAAAAATAGTGGGAAAAGGAGTAATTGCTTGTAACATGCAATTTGTCCTTATACAAAGTTTACTACCCCATTCTAAACTCTTAAAATTCAGTGATTTACCAATTGTCAGCTGTCAAAGAATTTTTTTTACGATCAATTCATTCATTTAGACCAAAAGTGAACTTTGGACTGCAATTTTGGACATCTTTTAGGCATTTTTCTTGGTTTGTGGACCTTGACATTGTAACTGCAGCTAATTCAGTCTGTAGTTACAATTTAGATCACCAACCAACCATCTTGGAAACACTGTAGAAAAAGAAGAAAATGCTTGTTACTTGATTCTGTCGTATGTAAGACAAAGCCTGTAAAGATCATCAACTTTATATTGTCATCTGCTACTTTTTGAATTTGGACCATTCCCAACTCTGTTGTCTATCATTAAGTTAAACATCACCAAAAAAATTTTGCTTTAAAAGCTAAGATCTCTTTACATTTTTTATTCTAGGCTACACAGACACCTGGCCTCTAGATGATTACGAAAGGAGCGAGGAAAGTGATTCCTTCACATGTGGTGACTGCTATCAGAGACATGATTCCCTCTGTGGACTATTGAAAGAAAGAAATTCTGGTTGTCAACCTTTCAATTCTTTAAATCCATTATAAACCATTTTATGATACACCTCAAGAAATGGCTTTGATTAAAATTGTCGAAAATTTGGAAATTTCTTGTTGCAACCAATTTCTTCATTTCCCACAATGTTTTTTGTCAAGGAAATGTTTTCCGTCATGTTATAAAAAAATTAAGATTAATTCATACAAGACATAAATTATGACCTTTTCCAGTATCATCTTAGCTTATTTCCAAAGTCATAGTAAGTTGCAATAGAATAATAAGGACTTTAACAAGGAGTTATACAGTCCTTGGAATAAACATAGATCACGGGTGAAAATCAAGGGTGCCATATACATCACTAGTTTGTCTAACATGAAAGGATGGGATATGCATATATTATGTAATCATTTCCTGTATTGTTTAAAACACTAATTAAGACATGACCATGGCCTAAGTTAACCCTTTACCAAGCAATCAGTAGCTTGTCTTTCCGCTAGTGACTATTGTGATCTTTGAAAAAATTGAACTTAATGATAGCCACTATTTTCTGTTCAATTATCTGTACCTCCTTTTAACTCATTACAACTAAATCCTCTATTTTTACTCACAGTAGGAGAAAGTTGTGACAAATATTGGGGGAAAAGGAGAAATTGCTTGTGACTAGCAATAGCAAATTTTCTCAAATTTTTGAACCCTATTTACAATAATTATTCAATTTTGGCACAAATTAAGTTGTCATCTGCAACCTCTTTCAATAAAAAAAAACACTTTTTTTTTAATTTGATCTTAAAGTTTTTTGCCCAGTAATAACTCATTCATACGCAATCCTGTCCGTCTAAGCCCAACTTAAAAAAAAAATTCAAAAAAGATTGTGGAAAATGAAGAAATCGCTTGGTACAAGCAATTTCTTCATTATCCACAATGTTTTCTACAAAGGCAAGCAAACGAAAAATCAGGAGCATTAGTTGATACCTTAAGATCTATTGTACTGGAGAAATATTGAAGGATCCTAATGGAATCTCTAGCCTGGAATTGCTGGGGTCCCTTCCAATTTTAAGGGATCCCGGAACACTGTTAGTGTCGACCCCTTAATGTGTCTAAATGGATTTTTTGGTAATAAAAAAAAAAGGAAATACCTTCTAACAACCATGTAAAAGGAACATTTTGAAAATTTGTTGGAATTCTAGATAAACAGTATGTTTATGAGGGAAATATGTTCATATCAATAATAAACACAGGTCTAAGTTGTTGATAACAGCAATTAAATTCAGAGCACCTCTCAATTTGGACTAGTCTAAAATTATGTCATTTTGGAATGGGATCAATGAAAAATGAGAGTATGACTAGAGGAGAAAATGGTGAGAATAAGGGGAAATGACTTATAATTATTAATTTCTCATTTTGCCACACAGTTTTCGTGAATATGTCAAAATTGACCAATGGCTGGCCCGCCCTTTACTTCATAGTCTCCGCTCATGAACTCCAACAGGAAGTTCCGCTTTGATTTTTCACAGCGTTCTTTTGCAAAATTTATGCCAAGTAGCATGTAACAAAAAAGTAAAATGGTTGGTTGATGACCTAAACGTGGTAACTACAGCTTGAAAAGGCTGTAGTTACAATTTTTTAGCCGCCAAATCAAAAATAATAAAAAATAAAGGTAAACAAAAATGGCAACCAATGTCGGAGTTGATAAGCTCGGGTCAGGGCTGAATGAATTATTTGATAGGTCGGTATACTCCTCTATTTAAAGTCTCGTTTGGTCAATATATTGGAAGGACAATATCCGAGATGAACAAAATGGGAACCCTTTCAGTTCTGCTGTTTCACGAAAAATCGGTCCATAATGTGATTCTTTCATTGTTTTATATAATCCCAACCCCCACAACATATGGCCGAGATATCAATTTGTTCACCAAATTGATCTAACCGCTGTTGCAGCTTCTTCCTCGAAATTGCCCTAGCTGATGGTCGGCATGTCGGTTCTTCTTCCCGTCGGTTCTCCGAGATCAAGATTGTTGGCACGGCGTCAGGTTTCAATCGGAGTCGAAAGTTCTTAAAAACAACGTCATTTGCTAGTTTCGGGCTGATCAAAAACTTGAAATTAAAGTGTCTCACACAAAGCTTTGCATGACTCGGTGGCTCAAAATTTGTCACTGCTGTCCGCTATGAATTCACAACTTTTTTCTTTTAAAATCAATCGGAAACGTAAAAATGCTGATCCTCTGTGTCCCCGAGTCAACATTACAACCGTAAGCGGCACAGATCGTCATTATTCTCCTTTAAAATCGATTTTTTACGTATTATCGCCTGTATTTAGTATTGCCAAAACTCAATTATCATGCATACCTATGTTATCGTGCATGGCCCCAAAGGAGCCCCAGTGAACTTTGGTGACCTTATTTTTTCACAGGATGTTTAGTTTTTGGGGCCCGTAACTGTTGCTGTGAGAAACACCCATACTATACAGCACACTTAACTTAAACCCAAGGAGTTGCAAAATTTACCCCCAAATAATACATTTCACAAAATAGGGGACAGGGGATAAATTCATCATATGTTTTCATAACTCTTAACTAAAACTTACATCAAATAAATCTTCTAGATTCATTGTTTAAAAGAAAAGATGGATGACAAAAATTGAGACAATAAATTTGCTTCTTTTTGGTTGTCATAGACACTCTCTTTTGAAAGATGCATGATAACTGCAGAAGCAATTCAAAATTTCTAAATGGTCAACAAGGCAACTTTCAACATAAATTTCATGTAGAAGTTTAGAATAGAACTGGACAAAAACTTTACTAAAAGATAAATTAAATGTATGTAAGATATATAAAAACTATTTCACCAGATAAAAAACATTTTTGGATTGGTACTGAACCCCGGGTTCCTTACATGCACGATAATTGAGGTGAAGAGTATACAGCAACCATTGGACATGTAAAACAGATAGCTTCTACTATGACGTCACAAATGCAGGGGAGATAAGCGGTTTGGGGAAGGTACAGGGGAAGTAAGCGATGCGCTGTTTTGGGGCAGTATTAAATCTTGACATTTCGAATTGGTTTTTGTACATGTGCACGGTCTGCAATCGCGAAAATATTGTTTGTCTGTTAAATTAACACCATATACTTGAAAAATAATGAATGAAAAGAGAATATTAAAATTTCTTTGAATTTGACCTTTAATATTATTTCACCAGTGCGTGAAAATTTGTGGTTTTGTGGCAATGGGTTAAATGATAAAAGGAAAAGAAATCAAAACTGACATTCAATTCTTTTTGTGATGAGAAAATCATTTTTATTACAATTGAAGTAATACTTACCTGTTTCAAAGAAATAGTCAAATTCGATAGGTAAAAGGGCGTTTTATTTCGCGGAGTAAAATAGGCGCTTGAATCAGGAACATAACAGGGTTGTTACCTATATGAGGTATAAATTTGCTCATCCTTGACAGGCCAAAAGTAATAGACATGGTTAGGAGTTTGTTTGCGTGTATTAACTAACTCCACTAACAACTGACCTAGATTCTATCTTGAAGCGTGAGGAAATTATTTCTCTCATTTAAACAATTCATTAGACAATTTACCATGGATATATTAAGCTGAAGTTTCAAACAATTTTTCTTATTATTCAAGACTAAACTAAGGCTGCAGGCATTCAGCAAGTAATTAATTTTCTTCATCAGTGATGAAACAAGATGGAGGTGATCACATAGATTTTCATCTCAAGTTAATGAGGATGCGTGGAAATGAGCGATGCGTGAAAACTTGTTTCCAGTTCAATTATTTGAAATACCAGTTTTGAACCCCAAAAAACCTGACAGTTATCTTTAATCCAGGGTTATCCATTTGAGAAATATGGACAAAAATTTAATGCTTCAAGTGCTTTCAGCCCTTTGATTTTAAAACGATTTGAACAAAAAATAATCTGCATGATAAAGGTTAACCCATTTCTACACAATAACACTTTTTCATCCTTTTCCAAATAAGAGACAAGGTGAAGCTCAGCAATAGGATCGGATACATTTATTTTTCTTCATATTTGACTTCCTACATCCCATAACATTTACATTTGATGTCTTAACCCTTATACACACAACAACATTTGAGACTGGTCCAAATTGATATATAGAAGTTGCTTACTACAATTTCTATTTGATAAAATTTTAAAATTCTGCATCTGTTTGGTGGATAACAAAGAAATTGCTTGTAACAAGCTTCTGGTAGAAAATTGTGGATAACTGGTTAATTGCTTTTGTAATAGATGAAACATTTTGTCTGTATAGACAGAATGATCCATTTGTTACAACGGATCACCTTTACAGAACATCTTGACCCTTGTCATACTGAACCCAGAATATCACTGTTTTGCCATGCTGATGTGCAGGTTGATCTTTGTCTACACCACCTGTTAGTTCCTTTCAAGCTAGATATATTTATGGAATCAGTTGTCAAAGGAAATATTGACCAACAGTCACAGCCTTACAGTGCTCTGAGTCCTTTGATTTGTTGCATTACTTAACAAGGATTTTATTCAGCATGAAAAGGGTTAATATATTAGTCTCTGTGTTTTCTGTTTTATATGGGTTTACTGTAAAAGTAAAAGTCAAGTTAGAATTTCAAAAGCTTTGAATTCATAAAATGTTCTGCTTAAACCCATTACCAGATGGTTCAAAATTCAAAGATGTTGAAGACGTGAATTAGTTCTAGAGTTGATGGGTAGGAAACATTGTGGATAATGAAGAAATTGCTTGTAACACACTATTTCTTCATTCGCTATAAAAAACGGATTCTGTTGGAATGGGTTAAGGTTATAGATACAACATTAACATCAAGAAATCAAGACCAGTAAAATTTGAACAGATGGTTGAGATAGTTACTATGGTAACCATGCCTCTAAAATCACCTTATTTGACAATACCTGGATGCTTATCAATCAGAGACGGAAGAATAATGTAAAGTTTTTATCGATACATGTAACCCATTACTACACAATCCGCACAAGTTTTAACCCATTACCACACAATGACGCTTTCTGACACCCTAATGAGATTTGATCATTGAAAACTTTGTGAGAAAAGGAGAAATTGCTTCTCACAAGCATTTACTCTTTTTCTTCCAATTTTTTCTACCCAATTTGGCATTTATTTTCAAATCTTAGTGCAATGTAATATTATGTACTTCTAGGAATATCATTAAGAAAATATTGTAGGAAAAAGGGACGTAACATTTAAACTACGTTCTTTATCATAATGTTTTTACCAATTATACCAGACTCAGAAATTTTGGATAGGTCCGAATTGAAACAAGAGGGCAAAAATGGCCCTAAATCGCTCATCTAAGAATATTTCATAATTTTTCCAAAACTGATAAGCCTGACCTTACCATACCTCCATCATTTGCCAAATCAAAGTTTCACAATATCATCCTGCTAAGTTTGGCCTTTATCAGCCCAATGATTTAGAAGAAGAAGTTTTAAAACGAATGATTTTATGATTTCTTGAAGTCTGATAAGCCTAGCCCTGCCTAGTCCCTAATTTTTGCTGAGTGAAAATTTCCCTAACAAGTTCTAAAGACGGTCACCCAAGGAACAATCCTACTAAGTTTGGACTAAATCAGCCAAGTAGTTTGGGAGGAGAATTCTGATAAGCTGCACTTGCCACCCTCCCCCCCCATTTTTTCACAAGATAAAATTTCATGAATAAGTTTTGAAAAGGGTTACCAAAGAAATATTTCTATTAAGGTTGTCCAAGGATGTTGCAGACGATAATGAAAACAGGATGTCATTTGAAATGAAGCCATCCTATGTGGTAGAAAATATTATGGAAAAAGGAGAAATTGCTTGTTACAAGCAATTTCTTCTTTTTCCACAATGTTTTCTTGAGTAAAAAATCACAGGAACATAAAATCCTGTATTTGAACGGGAAAGGGTAAAGTTTGGACCAGTCTAAAATTTTGCCATCTTGTAATAGGTTCAGACAGAAGATAAGTATGAGGAACTTTGAAGTCAGAAATACTACTTGAAAGTGCAAATTTTGCTGACCAGTCAGCATTTTTGTTGACACTGATACCAATATGGCTTGTAAGCCAGCAAATGACATGGTACACGCTAACATCTCAGAAATGAATTCAAGGAGTGTACAAATTAGAGGATTCTCATACTTCTAACTTTGAATGTCCTTGTAAAACTGAAAAAGGAATCCAAAAGCATAATAATTCAATTTGATCTTGATTGCTCTAATAAGTAAAAGACAAGATCAATACCTTTGATTTAAGCTGAAAAGATGGAAGACTTGTGGAGGCCACATTTCAATTCTTAATCTTCATAACTGCAGCAGATGCAACAAAATTGCCATCTTTTGATCCATCAGTGTAGGTTGGTTTGAAAGAGAAATAATGCTCTTTCAACTCACATTTGGAGTGAAATGTAGTTCAAGGAGATTTTGTTGTTGTTGTTTTTATCAGAGTCTGCAAGCAGTATCAAGCCAATTGCCTCTATATACAAACTTTTTACAGGAGAGATTCTAAAAGCTCCTAGAGCAAGACTTTTGTGGATTTGATAAAAATGTTAACTCATTACCAGACAACAAAATTCATTGGTCCGAGTTCTTACGAGTAATTTCTTCATTTTTCCACAAGGTGTTCCTAACTCTTTTTTCTTGATGGGTGTCAGAAAGCATCATTGAGTGGTAATGGGTTAAAGTGCAGATTTAAGGTTGATCCATATAAAATACATTCATAGTCCAACTTTGAACATACAAGATATCAGTAAAACCTCATGACAATTTTATTATGATAGGCACACAAATCAGAATGTGCTACAGCTTTCAGGAAATTGCGATTTGGCACTTATTTTCCCATTTCAGCACAATTTAAAATGTCAGCAACTTCAATGAATTTGGACCAGTCTAAAATTTTATCATATGGTCAAGGTTTAACAGTTATCAAAGATCATTCCTATGAAATCTGGTTGGAATCCTACATTTTCCAAGCAGAATGCTTTCAATAGTTTTCATTATGTACAATGTATGGAATTTAGCACTATCCATAAAAGCAATGATTTTCAACAGATGGAGATTCTTTAAAAGAATCTGAAATAGGATAACTAAATTCCTATTGAATATGGTAGGATTCATCTTCTTGTTCCTGAGAAGATTTTCATTAAACAATATGCATGAAGTTGAGCCCTGCCAATAACATGCAGGCTTTTAAGCAATTTAATTCATCTTATTACTGGATCTGAGTTACCAAAAGATTACCCCTTTAAAATTTTGTTGAAATCCATTGACTAATTTATGGGAAGAAGATTTATTAGATTTTCAAAATATACCATATACATGCACTGAAAATTGACACTGTTCTGAAATCTGTTCTCATCTGATCAAATATCTTTGACAGAAAATCTGATAAATGGTCATCCAAGGATAATTCTTGTGACTTTTGTTGGAAATCAAAGCCAGTGGAGCTAAAATTGAAGCTATAGTAGAAATCAATTTCTACAACAGTATCTTAATTTAGTTGAAGTCACGGTGAAAAAAAAAAGAACTAATTCATAATGGTCTATTTCTCCTTTTCCAACGATGTTTACTTCAGTACAAGAGGACAAGAAGTGATGTAATTGATTACTGATTCATATCACTGTTTTGAACTTCTATTAAAGTAAATTTATGGAGAGGTAAAGACATATAACATACAAGAACTACCAAAATTGAATTCTGTGTCTTGACATGGTTTTACATTTAACTTCAAAGGGTTGTAACAAAAAGTTGAAGGTCAACCTATGACCCTGACCTTCAATGAAATGGTTTAACCCATTTCCACACAACGACGCCTTTTGAAGCCCCTTGTGTAAAAGGCTTTGCAAAAAATTGTGGAAAATGAAGAAATTGCTTGTTACAAGTACATGTAATTTCTTCATCTTCCACAATATTTTCTTTCCCAAAAGGTAAAGAATTATAAAATTTCATCAACTAAAATTAGTCCTCTGCAACTTCTTTCGATTTGGACCAGTCTGAATTTTTATGGAGTGGGAATGGGTTAAAAACAACAGGGATCATGTACACCCCTAAACAAATGTATGTGCTAGAATAGAGAGGTAGATCAAATCTGTGTCATTCTATTATCCTGACAAGGCTTTTAAGCTTTACCTATATATATATAAGAGTTAAAAGTCATCCAGTGACCTTGACCTTGCATGGATTGATCTGAAAATCCACCAGATCATTTACTGTGTCTGTGCCAAACCTGACAATTCTATCTTTATTTTGTGACAAGTTGTCATCCAGACAAGGTTTGGTTTACTGTGGTTTAATATAAGAGTTCAAGGTCACCCTGTCACTTTTAATGGATTGATCTGAAAATCATTAAGGATCATCCTTGTTCTTGGACAAATATCTGTGCCAAATTTGGAGATCCTAGCTCTATTCTGTGCCAAGTTGTCATCAGGAAAAGGATTGGCCAAAAGTCAAGTTCTAGTTTGCCTTGAGAGATCAACCTTCAGTTGATTGATCTGAAAATCTCAAGGGATCATCTACATAATGAGATGCATTTATGTGCCACATTTGGTGATTCTAGCCCTTTTCTCTGTCATCTTATTATCCAGACAAGGATGGACTATAGACTGAAAACAAACCAAAATAAGCAAAGCAAAATACCACGCTTTTTGAAGGGAGTATAGCAATTCTTTAGGAGCATAAGCGATAGGAACTGCCTGGCAATAGGTTTCTGCTTACATTTGAAGACAGAAATGTACATTTTTACCCTAATTACCATCATCTTTGATATTGTTGACCAGACAACAATATTTCAGACTGGTCTAAAGTGAAAGGAAATAAAGACAAAACTAGAGGAGCTTGAGCTCCTAAATAGCTCCACAGGCCTGTTTGTACTGATTAAAAAAATGTTGTTTTCAGGAATTCAATATAAACCAAATAATATTCATCATGTGCGGAAAATAAATCTTGTAACTAAAATGTTTTAATATTTCAAGCTTTTCACTGTTTTACAAAAGTCAATTCATTTACTAAGTCAGATGGAAAAGGTATTAATAGATTTTCGAATCAAAGCCCTGAAGGGCCTTGGAGTTGCGATAACAGACAGACTGTCTGGTATTCATTATTAAACATAATGCTGTTGGCCCTTGACTGACCAAATGAGATTTTATCCATGAAGAGGGACCAATTTAAGTAAATTCTGTGCGAGTTCTATTTTCAAAGCCTAGTGTGATTGGATCATGCATTTAGGTACATTTTCTTACATTTGACTTCATATCACACAGGTTACTTAAAAGAATCATGGATTATCCGAGGTGAATTGTGTTTTGAAATATGAATATTTTTTCCACTATTTATAGGCATTAGAGCATATTTCTTCTCAGTGTTGCACAAGCTCTGGAAAGCAGTTTTCAAATCATCTTTGTAAATGCAGAGGACTGAATTAATTAAGTAGAAAGTAAATTCTTCTTGTGTAAATCGCAATAGCTCTAGTGGCCTTTGGCCAGTAGAGCTAAAAACTAATTGGCTTTCGGTTGAACATTTTTGAGTACAGATGAAGAATTCAAAATAATCTTTTTTTCTGATTCATAGGAGTATACAAATAAAAAATTGTGGGTATCTTTAGAAGAATATATCTCAATTCGCTTGAACTTCAAAGGTTAAAAATATTTCACTCATATATTTACTTACACTGCAGGTAACGCAAGAAGGTTGGCAGAAGAATGACAGAAAATTGGTTCAAAAATGATTTGTACAAGAGAAACATTTTTATATTTAACCTTTAACCCTTGTCATGCTGAATCCCGGAATATTCCTGTTTGAGCAGGAGGTATAGACAAAGATCAGCCTGCACATATGTGCAGTCTAATCTTAGTCTACACCACCTGCTTGTCTCTTTCCAGACAGAATCATTCATAAGATCTCTTTTTAACCCATTCCCACACAACCAAATTTTAGACTGGTCCAAATTGAAAGAAGTTGCAGACGACAATTCAAAGTTGTTGAAATTTTAAATGTTTTCATCTTTTGGGATAGAAAACATTGTGAATAATGAAGAAATTGCTTGTAACAAGCAATTTCTTCATTTTCCACAATGTTTTCTAAAGCCGTTTTATTGAGGGGCATAAAAAGGAGGGATTGAGTTGGAATGGGTTAAAAAGAATATTGACCTGCATCTAGTGATTCCAGTCCTTTGATTTTGATGCAATTCTAAACATATTTTTTATTCAGCATGACAAGGGTTAGATGTCAAACAGAAGAAGAAACACAGAAATTATGGTAAACAGCATTTGAGAAAACCATGACCTAGTTCAGCGTTTCAATCCATCTTGTCCCTACGTCAAATCAGCCTTTCGAAGATATGTCAATAATCTGGGATATAACCATTGTCACGGTGATTAATGCCTTTATTCCTCACAAAATAATCTTTATGGATTGTCTCGAAATCAAAGAACAAATTGGATTTAAATCAGGAATCAACATTCTCGTTTAGTGTCTAGGCAGGATATTAACAAGTGCCCATGTGTCACACACCGAAAAGGTGCTGATAATAGCCTGCATTCACAGGGCTCTGCAGAGTGGGCGACTCAGGCGAAAAAGTCGCCTGGTTTCATAAAACTTCGCCTGATTTGCTGATCAAAGCGAAGTCGAAGTCGCCTGGAATTTTCGGGAAGTCGCCCGGATACCACAGGTGATAACCAAATCTGGCCCAGTGGCTATAAAAGTAGGGGACAGTGTGCAATTATACAACTGTCGGTCGGAAGCCCTTTGATCGTAATTCAAGCGTGTAATGATAGTTGAGAGGCCAGTAGATTATCAGAAATAGGGGTATGTTCTGGCAGCCAATAGTCAACATGCTTGCTTCATTCACACCTACGCTGATTGGTTTCGGCAATCCTGTGTATACTCTCGGCACTAGAAATCTTTATTTAAAATCCTTTCCCTTCTTCAGTTTTAATTATTTCTGTAAATTAAGTTATCATCAGTCTACGAAATGTGTTGCTTACTTTCACATAATGAGAATAATGGTCGACATTTACGGACGCCATGTCATTTACCAGAAGTCAAATTTTTTTTAAAAATTTGAAATCTTGATGAAAAATAATTCTGCCGAAAATCTACGTAGAGTAAATTAATTTTTCATTGGAATCCTTCAATTTGAGTTATCTGCTTTAATTGTAACAAGTGAAGAAAATGATGGCAAACAATTTAAAGGCTGCTACGATCTTTTCCTGAGATTCTTGTTATGATACATTCTATCTAAAAATTAAATTTCACTTACTTGTGGTGGTAATAATTCCTTTAAATAACATGTAATCCTATAAAATGGAGCAAATTATCCTGTGTTAACCCTTTCCTGTTTTTGGGAATTTTAGACTAGTCCAAATTGAAAGAGGTTGCAGATGACAATGAAAACTTGATGCCATTTGAAATGAAACCATTCTATGTGGTAGAAAATATTATGGAAAAAGGAGAAATTGCTTGTTACAAGCAATTTCTTCTTTTTCCACAATGTTTTCTCAAGTATAAAATCACAGGAACGTAAAATCCCGTAGTTGAACGGGAAAGGGTTAACTTTAAACCTCTGCATGTACAGAGTCTGGTTTGTGTACTGAGCAGTAACCCTTACCCTTTACACACTATAACTGACTTACCGGTAATCACAGAGGACCTTTTTTGACCAATTAATGACAATTTTTATCCATTTATATGTTATCAGGTAAAGTGCACAGACTTTAACTCATTACCACAAAATTCCCCATTTTGACATCTTGAAATGTTTTTATGGGGAACTGTGAAAAAAGGAGGAAATGTTTGCAGCAAGCAATTTATCCTTTCCCCACATGTTTCTACCCTTTTTGGCACCTTCTTTCTTATCTAAGCTCACTGTGAAATGTCTTATTTAGCTTCTTTCAATTTGTGCCAGTCTGAATTTTTTCTTCGGTAATAGTTTGATTTTGATTAAATACATGTTGTTACAATAAAGTCTTTTCTCATTTTCTGCTTCAAATAGAAACACTACTCATTTCATTCAGACTGCCTATACACTATTTGCATCTTTTTTTATTAGTTGACATTTTTTATCAAATATGAATCTATTATGAAGTATTAAAAAAAAAATTCAGAATCAAACTCTTGAATTCTCAAACCTAAAAAAAGAAAAATACAAAAGTATTTGTTCACAGGAATAAGGTCTTTATGGAGGACTGAAAGGATAAGCAGTATTTTCTATGTTTATTGCATGATACATAATATAAAATGCAACTACTTGGTTGTAAAGCTATTTTATTTTCTGATAGAAATGAGGAATACACGCAAAAACTTAATTTTTAATGCGATCCACCACTTCTCCCCATTTTGAAAAACTTCTCCCAATTCTCAGACTAGTGAGAAGTGACTTCTCCCCAAATTCTGGGAGTCTGCAGGGCCCTGATTCAGTTGACTATATAGGCCCAGGGCTGTTGGTCTGACCCCCTAAATTTGATATCACAAATAATTCCACAGAATCAATATTTAATTCATTGATGTTAGTATAAATGACAGATTATAGCATACTCAAAAATACCAAAATAAGTGAAAATTGTGTACATAATTTCCTACGGACCCATTTAATATGTATGGCGCCCCGCAGCCAAATATAACTCATATGGCGTGATTCAAGTATCATTTGTATGAAAGCTCAATTGCATCGTTTATAATTTATTTCATCAAAGATAAGTGACATGAGATTTATATTGCATTTGAAGATTCATTTCTAAGAAATACAAAATGATGTGAAGATACACTGTCCTTTCAAATTTATGGTCTTTTAATCAAAACTGACGATCTCATTGTTTGTTTGTATCGTTGCTATTTTCGCATAGAATGTGGTTTGCTTGTAAAATCAAAAGTTTTGAAGAATTTACAATAATTTTGTAATGAAACTTTCAAAATGAAGCCACCTTTTAAAAGAGTGTCCAAAGAGATAAAATTTGGCCTGATAACACAGAATTGGCCTATTAAGAAATGGGACTGTCAGGATGGTTATTCGTCCGGGGCCATCAGAAGATTACAAGAGATAGTAAAATCGTGCCACAATAAGGAGTACCTTCACACCTTTGGTCTGCCGCAACTCAAAAAATTCAAGGTATATCATTAAATGGACTTTAGCCACAACCATAAAAGCCAAGTTTTTCAACCAATCAAAATTAATTGATGAAATCTTAAAAAAGTTACCAGAGGATCATACCAGTGTTGAAATCCACCAACTGGCTTCTGAGAAAAAGATTTTCAAAGCTTACGTAATATATGGAAATCGGCCTGCCCATTTAAGCCATGTTTTTCATTCGATTAAATTCTTTGAAGGAATCTGATAAATGGTCATCTCAGAATCATTCCTGTAAAATTTGATAGAAATATGGTTGCTGGTTTCTGGAATCTTTTAAAGGGTTTCACCATTAATGGAAATTAGCCTGGCCATGTTTTGCATCCAAACAAAATTCTTTGCAGGAATCTGAAAAATGGTCACCCAAGGAACATTCCTGTAAAATTTTGTTGAAATCCATCCACTGATTTCAGAGAAGATTCTTAAAGCTTTTGCCATTTTTGGAAATTAGCCCCACCCATTAAAGCCATTTTTATCACCCCATCAATATTCTTTGAAGGAATCTGATAAAGGGTCAAGTAATGATCATTACTGTAAAATTTGGTTGAAATCCATCCACTGGTTTCTGAGAAAAAGATTTTTAAAGGTTTCACCATATATGGGAATTAGCCCAGCCCGTTAAAGCTATGTTTTTCATCTGATCAACAAAAAGAAGGAATCTGATAAAGGGTAACCGAAGGATTATTTCTGTGAAATTTGGTTGAAATCTGTTCAGTTCTTTCTGAGGAGAAGATTCTTAAAGAAAAAAGTTTACGGATGGACAGACAAGGACACAACACCATGACAATAGCATGCTGGCTTTCAGCCAGTAGAACTAAAAATTGTCTGACAATTAGAGAATTCTTACCCTGGCATCCCATGATCCCGCTCCATATGGTTAGGGAGGGGCTGGGAGGGCATCCTGGGACTTGGGAGTCGTATTCTGTCCAGTATTGCGTTCACCAATACAAGAAAAATTGGTAGGGTGTTGTGGTTTCACTACACTCTTGTTTTCACACCTGAATATATATGAAGTCATAGGTTTATAACATTTAATTAAGGTAGTCTACTCTAATGTGCTGTATTGGATGTTGCATGACATTGGGATTCCTCAGGTAATCCCAATGTCATGCATTCCTTCACTGTCGAAAGATGACCAAAATGTTGTATCTGCAGCTTATTCCTGGAGAAGTTATGGCATTGAATCACCCACCGACTATTTGTATTTGAATTGAACGCTTTATGATTCTGTATCCTGTCGCCTTTCTTTTCATTGTTTTTTTCTTTTTCAGACAGAAGTGATGGCCCAAAATCACAGAAATGTATCAGCCAATTTATTGTCTATTTTGTTGTATTTATCGAATAAAATATTTGAAATTGAAACTAGTCCTTGTTATTTGCTTAGGGACATGACATAAAACTTCAGAAAAAACATCCCAAAGGAAATCATGCATTTGAGACGTCGTCCGTCTTCTTCCAAAACATCGTCACCAAGAAGAATTGTATATACAGTCGAACCTGTCTTAAGCAAGCGGTCAAAGGATTTGCCAAAACCGCTTGCTTAAGACTGGAGCTTGCTTAATACAGGTCAGCCTGATGGCGGGATATTTGTATAACAAAAAGATAGGGTGGCTAGAAAGTATTCATTTTCAGTAAATAAATAACAAGATAAAAGCTCATTCAAACATATTTTTTTGATTTTGGAAAGAATACAAGTAGGCCTATATACTCATGAAGTGGATTAGATTATCAATCGAAATTAAAAAGGTTCAAATTGGATAAAACTACTCAAACGGTCGTGATTAATTTTTGCAAAGATCGAACAATGACATAATATCGGCCGGTCAATTGAGGATCAGTCTGCTCGATATTTTTGATTATTGCGTAAAACACTATATTTCAATATAATTCCAATTAGAATCTAGTCAGAATTAGTCTCTGAGCGAGTTTGTTCACTCATTTCTCCTCTAAAACTGCAAAAAAAACTCTGAACGAATACGAAAATAGATTACTTTCCGAGAACAGTAATTTCGATCGTCAAACTCGATTAAACTTTATTGATAAAGTTCATAAAATTCAATCACTGAATAAGAGCAAAATAACAAAACTAGGCATTTTGATGACTCCGTTGTTATCTACAAAACACCTCTTAATTGGCAACGCGTGTGAATGTATATCTGATTTTGACACTTGAATAGATAATCCCAAAACAATTATGCGCCGTGATAATTACTTATCCGTGAAAATTGCCATCGGCCCGAAATTGACCGTAAACTTGGGCTATTTCAAAAAATGGGACACAATTTTGACAGCCGTTGACCCCGTTTTAGAGGTGCTTGTTGAATACAGGTAAAAATTAGTGTAAAAATATTTGGGGGCATTGAACTGGCCGTTAAAGACAGGTGCACGCTGAATGGAGGTGACCGGATGACCAGGTTTGACTGTATACAATGCTTTGTTTGGATGTTGCAGTCTCATCTGTTTAGTTGATGGGCGATAAAAAATTTGTAACTACAGCTAGATATAGCAGTAGTGTTATTTTTTGTCGACCAACGGGGATAATGATTTCATAACGACCTGGAACCATGTAAAGGTTGAACAACATAATGTTGATTGATCTCCATACAAAACAAATAAACTCATATGCAATTTGTTCTGATTTCTTCACCTCCCATTAGATTCATTCTCTAAAAGTACACAGTCAACTGAAAATAAATGAACAAATACATTATTTAATTGGATAACGTACAAACAAATTCCATCAAATATTTAACAGATCGAGTAGGGATAAAGGTCAATTATTGCATCATCTCAAATGCATACCTGGCCCTATTTGTTTTTTAACTGTAATGTTATTTTTGTGAATCTATGTAAAGCTGTTATTATTCTAGTGTTTAGCTGTGCATATTTATGAGGATTCTATTACTGGAAACTTTAAATGAGATAAATTTTGGATTAATCACACATTTGTTGGCATTTTATAAATTCCTTAGACTCGTTCGTAAATCTCCCATATATATGACAGACTTTCGCCAAAGTACAGTTGTAACCCTTTAAGTTCGGACACTAAGGAAAATAATTTCCTTAATTTTCAAATACGGTAATTGACAAAACAAGATAAGTAAAATTATTTCAGGAAAAATTCATAAATTTCATATTAAAAGATTGTTGAAGCTTAAAATTGTTTGTCTTAGTTTTTCTACGTTTGTTAAATTTAAGTAGATAACTAGAATGAAAGGATTTTATTGAAAATGATTTTTTTCTTTGTGTAGCTTTACAGGAAAACCAGTTTTCATCACCAAGATTTTATTTTTTTATCAATAAATTTTGAACTTTGGTTAATTGTATGGCGTCCATAATAACATTCGCCATTATTGTCACAGCCTGAAAGTACACAACAAATTTCATAATTTGATAAAATAAACATAATGTGCCACAGAAATAATTGAATTTTCAGAAGGGTTTGATAGCCAAAATTTTCTCGAATGCCAACGGTATGCAAGGGCTTGCAACCCAGGTTTGCGCTGCCGATCGCCATTGTCGCCAAATGCGACAAAAATAAAATTCTGGCGCAAGTTTTTTTCATTTGGCGAAAGTTCGTGGCGCCAAAAAAAAGAAAAGATTTTGTTATACATACTTTTACTTTGACTAATCTCCGGAAATTAAGTCCGAAGGCCAAGTGTGTCTAATTGCTCAAGGGCTTGTATATTGGGTCAATTATGTCATCAAGTCTGACACAAGACTAACACATCACCAAATTTAATTACAGTTCTGATTGACAGCCAATCAGATGAATAAAATGCGCTCATTGGTCAGCGAGTCGTATTGATATTTTGATGTGGGCGTGACTTGATATTATGGAGGAGCCGATGAAACTATCACATAATCAATCAGAAGACCTCAATTATCACGCATAAATAGGGTTTCTATAAGAGAAGTGTAGTTAAACTGGCCGCCATTTGCCTTTTCCTGATGAAATACAATTGCCGAATTCGGGCATGTTTTCGTATATTTCTGCTGACAGTTTCAGTCAGTTTCTAATCTCGGCACCGCTACTGCGATTCCTTGCTAAAACACTGAATCATCATTTATGGGTCATTAGAAGGATATTCTGATGAACTGTTGATAGAAACAGTGGTAGTTTATCAAAATTTGACATAAATTTCAAAAGTTATACTGTCCCAAAAGCAGACGAACCATTTCTTTTTTGTTCATTTGTACCCAAGAATGTTCAACCTTAAACCGATTTTTTTTAAATTACAGAAGTCTACATTATTTTATTATCAAATCAAGCATATTTTACAAGGTTAATTACTATTTCCTTCTCTCTTTTTTCTCATCAAAGTCTCGATTTTCTAATCAAAGTACTGAAAGCACTGATGAAATATGAGTAAAAATCAATGCCGGTGTATGACTTAGCTACATTCATTAAAGACAAAACAACAAACGAATTGCCACACTAAAAACCTGTATAATATGCACATTATCTATTTGACAGCATATAAGTTAAGAAAACAACAGTGCAGTTAAGAAAAGCTCGATGAAATGCTCCTCAATTTGGCCCCAACTTTTTCCATTTGGCCCCAACTTTTTAATTTGGCGAAAGTGATGGCGACAACTTTTTTCAAGCCAGAGCTAATCTTGCAACCATCCATTCAGTGGGGTTGCAAATAAAGCAAGCATGTCACCTATCGATACATCTTGATTTACGATAACAGGGCTTCCGATCAGCAGTTGTATAATCGATTTACTGCCCCCTAAATTGATAGCCTCTCAGCAAAATGCTATTATCACCTATCGTAACGAGACGACTTCCAATATTTTCCATGCAACTTAGACTTCGCTTTGATCAGCAACTCTGGCGAAGTTTTATGAAATCAAGCGACTTCTTCGCCCACTCTGCAGTGCCCTGGACCTGAATCCACTGACAGAAGAGGACTCAAATCTTGTTGCTTCCACTAGACTTACAAGGTTTTCTATCTCAATAATGAAATTTCAATTTAACCCATTCCCACACAACAAAATTTTAGACTTGTCGAAATTGAAAGAAGCCACAGACAACAATTAAAAGTTGATGAAATTTTAAATTTTTTAACTTACTAGAAAGGAACATTGTAACAAGCAATTTCTTCATTTTATACAATGTTTTCACAAATGTTTTTCTTGAGGGATGTCCAAAAGCGTCACTGTGTGGGAATGAGTTAACCAGTTAAATCTTTGGTCTGACAAATTTTCCGGAGTCCTTCACTATGTCTACACACAATGATCAATCCTTCTTTTTAATGCCCCTTATCTAAGAAAAGTGTAAAGGGAAACATTGTATGTAATTTTTGCTGCACCATCAAAAGAGTTTCGGCCATTTTGAATCAAATATCAGCCATTTTTGCTGTTTGACAAAACGATAGTAAAACAGAATACCGTAATATACCGTTTTGACAGCATGACAGTGGTAAACAATGTGATGTAATAATAGATCACATGACCAACCAAATGTGAAGGCTGCCAAACTTAGGAATTTTTATACAAACTGAAAAGAAACCGGTATTAAATGATTGATACAATTGATATTTTTATTATTTTTATGGAACTTGTCCATAATACTAGCATATATATGAAATTGATCCGTAGATAATTGCTTTTCACAAACGAAACAATGTTAGGATTTGCAACTAAGCGCAATGAAGGAGGGAGTCTTAGCCCTCGCCAGCAGATTATCAGTAAGAGGGCTACGACATAGCAGTTAATTCTTCCGGTTACCAGTCAACTCCCCATTGAATCACTTTGCCCGGTCAACTAGGTCCGGTCAACTTGGCCCTAATACATAGTATGTAGTAATGCAAGAATATTGAATAATATATGAAACTTTTGTAAAAAATAATATCCCGTAACTTATTTTTTGCTTATTAATTTATTTTCTTTTATTGAAATAATTATATTGTTAACATATTTGGAATCAGGACCGAGAAAAATGGTTGTGGTTTTGCAATGCAATTTTATATTTACAACCACTTAAAATCAAATTGACCGTCATTACATATATGTCTCTATTCCACCTTGTTAATTAACCAGAATATTTTGTTATTATTTGGACGTATTCACACACCAAAAACGAAGCAGATGAAAATAACAGTTCCCTCTCCCCTAAATATTTCTTTCATGAAAATTCGCCAATCACTCATACTGTACCATATATATTGGGGCCGAGTTATACGATGGGCTGAGTTGCCTGTGGGCAGAGTTATAAATGGGCCAAGTTGACCGGTCACCAATTCTTCCTATGAACATCTGTTAATCATTGTTCCTAACCAGTCTTCCTTTAAAAGGTCTTGTCTATTTCTTGTTAAGAAATTTGCATAGTGTCATATCAGTATATATTTTTCACTTTATTCATGGAATAGCAAGAGATTCTATGTTCAGAGCTCCAGATAGGATTATCCTTGCCTTTAAAATCCGAGAAAACCCAATTGTAATTTTTTTGAAGGGTAAATACTTCTTGACTCAAAAGTATCTGGGGCTGTGTATAATTGATGCTTGTACGGTTTTATTTACATTTCCCCACCCACTTTTTTGCAGAGGCCTTTGTTCCAGTTCGGTCAACCATTTGCGTAATGCATGGATTATTGAGATCAACATGTATTCGATACCATACAAAATGTTGTTACCTGTGTATAAAATATCAAATATTTGAAGCACAGCATTCGTTAAGATGATTTAAGTGATAAATTGTTTTTCAATAAAAGACAGGAAGTGCAATTAATTTATTAGTATTGCATGCTGGGAAGACACATCAGATGACTCGTCCCCAAACCACTTCGAGCGCAGCTGGTGACGAAACTGTATAAAGAACAGTAAAATTTCGTATCGAGTATCATTCTTGATTGCAATTTCTTTCCCTCAAATATAAGAGCAAAAAATATACATACCGTACAAAATTCGAAAATTGTGCAAGGAGCAGTATCGGACTTTCGTTCAGAATCAGGATAACAAGGAAACTTAAAAAATGGATTTCAACATTCTGACTCTTTGTACAGTTTGTGTATTAAACTTTGTGTTTACTTTAAGTATTGAACTGACACATATTAAGGTCGATACAACAAGAATAACCAGAACGATCAGTGACAGATTTATAAGCGTTGCAATTGATTCTGGTGTGATAAAGAGACACTGGGGAACGTTTCAACCAAGGTTGTTTGCCTTTTCTTCTATTCACTTTAAATAAGGCTTGGCTTACATGTAACATGAATCTTTAGCATGTTAATTGGTTACATGTGACGTAGCTGCGATATCGTAGCCCTCTTTCTGATAATCTGCTGGTGATATATCAGCTATACAACCTGTAATTCCATTAAAATGGAGCCGCCGTCATAGCGCAGTTGGTAGCGCATCGGACTGTCAATCTCGAGGTCCCGGGTTCGATCCCCGACGGCGGCACTCATCCTTTCTGACTATTTGTCTCTCACTAATGGGTCGATAATCGTAGACCTATGTCGGATAGCAGCTGGAGGCTAGGAAAGGATGTGATGGTGGTACTGGTGTGAGAAATACCAGGAATCCATTGTTAGGTGCTCCAGCCGCCTCGATATAACTGAAAGATTGTTGAAAGCGGCGTAAAACCCCATTCAAACAAAACAAATCCATTAAAATGGATAAAATTGGCATTGTTATTAATTTTAGACAAATATCCCAAACCTAGAATTTGCTTTGATTTTTTACCATATTGTTATTAAATTAACCCTTTCCTGTTTTTCAAAATTTTAGACTTGTCCATTTTCAAAGAAGTTGCAAACGACAATCAAAAATGAGTGCAATTTGAAAAGTAACCAACCTGTAGGATAGAAAATATTGTGGGATAAGAAGAAATTGCTTGTTACAAGCAATTTCTTCTTATCCAACAATATTTTCTCAAGTATAAAAAACTCAGGGTCGTAATATCCAGGGATTAACCAGGAAAGGGTTAAAGGAGTTTAATAGATTTTTTTTTTAATAAGCCTTGATAAATAAAGGACTTTTCCTAGTATTTGAAATTGAGGCGTCATCAAGTCCTTGACCCCTTGAACATTACTTCTTGACTTGAATATGAAATCTAATGGGTCAAGAAAGAGTATAAATTGTAAGATTTAAATGCTAATTGACCGTTTCTTGTAAAGCTATGAAGTATGTACTTAATTTGTACAATCTTCAATTACAAATAGAATACATCATTTTGATATTTAGGGATAAACCCTATTTTGACCTTTAGGAATTTTTCACAAGGGGATCATTTTGACCTTAGAAACCCTGGTTTGCGAGTCAAACACATGCTCTGCATTTAAAGAAGTTTGCCTATATCTAGGTGTAATAACCTATTTGACACAGTCAAGTTTTTATGACGCCCCAAAAGATGAGGGCTTTCGAAAACATTATGGAGAATGAAGAAACAAAAAATTAAGAAATTTGTCAACTGAAAATTGTTGTCTACATCTTTGAATTTGGACCAGTCTAAAATTCTGTTTTCTGGTAATGGGTGAAGGGATTCAGCACTTATATATATATAATACTATAGTGTATTATCAACTGTTCAATCCATTCAAAGTACTTAAAGACCTAGTTTAAGGAATGGTGTGTATGTTGGACCCCTACTGATAAGCTAAAGGCCTTATCTGTAAATCACTTCAGGGGGTTAATCATTCTGTATATTGCATTGATGACCATGGTCAAAATTTGTCAATATTAAGCAATAGCTGCACTGATGAGAATCTGATAGAAACAAAAGTAAAGTTATTTTTAAATTTTATCTTATCATTTTTGTTGTGCTTTGAATATTTAAAATCAATTTCAAATTATTGAATGAAAAGTGACTAAGTTTCAGAATGCTGGATTGAATGTAATTGAAAGAAATTTACATGCATTATTTTTTTTATAATTAAAAGACCTAGTTTAAAGGCCTAGTTTAATCCTTCTTTATTTGACCCCCCCCCCAAATGAGATATACAATTAACCACCCGCTGAGAATTAACGACCTTATCTAATAAGGAAGCTATATACAGTATACAAGGGATTAAATCTGCTGTATTACCATGGATAAGTGTGGCATATATTTGCACTTTCTTTGTGGCTAATTTGTCTCTTGAAATAAATTTAAATTTTATTTGGTTATAATTGTTCATGAATGATAAGTCCTGATTTTTAAGACTTTTTCAAAGTGCAGGAGACAGTTAAATACAAAATATTAAGCTATTGTTATCATAACAGATCAGGAATAGCAACTGGAATAATTTGGATAGAGAACATTGAGAAAAGAGGAGAAAACATTGGTTTATCTGATTTCACCTTTCGTCTCAATATTTCAACACTTTTTCTCTTTTATTAAATCGAACTTTTTTAGTTTGTAAAGGAAATACTTCAATATTCTAGGCCAGGAGATAAATCAAAATGGACAAAAGAATTTTTACCAGAATTCTTACTTTACCACAATGTTTGAAGAAACTATTTAACCGCTTAAATTACAAAAAAAAGTAATGCATGTAAAATTTCTTTCAATTACATTCAATCCATCAATCTGCAACTAAGTCACTTTTCATTCAGTAATTTGTAATTGATATGAAATTTTAAAAGCGTAAAAAATGATAAGATGAAATTTAAAAAGATAACTCTTTGTTTTCTATCAAATTCTCATCAGCATAACAATCCTTAAACTAGGTTTAAAGGCCTAGTTTAATCCTTCTTTATTTGACCCCCCCCCCCCAAATGAGATATACAATTTACCACCCGCTGAGAATTTAACGACCTTATCTGATAAGAAAGCTATATACAGTATACAAGGGATTAAATATGCTGTATTACCATGGATAAGTGTGGCATGTATTTGCACTTTCTTTGTAGGTAATTTGTCTCTTGGGAATTAATTTTGAATTTTATTTGGTTATAATTGTTAATGAATAAGAAGTCCTCATTTTTAAGACTTTTACAAAGTGCAGGAGACAGTAAAAATACAAATTATTAACAATTGATATCATAACAAATCATGAAAAGCAACAGGAATTACTTTGATAGACAACATTGAGAAAATAGAAGAAAGCATTAATTTTTCTGATTTCCCCTTTCGTCTCAATATTTCAACACTTTTTCTCTTTTACTAAATCAAACTTTTTTAGTTAGTAAAACTGCGATAATATTCAGGAAATATTTCAATATTTCAGGCCAGGAGATTTTAGTTTTTAGAACTGTGATGATATTCAGGAAATACTTCAATATTCTAGGCCAGGAGATAAATCAAAAGGGAATAAAAATATTTTTACCAGAATTCTTTCTTTACCACAATGTTTGAAGAAACTGTTTAACCGCTTAAATTTAAAAAAAAAAGTATTGCATGTCAATTTCTTCCAATTACATTCAATCCAACAATCTGCAACTTAGTCACTTTTCATTTAGTAATTTGACTAGGTCTTTAAGGAATGGTGTGTATGTTGGACCCCTACTGATAAGCTAATTGCCTTTTATGTAAATCACACCAGGGGGTTAATCATCTTATATATTCCATTTATGACCATGGTAAAAATTTGTCAATATTATGCAATAGCTGCACTGATGGGGGGGGGGGGGGGGAGGTCAAATAAAGAAGGATTAAATTAGGACTTTAAGGGTTTTAACAGTTTCTTCAAACATTGTGGTAAAGTAAGAATTCTAGTAAAAATACTTTTCTCCAGTTTGATTTATCTCCTTGCCTGAAGAGAAAAAGTATTGAAATATTGATACAAAAGAGGAAATCAGAAAAATCAATGTTTTGTCTCCTTTTCTCAAAGCTGTCTATCCAAGTTATTCTAGTTGCTATTGTGTTCTGTTATAAAAACAATAGCTTAATATTTTTATTTTTCTGTCTTTGGCACTTTGAAAAAGTCATAAAAATTAGGACTTATCATTCATTAACAACTATATCCAAATAAAATTCAAAATTTATTTCAAGAGACAAATTAGCGACAAAGAAAGTGTGAATATATGCCACACTTATCCATGATAAAGCAGATTTAATCCCTTGTATACTGTATGCAGCTTCCTTATTAGATAAGGTCGTTAAATTCTCAGCGTGTGGTTAATTGTATATCTCATGGGGGGGGGGGTCAAATAAAGAAGGATTAAACTAGGCAAACCACCAACTTTAATTACTTGGTAAGTTGTCCAGTCTGCAATCCATACTTCTTAATAAGATGAACACAATTTATCAAAGTAAACATGTACACATAAATTGATCTTGATTAAGTCAGTTGGATTTAAATCAAAGGAATGTTTGTTTAATAGGCATGCATAAAAAAGGCATATCCATGGAATCACCATGGTTTCATCTTCTACGTCTGTCTGTCCGTATATATGTCCACTGGTATGTCCGTCCTACATTTATGGACAAATTTGAATGAAATTTTCACATAATGTTCCTAGTCATCTGACCTCGTGCATAATAAGGATTGTTGTTCAGTATAATTAATGGGGTAAAGTCCAATGTGTTATTTTCATTCTTCTTTCTTGTTCATTATGTATGCATTCTTCTTTAAGCAATAAGCATCCTTAACCCATTCCCAAACGATAAAATTTTAGACCAGTCTAAATTCAAAGAAGTTGCAAATTGATGAAATCTTTAAAACCTTTGCCTTTTGGGGTAGAAAACATTGTGGATGATGAAGATTTTGCTTGTAACAAGCAATTTCTTCATTTTCAACAATGTTTTCCAAGGCTTTCATATTTAGGGGCATTTAAAAGCGTCACTGTGTGGGAATGGGATATCAGAATACTTTAACTGAAAACTTGATAGCCCGTAGAGCGTCTCAAGCCCTCATGGCCCTCTTGTTTGAAATTTTTTAGGCTGTTTCAACAACAGTTGAAATGGGTTTTGGCCATTTTTACTAAAGTACAAACTGTTTTGACTAAATTACTGGCTGTTCTGACTTTATGCTGCTTTGACTTTGGGTCATTTTGACTTGCACCAGTCATGAGATGGTTACCCTTAGTAGATTATTAGCTTGAAAGTGGGAGGTACAGGGTTAGACTTCCTGACTTGCTGTGTGTTTCTCTTTCTGTGAGATAATTGTGCAAGGAAAAATGAAGGAAAAATTATGTTAACTTACAGTCAACTTACAGATTTATGATTGTCTAGATTGTAAAGGTTGTTAAACTATTCAAAGATTGCAAAATAACTTGGCACATTTGGGCACAGATGTTTTCCCAGTCATGCATAAAGCAGTGTTGGATTCCCCAAAGTTCTAGGTCATGTGATAAAATTGGATTGTCTGAGGCATATCTGATATATATTTCTAAATTGATTTCATAATGACTTGGCACATTTGTTCTCCAAGTCATTCATAAAGTTCTGCTGGGTACTCCCAAGGTCAAGGTCATGACTGAAGTGACAAAATTGCCCTTTTCTGGAGCATATCTCCTACAACTGTGATTGGAATTCAAAACACCATGGTACAGTTGTTCCCCTTGAAGAGTACTAGTGTCATGCATTAACCCATTCCCACTTGACAAAATTTTAGACTGGTCCTAATTCAAAGAAGATGCAGACGACAATTTCAAGTTGATGGAATTTTGAATTATTTCGTCTTTTTGAATAGAAAACATAGTGGATAATGAAGAAATTGCTTGATACAAGCAATTTCTTCATTTTCCACAATGTTTTCCAAAGCTTTTTTCTTGAAGGGTGTAAAAAGGAGGGATTGAGTTGGAATGGGTTAAGTTGTAATGGAGACTTTCAAGATCATAGTCTCAACTGAAGGTCATGTAGCAAACACTCAATCAGGGGCACCTATGTCTGTGACCCATTTCTAGTCTAGAACTCTAATCTCACTGAAATAAACTTACATGTACTATAGAATACGTTTATATATACAAAATAAAACAGAGTTTAACTTAAAATTAAATTAAAGCAAAGAGTTGCTCAAGAAATGTCATTGCTTTTTAGCACAAAGTGCTCATGGTGAGCTTTTGTGATCGTTGAATGTCTGTCGTGCGGCGTCAACAATGGAAGTGTTTACACTCTAGAGGCCACAGTTTTGGCCTAATCTTCATGAAACTTGGTCAGAATAATTGTTGGTCATGACGATGAGCCCTATTGATTGTGGGAGGATTCTATTCAAAAACACAGGAAAAGGGGCCTTAATGACAATTTCTTTGTTTACACTCTAGAGGCCACAAATTTCGCTCAATCTGCATGAAACTTTGCCAGAATAATTATTAGGCCATAAAGATGAACCCTTTTGATTATTGGAAGGATCTTCCAAAAACACAGGAAAAGGGACCTTAATGACAATTTCTTTGTTTACATTCTAGAGGCAACAGTTTTGGCTTAATCTTCATGAACCTTGGTCAGAATAATTGTTTGGTCATGAGGACGAACCCTATGGGAGGATTCTAACATAAAACATGGAAAAAGAGGCCTTAATGACAATTTCTTTGTTTACACTCTAGAGGCAACAATATGGCTAAATCTTCTTGAATTTAGGCCAGAATAATTATTAGGGCATAAGGATGAACCCTATTGATTATGGGAAGGTTCTCTTGGAAAACACAAGAAAAGGAGCCTTAACGACAATCTCTTTGTTTAATTTCTAGAGGCCACAGTTTTTGCTCAGTCTTAGTGAAAATTGGCCAGAGTAATTGTAAGGTCACAAGGTTGAACCCCATTGATTATAGGAAGGTTCTTTTAGAAAACACAGGAAAAGGGGCCTTAATGACAATTTCTTTGTTAACACTCTAGAGGCCATAATTTTGGCTCAATTGTCATGAAACTTGGTCAGGATAACTGATAAACCATATAGATTATGGGAAGGTTCTATAGGAAAACACAGGAAAAGGGGCCATAGTTCTTTGTTTACAATATAGAAGTCACAGTTAAAGAGAATTTTGGCTCAATCTTCATGAAACTGTTTATATTTATTTGTCTCTAGTTGCATTTTTTAACAGCAGACAATTAAGGTGAGTGATCTAGAATCATCATAGCCCTCTTGTCTTGAAAAACTCAGTGCTGCTTTTCTTTCCTTTTTATTTTGAAAATTAAGAATAATTTCAAACCTCATCAATCTGACTTAGTAAACTCAGAGATTTTGTAAAACTGATTCAAACTTATAATACTCTCAGATTGGAGAAATGATCTTAGCTGAGACAGAGTTTATTCTGAGACACCATGTGGTCTAAAAAAAAAAAAAAAGAAAAGAAAAGTGAATTAATTTCAAAATGTTATTCTAATCTAAATGTTAATAATTTTCTTTTATCATATCTTATGTACTTATTTTAAACAGGAAAGGGTGGGGCATTGCCAATGTGTCATTGACTCTTGAGTCTTGACCTTTGGTTGTTAGTGAGAGCTCTGCTAATGATTATGTGATTTGTTTTACTAAGTAGAAACTATGCCATGTTGCTGATGCCGGATGTTGATAGTATATGTTAACTTTTTTTATCAACTGAAGGAAACTAGTTCCATTTCATCAGAATTTTTTTTTTCAATTTTGTTTGTTGATGAAGTTATAACCATGTGACACTTTACTATAGATCTTTTCCCTGCCCTTTTCAAAATAAACTGTCACTAGCCATTTTACCTAATACATGTATTATTTTACATCAGGAATAAAAGAGTAATCTACATCTACTGTCTTCATCTATCTTTCTTCAGTGATCTGCCAAGGTTTTGGAAGCAAGGGGATAATGTTCTCATGGTCTAAAAAAAGAGGGGACAATTTACAAAATTGACGAATCAAAAATAATGTAGCTACCAGGAATTCCCTTGGTCTAAAAGACTTAGATATTAGTGATTTTTGAAGACAATGGTGCTAAAATGCAGCCTTGGCAGATCACTGTGATTACTCCTAGGCAACCAATACTGATAATTGCTGGGAGGCCAGTCATCTTGATAGTACAGGGATGTGAGCAGGTGCTTACATGTAAAGAAACAGTAAAAGATTAAAAAGGGTAAAATACTGGCTTTATGGATCACAATGAGTGTTCAGAGTACAAATTCAGAAACTTGCTGTTTTGTGTTGAATTTTCAGTCAAACACTGGCATTTTTTGACATCCTAACCCTATAGTTATACACACAAAATCAAATTGTATATTGACCGGTAATTACCAGTATTGACTGTCTGTTTTAACCCATTCCAATACTTTCCCCTTTTTTGACGCCCCATAATCCATTCCGACACAATGACGCTTTTTGAACTCAACCAAGAAAAAATTTGGATACCATTGTGTAAAATAAAGAAATTGCTTTTCTTCTTTTTACACAATGTTTTCTACCCAGAAAATTGAAAAAATCTAGAATTTCAAAACTTTTAATTTGTCGTCTGCAACTCCTTTCAAATTAGGCCAGTCTAAAATGTTGTCTTCTGGTAATTGGTTGAGAAAAAGCATTGGAAAACATTATCATTGTTAAAGATAAGAAATTACTTATTATCAGTGATTGTCTCATTATGTTTTCTGCCCTGAAAGACAAAAGAAAATCAAATCAAAATCATCAACAAGGAGCTGTTGTCTGCAGCTTCTTTTAATTTGTACCAGTCTCAAATTTGCTTCTCTGATGATAAGTTTACCCTCATTATGCTGAATAAGATCTTTTTCAGAATTGCATTAAAACCAAAGGGCTAAGAGCACTAGTAGTTTTGTTCAATTGTTAATACTTCTTTTGAAAATGAGTTCCATTGACATCTCTCATTTAAAAAGGACAGGCAGGAGGTGTATACTAAGATCAGACTGAACTTATGTGCAGGTTGATCTTTGTCTATTCCTCCTGCCCAAACCAGAATATTCTGGTTTCAGCATGACAAGAGTTAATCTATTATTTGTTTTATTCACACTGCAGGTCAACAAAAGTGAAAACTTTGGCATCGGCCATTACACCAAGTTATCTACGAGTAGGTGGCACAGACGCTGATTTCCTGATATTTGATGACGGCTCTGGATTAGAAGATGATCTTGAAGCTTTCATAGATCACAAGAATACTACAGACGCAGATGGACAGTTTTATCCAAAATATCCTGGAGATGAACTGAGGTCACAGAAGCCAGGGGTCATTTCAAGGTCAAAAAGAGATGTTGGACTTTATAAGGATCACACAAATTTTACGATGTCAGGTTAGTCTCTTGTGTAGCCTATTACAACGCAGTCCCGCACTTATACATGCCAAAGGAATATGGCCATGGAAAACATTTTAAGAAAAGAAGAAATTCAATATAACAAGCAATTTCTACCTCATATGGACTTTATTTTTCAATTTAAACCTACATTGTTGTGTCCTCTGCAACCTCGGACCATTGTGAGCACATGCTTTATCGAAGGGCGTATAATGAAAACTTGCTAGTCTTTTTTCTCCGAAAGAAGAGATAGATTTCAACCAAATTTCACAGCATTGATCATTTGGTGATCATTTATTAGCATTCTTCAAAGAATTAGGAAGAGATGAAAAAAAAATACAAAAAAACATGGCTTTAATGGGAGAGGGGGGCTTTTTTGCCATATTTGGTATATAATTCAAACTTTTACTATCTTGTTGCCAGAAACTTATTTTATGATAAGATAATTCAGGCTGGTGGAATAAATCATGTTCCCAAGTGACTCAAGTTTAAATCACAGCTAATTTGAATTACCACCTGCAGTCTTTTTGAATTTGGATATATCTAAAAAATAAGATTCAGCTGTTTAACCATTCTCACACAATGACACTTTTGGACGCCCATGAAGCAAAAAGAATTGGAATTTGGAAAATGTGTTAAATGAAGAAAATGCTTTTTGTAAACTTTTTTTTCATTTTCCACATTGTTTTCTAACAAGAAAGTTGAAAAAAAAATCTAAAATTTTGTAAGTTTTAAATTGGCCTTTGCAACTCCTTTCAAATTGAACTAGACTGAAAATTGCTGTCTGATAATGGGTTTAAGAAAGACACAAAATAAAAAGCAGTAAAATTTAAAACCTCTGAACAGAGAAAATTATTACAAATTCAAATTGTAATATCACATTAAATTTCTATTGTTACTCTTATAACACTTTCCCACACATTCCCTCTTTTTTATGACGTCAAAAAAGCTTGGGAAAACAAAGTGGAAAAGGAAGAAATTGCTTGTAACAAATCAATTCTTCATTCCCATAATTTTAAGATGTACTTAGAAAGGCAAAGAATTTTAAAAATTATCCATTCTTTAACTCATTCCCACATGATGATGCTTTTTTACGCCCTGCTCAAGAAGGAATTGGGAAAGCACTGTTTAAAATGATGAAGTTGTTTGTTAAATACAATATCTTGTTTTCCCACAAAAATTCTCCACCCTATATGGCACTCTTTTTTCTCAAATAAAATGTGCCTCAAATCGTCTTCAGAAGCTTCACTCAAATTAGACTTGTCTAAAATTTGACAGTCTGGTAATGAGTTAAAATCCAACATGCCTGAAAATGGTGCATGTACTGAGTTCCAGATAAGCATAGAAGTCCTAAAGTGATATTTTCTTCAAACCTATGATTTTGCAGCTTTTTGAATTGTCTCTGAGCCCAACACTATATACATGTAAAGAATAAAGCTACTAAAAAAAACACTGAGGAAAATGAAGAAATTGCTTGTAACAAGCTTCATTTTCCACAGTTTTTTTTCTGCCCTCAAGACAAAAAATAAATCAGATTTGTTAAACAAATAGGTCCTGCTAATTGAAATTTCCTGCTATTTGTAACAGAAATGTTGGTAAATTGGAGTTGCAATTAACCCATTCCAAGACAGTGACACTTCTGGATGCCCCCCAAGAAAAACAATTTTGGAAAACATTGTGTAAAATCAAGATATTGCTTGTAACAAGCAAATGCTTCATTTTACACAATGTTTTCTACCAAGAATTTTATAAACTTTAAATTGTCTTCTGCAACTCCTTTCAATTTTGGCCAGTATAAAATTTGTCATCTGGTAGTGGGCTATATCATTCCTGCACAATTTCACTTTTTGATAAACCATTAAGAAAAAAATTTTGCTATTTTTTTGCACGAAAGAAAAACAATTGGGAAAATATTGTGGAAAATAGAGAAATTGCTTGTTATAACAATCACAATGTCTCATACCATTTAGTCATTTTCAAATTACACACGCTTTGAAATGTCCTCTGCAACTTTTCAATTTGGACTGGTGCAAAATTATTCCATTTTGCAATGGGTTCACAGAACAAGATTCCACTGTACAAGTGATGTGTTATTTTGGATTCACTCTGTTTTGCATATTTTTCAGCTAAACTGTATGATGACTTGCACAAGTTTGTATCTGCTGTTGGCTTCGACTTGATATTCGACTTGAATGTTTTGCTACGAAAGGGAGATGACTGGGATTCTAGAAATGCAGAAAAACTAATGAACTACACTGTAACTCATGGCTACAAAATGGCTGGCTGGGAGTTAGGAAATGGTGAGTTTGATTGGAAAAAGAGAAATTGCTTATGAAAAGCAATTTCTCCCTGTCTGGAACTGTTTTCCATACTATTTAACACTGTTTCTCTTTTAAATGTACTTTGAAATGTCATCTCATGATCTGTAACTATACCAATTTGGAGAATTTTAAGATTTTGTTGTATGGTAATTGGTTAAAGCAAAGATTTAAATAGAGCACTGAAGTACCACTTTACTCTTGTACTTTTCACCAATGTATATCTTCATTAGCTTAGGGTGACATAACTAGCTATTTTCAATTTTTCTCTAAGTGTTTTTATTATGCCCCAACCACTTAATGTGTGTGTGTGGGGGGGGGCATATAGATTTGCCTTTGTCCGTCTTTCTGTCCTTCCGTCCGTCCCAAAATTGTCCGGGGCATATCTCTGAAAGTATAATAGCTATCAACTTGAAACTTAATAGATGGATAGACCTCATTTAGGAGAAGTGCAGTGCACAAGAACCGCAACTCTTGCTTGCATAATTTTGGAGTTATTGCCCTTTGTTATTTTAAAGACTTACATTTTGTCTGGGGCATATCTCTGAAAGTATAATAGCTATCAACTTGAAACTTCAAAGGTGGATAGACCTCATTGAAGAGAAGTGCAGTGCACAAGAACCACGACTCTTGCTTGCATAATTTTGGAGTTATTGCCCTCTGTTATTATCAAAGCTCCTGGTGGAAGCATCTCTGTCCTGTGGACCAAGCTCTTGTCTTCCCTTTATTAGCTCACCTGAGCACAAAGTGCGAGGTGAGCTATTGTGATCGGTCGTTGTCCGTCGTCCGTCCGTCTGTCCGTCCGTTCTCAATTTCTTTAGAAATCTTCTCCTTCTAAACCACCAGGCCTATCACGCTGAAACTTTGCAGGGATGTTCCTTGGGTGAAGTTCTACAAAAGTTGTTAAAAGAATTTAATTCCGTCAAAAACTCTGGTTGCCGCGGCATTTGAAAATGGGAATCTTAAGTAAATCTTTAAAATCTTTAAAAGTCTTCTCCTCCTTAACCAGTAGGCCAATCAAGCTGAAACATTGCATGGGTGTTCCTTGGGTGAAGTTCTACAAAAGTTGTTAAAAGAATTTAATTATGTCAAAAACTCTGGTTGCCACAGCATTTGAAAATGGGAATCTTAAGTAAATCTTTAAAAATCTTTAAAAATCTTCTTCTCCTTAACAAGTAGGCCAATCAAGCTGAAACTTTGCAGGGATGTTCTTTGGGTGAAGTTCTACAAAAGTTGTTAAAAGAATTTCATTCTGTGAAAAGCTTTTTGTAGCCGCGGCATTTAAAAATGGGAATCTTTAGTAAATCTTTAAAAATCTTTAAAAATCTTCTCCTCCTTAACCAGTAGGCCAATCAAGCTGAAACATTGCATGGATGTTCCTTGGGTGAAGCTCTACAAAAGTTGTTAAAAGAATTTAATTCTGTCAAAAACTCTGGTTGCCACGGCATTTGAAAATGGGAATCTTAAGTAAATCTTTAAAAATCTTCTTCTCCTTAACAAGTAGGCCAATCAAGCTGAAACTTTGCAGGGATGTTCTTTGGGTGAAGTTCTACAAAAGTTGTTAAAAGAATTTCATTCTGTGAAAAGCTTTTGTAGCCGCAGCATATGAAAATGGGAAATTTTAGAAAATCTTTGTTGTCTTTTTTTCCACATACTACATGGCCAAAAGCATTTATATTTTACATAGAACTTAATCATATGGCTCTCTACCAAGTTTTTTTAATATTTTATCTCTGGGGTAAAAAATGGCCCGCCCCTGAGGTCCGAAGTTTGGAAAAATGCTTAAATGGAGTAATTTCAAAAAAACTTCTCCTCTTAAACTATAAGGTCTAGGATATTCATATTTGGAATGTAGCATAACTAGATGGTTTTGTACTATATCACCAAAAGTTGTCTTCCTCTGGTCAAAAACGGCCCTGCACTAGGGGTTCAAAATTGGTAAAAACGCAAAATTTGAGTATGCTAAAAAAAGAAAAATCTTCATTTTAAGAAGGAGGGCATTTATATTTTGAGTGTAGCATGGTCTGACTGTTATCTATAAGTTTTGATTAAATTATGCCTGTAGGTTAATAAACACCCCTTCCCTGGGTGTCCAAAGTTTGTAAAAATGCTCAATTAGACCATGTTCAATAGTCTTTTCCTCCCAATCTACAAAGTCTAAGGCATTCATATTTTGTATATAGCACATCCAGATGGTTCTCTACCATGTTAGCTAAAATCTTAGCCCTGGGATAAAACATGGCACTGCCCCAGAGGTAAAAATTTTTGGAAAACACCCAATTAGAGCAACTTATGAAATATAAGGTGATGGGCATACATATTTGGTATGTAGCATGACTAAATAATTTTGTACCATGTAACAAGAAAATATGCTCTTAGGATAAAAAATGTCTCTGCTCCTGGGGTTGAAAATTGCGTAAATCGCATTGAAAGAATTCTTCTTAAATTTAGGTTCTAGAGCATTTGCATTAAAAACATAGGATAAAATTATTGTTATCTACCATGTTTATATCCTTTGGACAAACATGGCCCTTCCCAAGGCATCCAAAGATATGAAAAACACTCAATTAGAGCATGTTCAAATATCTTCCACTCCTCATGTATAAGTTGTAATGCACTCATATTTTGATTTATAGTACATCCAGATTGTTCTCTACCAAGGTTGCTAAAATTACACCCATTGAAGTTGCAGACAGTAAAAAGAGTTTGATTGAAATCTAAATACAAAGAATTTCAGGTAGAAAACACTGTGAGAAATGGATAAATTGCTTGTCACTCCCTTTCTCACTATGTTTTTTCAAACCTGAGGGTGACAAATTCTTGGATAGTTTGGTAATGGATTAAACTATAAAGCCAAAGGAATTCATTCTTATTGTAAAGCATTACTGGATTGTTTTGTACGAAGCCCAAAATCTTATATTTGTTTTATTTATTTTGCTCAAGTTGTGTCTTTTTTATACTAAAAAGTACTGTAATTTGCAGATGCCTCAGGTGAGCGATTTAGGACCATCATGGTCCTCTTGTTTAGTTTTTAGCTCTACTGGCTGAAGGCCACTAGAGCTATTGTGATGACTTTTTCCCATCCGTTGACTATCTGTGCGTCCATCTGTCGTCTGACTGTTAACTTTTCCTTTTTAATGCTCTAGAGTCCACAGTTTTCATCTGATTCCCTGCAAACTTTCACAGAATGATTGTATTACCATAAGGATTGTTCCTTTCGAAATTGGGTCAGATCTGTCAAGAAACAATGGAAAAGGGGTCTTATGAAAATTTAATTAAAAATCCTCATTGACACTCTAGAGTCCACAGTTTTCATGGGATTCTCTTGGGTCAGATCTGCCAAGAAACACAGGAAAAGGAGCCTTATTAAAATTTCATAAAAAAAACACTCTAGAGTCTAGAGTCCACAATTTTCATCAGATTCTATTCAAACTTTCACAGAATGATTGTGCCATCATACAGATCGTTCCTTTTGAATTTGGGTCAGATCCATCAAGAAACATGGGAAAAGGGCCTTATGAAGTTTTAATTAAAATCCTCTTTAACACTCTAGTGTCCATGGTCTAAAGCTCTACTGGCCCAAGGCCACTAGAGCTATTGAGATGGCTTTTTCTCGTCTGGAGTCCATCCGTCCCTCTGGCGTCCGTCTGTTAACTTTTCCTTATAAACAGTTTAGAGTCCACAGTTTTCATTGGATTTCCTTCAAACTTTCGCAGATTTATTGTACCATCATAAGGATTGTTCCTTTTTTGAAATTGGGTATGATCCATCAAGAAACAATAGAAAAAGGGCCTAATTAAAATTTAGTAAAAAAGTCCTCGTAAACACTTTAGTGTCCACAGTTTTCATCGGATTCTCTTCAAACTTTCACAGGATGATTGTACTGTCATAAGGATTGTTCTCTTCAAAATTTTGTATGATTCATAAAGAAACATGGGAAAAGGGGCCTTATGAAAATTTAATTAACAAGTCCATTAAGAATCCTCTTTAACACTCTAGAGTCCACAGTTTTCATCAGATTCTATTCAACTTACACAGAATGATTGTACCTTCATAAAGATCGTTCCTTTCAAAAATGGGTATTGTCTGTCAAGAAACAAGAGAAAAGGGGTCGTATGAAAATTTAGTAAAAAATTCCATTTTAAATCATCGTTAACACTCTTGAGTCCACAGTTTTCATCGGATTCATTTCAGACTTTCTCAGAATGATTGTACCATCACAAGTATCGTTCCTTTCAAAAAAGGGTCAATCCATCAAGAAACATGGGAAAAGGGACCTTATGAAAAGTTAACCATAAAATCCTCTTTAACACTCTAGAGTCCACAGTTTTCAACAGATTCTCTTCAAACTTTCTCATAATGACTGTACCATCATAAGGATCGTTCCTTTTGAAATTTGGTTAGATCTGTCAAGAAACATGGGGAAAATGGATTCTTTTGAAAATTTAATTAAAAAATCAAATAAAAACCTTGTTGACACTTTAGGGTCCACAGCTTTCATTGGATTCTCTTCAAACTTTCTCAGAATGATTATACCATCATAAGGATTGTTCCTTTCAAAATTTGGTATGATCAGTCAAGGACTGTGGAAAAAAGGGCTTGATGAAAGTTTGATTAAAATATCCTTGTAAACACAATTCACAGTTTTCAAAAAATTCTCTCCAACATTCACAGAAAGATTATTACATTAAATGGATTGTTCCTTTCGGAAATGGGTTTGATCCATCAAGTTTCAAGGGAAAAGGGGCCCTATGAAAATTTAATAAAAAAAATCTTAGTTAACACATAATGGCCCTAGATTTCACCTGATCAACTTCAAACTTTTGCAGAATGCTTGTACCATCATAAGGATTGTTCCTTTCAAATTGGGTATGATCCATCGAGAAAAATAGGAAAAGAAGGGGCCTTAGGAAAATTCAATTAGAAAAATCTTAATTTATGTTTTAAAATCCACAGATTTCATTGGGTTGTCTCAAACAGAATAATTATACTTATATCTTAGTTAATGCTTGTAAGTCCACAGATGAGATGGGGTTGTCTTTATACTCAAACAGAATAATTATACTTTTGTAAGTATAGTTCCCTTTGGAATTGGTTCAGATCCATCAAGTAACATGGAAAAGGGGCTATATGAATATTCAATTAAAAAATCCCTGTTAACACCATGAAGCCCACAACTTTGATCAGATTTTGTTGAAACATTCACAGAATGATTGTAAGGTCATAACTATCATTCTTTTCATAACAGGGTTTGAACTGTCAAGAAACACAGGAAAAGGGGCCTTATGAAAATTTCATTTTTAAATCCTTGTTACCAAGTCTAGAGCTTTCATCGGATTTTCTTCAAACATTCATAGAATAATTGTACAATAATAATGATTGTTGATGTTGCCATAAGACCTGATCCATCAAGTATCACAGAAAAAGTAGCATTATGATATTTAATGTTAGAATCCTTGTACCACAACTAAGTCAACAGTTTTCATCAGATTCTGTTTAAACTTTTACAGAATGATAGTTCCATCATGAGGATTGCTTCTTTTCAAATTAGGCCTGATCTGTCTAGTATCATGGGAAAAAGGGGCCTTTTGAGAATTTTATCTATAATCCCTGTAAATAAGTCAAGAGCTTTCATTTGATTTTTATTACAAACCTTTACAATATACAATATCTTACCTTATAATAACGATTGTTGATGCTGACATGAGACCTTGGATCCTTCAAGTATTACAGGAAAAGGAGCCTTATGAAAATTTTATTTTAAAACCTTTACACCAAGATAAAGTCTGCAGTTTTCATCGGATTCAGTTCAAACTTTCACAGATTGTTTGTACCAATTTAGTCCACTGTTTTCATTGATTCTCTTTTACTTTTAAAGTATGATTTTACCTTCATTAGAATTGTTCCTTTTGAAATTTTGTTTATTCTGTAAAATATCATGGGAAAAGGGGCCCTATAAAGATTTCACAATAAACTCATTAAAACAATAAATTCCACAGATTACAAAGATTGATTTGGGCATCATTACAATTGTTGATTTTGACAGTAGATCTGATAACGGCAAGTGTCACATAAAAGTGGTCTTTCTTAAATATTCTAGTTAACACAATGATGTTCCTTGATTTCAACGGATTCACTTCAAAATTTCACAGAATAATTGTACAATCTCTTAAATGGTTCTTTTCAGAACTTGGTACAATCCATCAAGTATCATGTAAAAAGGGGCCATATGATTTTTTTTTTTTAAATATTCTAGTAAATATAATGAAGTCCCCATATTTCATCGGATTCACTTTAAACTTTCTCAGAATGATAAAACCAACAGTAAAATATCACGGGAAAAGGGGCCTTATGAGAACTTGATTTTAATATCTTTGTTAACACAGTAAAGATGCATGGAATAATTGTGGCATTGGAATCACAGGAAAAGGGGCCCTACAGATTATCATTCAAAATATTTTTGTGTATGTGATGAAGTTCACAATCTTTATTGAATTGTCTTTTAAATTTCACAGGACAATGTAGGGTTGTAAGGAAAGTTCCTTTTGGAATGAAATTGATCCATCAGAAAACACAGGAAAAGGGGCCTTATTGATTTTCATTCAAAACAATTATGTTTATGTGACAAAGTCCACAATTATTGTCAGATTCTGATGAGAATTTCACAGGATGATTGTAGGGTCATAAGGTAACTTCCTTTTGGAAATGGAGTGGATCCATCATGAAACACAGGAAAAGGGGCCTTGAGGATTGATGCTCAAAATAATAAAGGGGATAAAGTCCAATTTTTTTTCCTTTATGCATTCTTCTTTAAGTAATTAACTTCCTTAAATATCAGATTTCTTTAACAGAAAACTTGATAACCAGTAGATCGTCTCAGGCCCTCATGGCCCTCTTGTTCTTTAAACTCTTTTGATTCTTTCATTTTAAAATATGTTGGCCTTAACCCATTACCAAACACAAGAATATTAGACTGGTTCAGTCAATGGATTGTTGATGAAATTTTGAAAATATTTGGCCTTAAGACATGACAACATAGTGTATAAGGAAGAAATTGCTTGAAACAAGCAATTTCTTCATTTTCCACAATGTTTTCAAAAAAATTGTCTTAAGGGGCATACAAAACAGAATTATGTGAGACTTGGTAAACCTATTCAAACACAATCCTTGTTCTGTCAATGTTTAAGGCAATCTAACAAAGTCCAGGGCATTATTCATTAGATCATTCTTTGTAAATTTTGCTTTACTGGTGCCTCATTGTTTCACAAACCTAAATCAGTTATTTTATTGTTCATTCTCAAAATACCTTTATCTATTGTCATGCTGAACCTGGAAATTTCTACTTTGGTAGGAGATATAGACTTAGATCAGCCTGCAGATCTGTGCAGTTCTTAAGACTACAACACATGTTTGGTACCTCTGCAAGAGTTGATTGTTAACCATCAAAAAGAGCCGTTAAGTGCTTTCAGCCCTTTAATTTTGATGCAACATTGTTAAGGGAATTTATTTATCATGACAAGGCTTAATAAAATGAAGATCAGACATGCTTCTTGTCCAATTTTAGTTAGACCTCATACAAGAAAACCAAGAAAAAAGCTTTTAACCCATTTGCACACCAACACTTTTTTATGCAAGTAAAAGTCTATATTACAGAAAATCATTTTACTAAAAGGAGAAACTGCTTATAGCAAGGAACTTTTGTTTTCTAACAATGTTTTCTATCCTGTTTTGCATTTCATTTTCTATTTACACCCACTTTTAACTAACATATGTAACCTCAATTATTTTAGACAAGTGTGAAAATGTGTTGTAGGGTAAGAGCCAGGATCCAAACTGTGGCTGGTAAAATGTCAAGTGGACATTAGTGCAAAAGTGTAACATACTTTATAGGAAGTAATTGAACTTTGGATACTCATAATGCATTTCCCTAAAAATGCTTGCTTTCTTTTCATACCACTCAATCCTATTTCAAAATTTTACAACACTAGAAAAAGGCTTTTGAAAGGTTATAGCAAAGAGGAGATTACCTTTCACCTTTCTT
This sequence comes from Fragum fragum, assembly GCA_946902895.1. Classification (NCBI taxonomy): domain Eukaryota; kingdom Metazoa; phylum Mollusca; class Bivalvia; order Cardiida; family Cardiidae; genus Fragum; species Fragum fragum. Next base: position 48,699,097 of record OX336374.1, read on the forward strand.
TAAGCATCCAAGAAACAATATTTCTCTTGTAGCTATATATTGTCAACTGGTATGTTAAATGTCGTAACTACAGTTTTCTTAAAGCTTTAGTTTCAAAATTTTGCATGTGCAATGATGATATACCTGTTTAATTATACCCCCCCCTCCAAACAATATTTGTTGGATATATAGGAGTCAGCTTGTCGGTCAGTCTGTCTATCTGTAGATTTTTCGATCTTGTCCGCTCAATTTCTTGGCAACTAATGGACGGATTTTATTCAAACTTCACTGATATAATCAGTATCAAGCAGAGATGTGCATATTCTATTTTGGTTACGGTCCATTGATTTTTGACAGAATAATGGCCCTTTGGTGAAGAACTGTGTCTGCTCTATTTCGCAGCAACCATAGGACAGATTGATTCAAATTTCACAGAGAGACCCGGTATAAGTCAGACATGTGCATATCCTGTATTGGTTATGATCAGTTTATTTTTAGCTCCACAGGCCGAAGGCCACTAGAGCTATAGCGAGGGCTTTTCCCCGTCCGGCGTCCGTCTGTCCGTCCGTCGTACGTCCGTTAAACTTTTCTTTGTTAACGCGATAAAGTCCACAGTTTTCATCAATTTCTCTTCAAACTTTCACAGAATGATTGTGCCATTATAAGGATCGTTCCTTTTGAAATTTGGTCAGATCCGTCAAGAAACACAGGAAAAGGGGGCTAATTAAAACTTAATTAAAAAATCTTCATTTACACGATAAAGTCCACAGTTTTCATCAGATTCTCTTCAAATTTTTACAAAATGATTGTACAATCATAAGGATCGTTCTTTTCGAAAATGGGTATGATCCGTCAAGAAACACGGGAAAAGGGGCCTTATGAAAATTAAATTAAAAAATCCTCGTTTAGGCAATAAAGTCCACAGTTTTCATCAGATTCTCTTCAAACTTTCAAAGAATGATTGTACCAACATAAGAATTAATCCTTTTGAAAATTGGTATGATCGGTCAAGAAACACGGGAAAAGGGGCCTTATGAAAATTCATTAAAAATTCAATTAAAAATCCTCATTTACGCAATAGAGTCCACAGTTTTCATCAGATTCTCTTCAAACTTTCACAGAATGATTGTACAAACATAAGGATTGTTCCTTTCGAAATTTTGTATGATCCTTCAAGAAACAAGGGAAAAGGGGCCTTATGAAAATTTAATCAAAATGCCATTAAAAATCCTCGTTTACGCGATAGAGTCCACAGTTTTCATTGGATTCTCTTCAAACTTTCACAGAATGATTGTACCATCATAAGGATAGTTCCTTTCGAATTTTGGTATGATCCGTCAAGAAACATGGGAAAAGGGGCCTTATGAAAATTCAATTAAAAATTCCATTAAAAATCCTCGTTTACACGATAGAGTCCACAACTTTAATCGGATTCTCTTCAAACTTTCACAGAATGATTGTACAATCATAACGATCGTTCCTTTCGAAAATGGGTCTGATCCATCATGATACAGGGGAAAAGGGGCCTTATAAAAATTTAATTAAAAAATTCTTGTTAACACTCTAGAGTCCACAGTTTTCATCAGATTGTATTTAAACTTTCACAGAATGATTGTACCATCATAAGGATTGTTCCTATGGGAATTTGGTCAGATCCATCAGGAAACACGGGAAAAGGGGCCTTATTCAAATTTAATCGAAAGATCTTTTAAGAAATAATCTTTAACACTTTGGAGTCAATAGTTTTCATCGGATTCCCTTCAAACTTTCACAGAATGATTGTTCTATCATAAGGATTATTCCTTTCGAAATTTGGTATGATCCTTCAAGAAACACAGGAAAAAGGGGCCTTATGAAATGTTTAATAAAAAATTCTCATTAATTATCTAGAGCCAACAATTTTCAATGGATTCTCTTCAAACTTTCACAGAATGATTGTACCATCATAAGGATTGTACCTTTTGGAATGGGATATGATTCCTCAAGAAACATAGGAAAAGGGGCCTTATTAAAATTTAATTCAAAGATCTTTGTTAACACTCTAGAGTCCACAGGTTTCAATTGATTGACTTCAAACTTTCACAGAATGATTGTACCATCATAAGAATTGTTCCTTTCAAAATTTGGTATGATCAGTCAAGGACCACAGGAAAAAGGGGCCCGATAAAAACTGGATTGGAATAGTCCTCATAAACACAATAGAGTCCATAGTTTGCAACAAATTCTCTTCAAACATTCCAAGAATGATTATTACATTTAATGGATTGTTCCTTTCGGAAGTAGGTTTGATCCATCAAGTTTCATGGGAAAAGGGGTCCTATGAAAATTTAATAAGAATAATCTTAGTTAACACGTAATGGCCCTAGATTTCACCTGATTGACTTCAAACTTTCACAGAATGATTGTACCATCATAAGGATTGTTCCTGTCCAATTGGGTCTGATCCATTGAGAAACATAGGAAAAGGGGCATTAGGAAAATTCAATTAAAAAAATCTTAAATAATGCTTGTAAGTCCACAGATGAGATTTGGTTGTCTTTATACTCAAAGAGAATAATTATACTTTTGTAAGAAGAGTTCCCTTTGGAATTGGTTCGATCAGCTCCATCAAGTAACATGGGAAAAGGTGCTATATGAAAATTCAATTAATAAAACCCTGTTAATGCAATAAAGCCCACAGCTTTGATCAGATTTTGTGAAACTTTCACAGAATGATTGTAAGGTCATAACGATCATTCTTTTCATAACAGGGTTTGAACTGTCAAGAAGCACAGGAAAATGGGTCGATTCGTAGACCTATGTGGGATAGCAGCTGGAGGCTAGGAAAGGATGTAATGGTAGTACTGGTGTGAGAAATACCAGGATTCCATTGTTAGGTGCTCCAGCCGCCGCGATATAACTGAAAGATTGTTGAAAGCGGCGTAAAACCCCATTTAAACAAAAAAGCACAGGAAAAGGGGCCTTATGAAAATTTCATTCATAAATCCTTGTTACTAAGTCCAGAGCATTTCATCGAATTTTCTTCAAACATTCACAGAATAATTGTACAATGTGTAATGATTGTTGATGTTTGCATTAGACCTGATCCATCAGGTAGCACAGGAAAAGGAGCATTATGAAATTTAATGTTAGAATCCTTGTACCACAATAAAGTCAACAGTTTTCATCAGATTCTGTTAAAACTTTCACAGAATGATTATTCCATCATGAGGATTCTTTCTTTTCAAATTAGGCGTGATCTGTCTAGTATCATGGGAAAAAGGGCCTTTTGAAAATTTTATCTTTAATCCTTGTAAATAAGTCAAGAGCTTTCATTTGATTTTCTACAAACCTTCACAGAATCATTATACAATAATAACGATTGTTGATGCTGACATGAGACCTGATCCTTCAAGTATCACAGGAAAAGGAGCCTTATGAAAATTTTATTTTAAAAATTTGACACCAAGATAAAGTCTGCAGTTTTCATCAGATTCTGTTCAAACTTTCACAGAATGTTTGTACCATTATAAAGATTGTTTCTTTCCAAATTGGGCCTGATCTGTCTAGTATCATAGGAAAAGGGGCTGTATGAAAAAGTATTACCAAATCCTCATAAACACAACAATGCCCTCAGTCTTTATCAGAATCTCTTCAAACTTTAATAGAATGATTGTACCATCATTTGGATTGTTCCTTTGTAAATTAGGTCTGATTGGTTAAGTGACACATGAAAAGGGACCTTATAAAAATTTTAATACAAAACATCATTTTTACAATAAAGTCCTCAGTCTTTATCATTTTCTTCAAACTATCATTAGGTTTGTTCCTTTGTACATTGGTTCTGATTTGTTAAGTTTCACGGAAAAAGGGGCCTTATGAAAATTTTGTTACAAAAATTCTTGACCTAATTCAGACCACTGTTTTCATCGATTCTCTTTAACTTTTAAAGAATGAATGTACCTTCATTAGAATTGTTCCTTTTGAAATTTGGTTTGTTCTGTAAAGTATCATGAGAAAAGGGGCCCTATGAAGATTTCACTATAAACTCATTAACACAATAAATTCCACAGATTAAACAGATTGATTGTACCATCATTCCAATTGTTGATTTTGACAGTGGATCTGACTATAGCAAGGGTCTCATAAAAAGGGGCCTTATGAAAAACTCTCTTAAATATTCTGGTTAACACAATGATGTTCCTTGATTTAAACGGATTCACTTCAAAATTTAACAGAATGATTGTACAAATACTTAGATGGTTCTTTTCAGAACTGGGTACAATCCATCAAGTATCATGTAAAAAGGGGACATATGATTTTTTTTTTAAATATTCTAGTAAACATAATGAATTCCCAATATTTCATCGGATTCACTTTTAGCTTTCATAGAATGATAAAACCAACAGTAAAATATCACGGGAAAAGGGGCCTTATGAGAACTTGAATTCAATATCTTTGTTAACACAATAAAGTCAACAGTTTTATTGGATTCTCTTCAAAGATGCATGGAATAATTGTGGCATTCGAAACACAGGAAAAGGGGACTAACAGATTATCATTCAAAACATTCTTGTGTATGTGATGAAGATCACAATCATTATCAAGTTGTCTTTTAAATTTCACTGGATAATTGTAGGGTTGTAAGGAAAGTTCCTTTTGGAATGAAATTGATCCATCAGAAAACACAAGAAAAGGGGCCTTATTGATTTTCATTCAAAACAATCCTGTTTATGTGATAAAGTCCACAATTATTGTCAGATTCTGATGAAATATTCACAGAATGATTGTAGGGTCATAAGGTAACTTTCTTTTGGAAATGGAGTGGATCCATCATGAAACATTGGAAAAGGGGCCTTGAGGATTATTGCTTAAAATGATAAAGGGGATAAAGCCCTTTTTTTTTCCTTTATGCATTCTTCTTTGAAGCAATTAAATTCCTTAAATATCAGATTTCTTTAACGGAAAACTTGATAACCAGTAGAGCGTCACAGGCCCTCATGGGCCTCTTGTTTACTTATTTATGGCCCTTTAATTAAAAAGTCCATTTTTAGTTACAGCCCTTTGGCAGATAGCACTTGTATATGGACAATTGCTGTTTGGGGGGTATTAGTCTGCTCTGCGACAATTTCTAGTTTATAGCAAATGCCCATTATGAATATCTTTACCTGAAATTCACCTGATAACCCATTCCCACACATACTGCTTTTTGATTGCTCTGTAGAAGGACTAGTTAGAAAACAATGTGATAAATGAGGAAACCAATTGTTACAAGGAATTTCTCCATTATCCACAATATTTGACAAGACAAAGATTTCTGAAATCCTATCAACTATAAAATGCCATTTGCAATTTCATTCAATATGGACCTGTCTAAAATTTTGTCATTTGGTAATGGGTTAAATTATGTGATCACAGTGTCATGGTTCGTGTCGGGATACATCATTTCGTTTAGTCCTGTGGTTCCAAGAATGGGTGTTAAATTGTTTATGTAAGAAAAAGAATCTGTTTCTTAATATCTTTTGAGACTTAGCTGATCTTGATCTCTCCAAGAATACAAAAGTAATCAGCTCATCAAGGCTTACTTTATAACTTTTCTTTTTGAAACTCAGTTAACCCTTGTCGTGCTGAACCCAAAGTACCAGTATTCCTATTTTGAAAGGAGACATGTGTCTGATCTATACCACCTTATTTTTTAAGTCATTATTTTTTCATAAGAAATAAGGACCAACAAATAATGTATCAGATGGTTTCAGCTCTTTGATATTGATGCACTTTTGGGAACACTTTTCATTCAGCATGTCAAGAGTTAACCCTTATCATACTGAACTTGGAATATTAAGTGCAGTCTGATCTTGGTCTACACCCACTGCTTGTACTTTTTCTTCCAGAGTTGTTTATGAAATTGATTTTTGAAAGAAATATTGATTTTTTTAACAACAAGCAATTCAGGAAGGTAAATTTCACAACATGACAAGGGATAAGATTAGCTTATCTCAAATATAACCTTTTGCAGAGCTGGTGTTTGAAGCATAATCAAGGGTTTGTCTCTCAAACATATGAAAATATCCCCTTTGACCTTTAGTATTTACCCCATGGGTGTCAAAATGACTCCCTTTGGAGATATTTCAAAAAGTCAAACCAGGATTTAATCCCTCAATTTTACAGTAATGTTTCTAAATAGTATGAATAAATTGTTTAACCCATTACCTCATGCCAAATTTTAGACTGGTCCTAATTCAAAGATATTGCAGTCAAAAAAATTCAGGAAATGAAATTTAGGATTTGTTTGCCTTTTTGAGTAGAAAACTTGTAACAATCAAATTCTTAATTTTCCACAGTATTTTATCTAGATGGCATAAAAGAGCATCATTATGTGGGAATGATAATGGCCTTATTTATATCTTACAAGAAAAGGTCTGTTAGCACTTGAACCTTAAATTTTATTCTTGTGATTTGCTCTTTTTTAGCTCTACTGGACGAAGGCCACTAGAGCTATAGCAATGGCTTTTTCCTGTCCAGCCTCCGTCCGTCCGTCGTCCATCCGTTAAACTTTTCCTTGTTAACGCGATAAAGTCCACAGTTTTCATCGGATTCTCTTCAATACTTTCACAGAATGATTGTACCATCATAAGGATCGTTCCTTTCTAAATTGGGTCAGATCCGGCAAGAAGCACGGGAAAAGGGGGCTAATTAAAACTTAATTAAAAAATCTTCGTTTACGCGATAAAGTCCACATTTTTCATCGGATTCTCTTCAAACTTTCACAGAATGATTGTACCATCATAAGGATCGTTCCTTTGGAAAATGGGTATGATCCGTCAAGAAACATGAGAAAAGGGGCCTTATGAAAATTTAATTAAAAATTCAATTAAAAATCCTCGTTTACGCGATAGAGTCCACAGTTTTCATCAGATTCCCTTCAAACTTTCTCAGAATGATTGTACCATCATAAGGATCATTCCTTTCGAAAATAGGTATGATCTTTAAGAAACATAGGAAAAGGGGCCTTATGAAAATTTAATTAAAAAATCCTCGTTTACGCGATAGAGTTCACAGTTCTCATCAGATTCTCTTCAAACTTTCACAGAATAATTGTACCAACATAACGATCGTTTCTTTCGAAATGGGTCTGATCTGTCATGATACAGGGGAAAAGGGGCCTTATGAAAATTTAATTAAAAAATTCTTGTTAACACTCTAGAGTCCACAGTTTTCATCAGATTGTATTTTAACTTTCACAGAATGATTGTACCATCATAAGGATTGTTCCTTTGGGAATTTGGTCAGATCCATCAGGAAACACAGGAAAAGGGGCCATATGAAAATATAATCGAAAAATCTTTTAAGAAATACTCTTTTACACTCTGGAGTCAATAGTTTTCATCGGATTCCCTTCAAACTTTCACAGAATGATTGTACTATCATAAGGATTATTCCTTTCGAAATTTGGTATGATCCTTCAAGAAATACAGGAAAAAGGGGCCTTATGAAATGTTTAATAAAAATTCTAATTAATAATCTAGAGCCAACAATTTTCTATGGATTCTCTTCAAACTTTCACAGAATGATTGTACCATCATAAGGATTGTACCTTTTGGAATGGGATATGATTCCTCAAGAAACATAGGAAAAGGGGCCTTATTAAAATTTAATTCAAAGATCTTTGTTAACACTCTAAAATCCACAGTTTTCAATTGATTGACTTCAAACTTTCACAGAATGATTGTACCATCATAAGAATTGTTCCTTTCAAAATTTGGTATGATCAGTCAAGAACCACAGGAAAAAGGGGCCCAATAAAAACTGGATTTAAAAAGTCCTCATAAACACAATAGAGTCCATAGTTTTCAACAAATTATCTTCAAAAACTCCCAGAATGGTTATAACATTAAAAGGATTTTTCCTTTTGGAAGTAGGTTTGATCCATCAAGTTTCAGGGAAAAAGGGGCCCTATGAAAATTTAAGAAAAAAAATCTTAGTTAACATGTAATGGCCCTAGATTTCACCTGATTGACTTCAAACTTTCACATAATGATTGTACCATCATAAGAATTGTTCCTTTCCAATTGGGTCTGATCCATTGAGAAACATAGGAAAAGGGGCCTTTGGAAAATTCAATTAAAAAAATCTTAATTAATGCTTGTTAGTCCACAGATGAGATTGGGTTGTCTTTATACTCAAACAGAATAATTATACTTTTGTAAGAAGAGTTCCCTTTGGAATTGGTTCAGCTCCATTAAGTAACATGGGAAAAGGGGCTATATGAAAATTCAATTAATAAAACCCTGTTTACCCATTCCTACACAACAAAATTTTAGACTGGTCCAAATTGGAAGAATCTGCAGACGACAATTTCAAGATGATTGAATATTTCATTCTTTCATCTTTTTGGATAGAAAACATTGTAGAAAATGAAGAAATTGCTTGTAACAAGCAATTTCTTCATTTTCCACAATGTTTTCCAAAGTTTTTTATCTTGAGGGGCGTAAAAAGGAGGGCTTGTGTGGAAATGGGTTAACACAATAAAGCCAAAAGCTTTGATCAGATTTTGTTGAAACTTTCACAGAATGATTGGAAGGTCATAACTATCATTCTTTCCATAACAGGGTTTGAACTGTCAAGAAGCACAGGAAAAGGGGCCTAATGAACATTTATCAATCCTTGTTACTAAGTCCAGAGCTTTCATCGGATTTTCTTCAAACATTCACAGAATAATTGTACAATAAAAATGATTGTTGATGTTTGCATTAGACCTGATCCGTCAAGTAGCACAGGAAAAGGAGCATTATGAAATTTAATTTTAAAATCATTGTACCACAATAAAGTCAACAGTTTTCATCAGATTCTGTTAAAACTTTCACAGAATGATTATTCCATCATGAGGATTCTTTCTTTTCAAATTAGGCGTGATCTGTCTAGTATCATGGGAAAAGGGGCCTTTAGAGAATTTTATCTATAATCCTTGTAACCAAGTCCAGAGCTTTCATTGGATTTTATTCAAACCTTCACAGAATCATTGTACAATAATCAGGATTGTTGATGCCGACATGAGACCTGATCCTTCAAGTATCACAGGAAAAGGAGCCTTATGAAAATTTTATTTTAAAAATTTGACACCAAGATAAAGTCTGCAGTTTTCATCAGATTCCGTTCAAACTTTCACAGAATGTTTGTACCATCATAAGGATTGTTTCTTTCCAAATTGGGCCTGACCTGTCTAGTATCATAGGAAAAGGGGCTGTATGAAAAATTATTACCAAATCCTCATAAACAGAACAATGCCCTCAGTCTTTATCAGAATCTCTTCAAACTTTAATAGAATGATTGTACCATCATTTGGATTGTTCCTTTGTAAATTAGGTCTGATTGGTTAAGTGACACATGAAAAGGGACCTTATAAAAATTTTATTACAAAACATCATATTACAATAAAGTCCTCAGTCTTTATCATTTTCTTCAAACTATCATTAGGATTGTTCCTTTGTACATTGGGTCTGATTTGTTAAGTTTCACGGAAAAAGGGGCCTTATGAAAATTTTGTTACAAAAATTCTTGACACAATTCAGTCCACTGTTTTCATTGATTCTCTTTACCTTTTAAAGAATGATTCTACCTTCATTAGAATTGTTCCTTTTGATTTTTGGTTTGTTCTGTAAAGTATCATGAGAAAAGGGGCCCTATGAAGATTTCACTATAAACTCATTAACACAATAAATTAACAGATTGATTGTACCATCATTCCAATTGTTGATTTTGACAGTGGATCTGACTATAGCAAGGGTCACATAAAAAGGGGCCCTATGAAAAACTCTCTTAAATATTCTGGTTAACACAATGATGTCCCTTGATTTCACCGGATTCACTTCAAAATTTCACAGAATGATTGTACAAATACTTAGATGGTTCTTTTCAGAACTGGGTACAATCCATCAAGTATCATGTAAAAAGGGGACATATGATTTTTTTTAGATATTCTAGTAAACATAATGAATTCCCAACATTTCATCGGATTCACTTTTAACTTTCATAGAATGATAAAACCAACAGTAAAATATCATGGGAAAAGGGGCCTTATGAGAACTTGAATTTAATATCTTTGTTAACACAATAAAGTCAACAGTTTTACTGGATTCTCTTCAAAGATGCATGGAATAATTGTGGCATTCGAAACACAGGAAAAGGGGACTTACAGATTATCATTCAAAACATTCTTGTGTATGTGATGAAGATCACAATCATTATCAAGTTGTCTTTTAAATTTCACAGGACAATTGTCAGGTTGTAAGGAAAGTTCCTTTTGGAATGAAATTGATCCATCAGAAAACACAGGAAAAGGGGCCTTATTGATTTTCATTCAATACAATCCTGTTTATGTGATAAAGTCCACAATTATTGTCAGATTCTGATGAAATATTCACAGAATGGTTGTAGGGTCATAAGGTAACTTTCTTTTGGAAATGGAGTGGATCCGTCATGAAACATTGGAAAAGGGGCCTTGAGGATTATTGATTAAAATGATAAAGGGGATAAAGCCCCTTTTATTTCTTTGTGCATTCTTCTTTGAGCAATTAATTTCCTTAAATGTCAGATTTCTTTAACGGAAAACTTGATAACCAGTAGAGCGTCTCAGGCCCTCATGGGCCTCTTGTTTGTTGTTTTAACCCATTCCCACAAAGTGACGCTTTTGGACGCCCTTCAAGAAAAATAATTTGGAAAACATTGTGTAAATAAAGAAATTGCTTATAACAAGCAATTGCTTCATTTTACACAATGTTTTCTACCCAGAAGTTGAAGAAATCTAAAATTTCATCAACTTTATATAGCCTTCTGCAGCTTCTTTCAACTTGGGCCAGTCTGGTAATGGGTTAATCCCTTCAACCCATAAAATCTCATGGTCAATGAGTCAGTTTATGTGCTAGCATGAGCCTTGTTTTTACAGATCCTAAATATATATCTAATATGAATTTTGGCAGAGCCTGATGATACAACTCTATTTTTTGGGAAGATACTGATTCCTCCAAAGCAGCTAGCTAAAGATTTCCAAGATCTCCGTTCCCTCATCAAGAAGTATTCAGCTATTTCTAACTTGCACATACTTGGCCCTTCTGTATGTGAGATGGCATCTGTGGGAGGAATCGCTTTCTTTAACAGGTTTCAATATTACACATACCAGGCGGCAAATTGTAGATTGATCCAAATTCAAAGATGTTGCAGACGCCAATTTTTTGTTGATGGAATATGATACATTGTTGATAATGAAGATATTGCTTGTAAAAAGCAATTTCTTCATTGTTCACAATTTTTTGGGCAGTTTCAAAAAGCGTCATTGTATGGGAAAGGTTTGATAGGTTTCTAGCTCTCTAATATCCAGTTGTATGATCTAGGTGTTTTGACTACTTCAAAAACATTTCCGTTTTAGGTGTTTCCATTTCTAAAAAGGGATAGAGATCAGTCACTCTGTAGACATTTTCTGAATTTGTTTTTATTATAAAAAAAATACCCACAAACATTATTGTTGATGACCTTGTATAAGTCTTGATGGAACAATCTAAACCCAGAATATTCCTACTTATGGAGGTACAGACAAACCTGCACCATCAGTTCTGTTGAAGTCACAATTACATTCTATTAAAGCATATTCAATGCTAATTTTGAAAATCTGTTCTTCGTATCTAGCCATTTGGTATGATGAAATTCTGAAAGGGCTTTTTTAGCAAGATAAGGGTTAACATCACTTTCATGTCAGGTCTTTCCTGATTTTACATGACTCGTACATGTTGCAACACACTTTTCAGAGAGTAAATATTTTTCTATAGCATTTCCATTTTGTAAATTTGGTGTGGATCAAACAATTTTTGAACTACTCAAAGAAAATGGTTAAGAAAGCAGGAAATTAAGAAGAAACACAATCAAATATTCTCTCGATTTAAGCACATTGTTATACAGAATGCATTCCCTTGATCATCCAATAATTTTTTAAATCAATCAAGTCTTAACCTATTCCCAAACAACAAAATTTTAGGCTTGTGCAAATGAAGGAAGTTACAGACAATATTTCAAGTTGATGAAATTTTAAATATCTTTTTCTTTCTGGATAGAAAATATTGTAAGAAATGAAGAAACTGCTTTTTGTGAATAATTTTTCCATTTTCCTTTATGTTTTCCAGAGTTTTTCCCTCAGGAGGATGGTGTGGGAAAAAGGTTTAGCAATAGAAACTCTGAAATACTATTAAAACTTTTTAACACATAGTGCATAATGCAAACAGCAGGTTCATGAAATTTTAAAACGCTATTTTATTTCTGGGTAGAAAAAAATATACAAAATTCTTCAGCAGCACTATATATAATCGAAGGAAAACAGTTGATACTCCTCTTCAAGCAAATTCTGAGGACTGCTGGAAAGCATTATGATCAAATGATCAAATTTGCTCTCCAATGATACCTTCAGTACTTTGATTACAAATGCACTTCAATGAAAAAAGCATTGAAGAAAATTTTAGACTATTGTTCAATTCTTAAGATATCTTTGAATTAAGGCATTTGATAGACCTATCCAACTCAAATTGTGTATGAGAGGATGTATGGCTTTAACCAATTACCAGATGACAAAATTTTAGATTGGTCCAAATCCCAAAATGACTTTTTTTAAGTTGATGATACCATTTTTATTTGTCTTTCCAGATTGAAAGCATTGTTGATAATAAAGAAATTGCTAATTTATGTATTACCCCAAATATTTTCCAAAGCTCTTTCTCTTGTAGGTATCAAAGAGCTTTATTTAGTGACAATGGGTTAAGATCTCTGGATCTGGCACATTAAGCTACTGTTTATGGTTTAACCCATTACCAGACAAAATTTAAGACGAGTCCAAATTGGAAGGTGTTGCAGATGACAATTCAAAGTTTATGAAATTTCTGGATAGAAAACATTGTGTCAAATAAAGAAATTGCTTGTTACAAGCAATTTCTTCATTTTACACAATGTTTTTCAATTGTTTTTATTCAAGGGCACCAAAACGCGTCACTGTGTGGGAGTGGGTTAAAGTGTCTGAATTCTATCATTAAATGACTTCAACATGACACTTTTAACTTGATGGAATTTTGAATTTTTTGTCTTTTAGAGTAGAATACATTGTTGATAATGAAGGAATTGCTTGTCACAAGAAATTTCCACATTGTCAAAATGTTTTCGTAAGTAAATTTGTAATTTGGTTTATTTCTTTTTGAACTGATTGGTCCTAAAAACAAATTTAGCTTTATTCAATGACAGAGAGATAGCTTACAGATGGCATGTTAAAGTTTTATGACATTGAAAACAGTTAGATCAGAAATTTTATCATTTGGTAATGGGTTAAGACATAATTCAGTAACTCTTCTATATATAATAGAGCCTGATGATTATACTGTGTTTTATGGTAAGAGCTACATATCTCCAGTACAGCTAGTCAAGGACAACCGAAAACTCTTGATGTTGATGAGTCTATACCCGTCTTGCAACCACTGTGTTAATTTGGGCCCTTCCATAGTTCAGATGGATTCTGTACAGAGAATTGCCTATTTCAGCAGGTGATTTATCTGTGATGATGAAAAGATTCAAGCCATTGCTTTGACCCCAAAATATCTTATATTTAACATAATGTCCTATTTAACCCTTTCTTGGTTTTTCAAAATTTTAGACCTGTCCAAATTCAAAAATTTTTCAGACGAAAATTTAAAGTGGGTTTAACTTGAAAAATAACCATTCAGTAGGGTAGAAAATATTGTGGAAATAGAAGAAATTGTTTGTTACAAGCAATTTCTTTTTTTCTCACAATATTTTCTCAAGTATAAAATCACAAGGACCTAAAAACAAGGGATTGAACGGGAAAGGATTGAGCTCAAGTTGAATTCCGTCAAAATATTGATTTATTTTTGGGAACAATATGGTGCTGGCAAGATTTGAAAAAAGCCAGGGCATGATGTAAACTATAGAAATTAAATGTGTTTCTTTGGTCAAATTCAGTTACGATATAATGAAGAAAACAAATGACAATTGACTAATGACTGCTGTCAATCAAAGAATCAATCAACCAATCAAATAATTCATATAGATTGGAAGTGAACTTTGAACTCAGACATTGCTCAACATTTATGCAAGCATTTTTTATTGGTTTGGTGACTCAAACATATTAACAACCTACTCAGGCTGACTAAGGGCATTTTGGTCGCCAACCAATAATTTGATCTTTTTGTTAAATGCTACTGACCATAACTTTTGCAAAATAATGCTGTTTAATTGATATTGGAGTTGAACTTTCTGTTAGCAAGGCTAGTGGATGGGATCATCAATAATCCCTTGTCAATGATGGATATAGTCTTGGGAATTGCAATAAAATTTAGGGGATGTCAGTACTCTGCCTTGAAAGGGACAAAAAGTTGGTGTGGTATAAGATGAGACCACATTTTTATGCAGGCTGGTCTTAGTCTTTACTTACTAAGCATGACAAGGGTTAATTATACAATTATTGGTTTTCGGTCTTGAATTTCTTCCATATTGCTGAAAGTGCCAAATATCTGTGCTATTCCGAACACAACCTAATTATTTATTATTTTAATTGATATTTCTATTTTTAGCTGGGCTATTTTCGGAGAAAACCCAAGGTATTGTGATAGCCTCCGTGTCGTCGTTGTTGTCGTGGTTGCTGTCATTGTGCGAAAACTTTGACATTTTGTGATATCTCTGATTCTATTGAAGACATTCACTTGAAACTTGGCTCATATGTTCACTATCAAAAGAGGAACACATACTATAAAGGGGGATAACTCTAGATGCATCTTGTGGGAATTATGCCCATTTTTCACTTAGATTTTTTATTCACTATCCAGCACCCAACAGCCGAGCGTAGGCACCTGTAGGCGGTGCTCTTGTTAACAATAATGATCCAAAAGATCATAAAATTGAATTAATTTTTGTGAGTGAAAGCTGCCTATCTTTCTAAATTGCAGACTGCATTTAATGGTTGAGATTGTATATCTGCTTTTATATAAAGAGCATGTGCAGTAAAGTTATTTCAGATTCTAACAATGTTTTCGACATTACTAACATAAAGTATCAGAGTTTAACAAATAAAGAACATATTGCATGATTTGTCTAATCTGAACCAGGCGAAATTTAAGACTTGTCCATATTGAAAGAAGTTGCAGAAGACATTTCAAATTGTGCTAAAATTGGAGTTACAATTTACCAGTAACTACTTGTATCAAAATAAGTTAAAAACATTGTGAGAAAGGAGAAATCGCCTGTTAAAAGCGATTTCTCTCTTTCAATGATCATATTTCTTCAGGGCATCAAAAAGTGTTATTATGTGGTATTGGGTTAAATGACACTTATTTGCTCACAGGCAAGTTTTATAGCTATTAACTATTTAACAAAAAAATGGGGTATTGCTAAACCCTGATTGTTGTTGTAATGTTTTTTTCTGTGCGTACCATTTTTGACTTCTCATCATATATCTGATAGAATTAAAGTATATGCTCAAAACAGTAATCTTTACCATTAAAGGGGGACAACTCTCTTTACTGATTTTTGTACAAATCATTATTCCCCGTTTTCCCCTATGTTATTTTTCATTTACTGCCCAGCACTGTTGAACTAGGTTGCCTATTTGAAATTGACGCATGGTAGCTTTAATGAAGCAAAATTTTAGACTGGTCCAATTTGAAAGGAGTTGCAGACGACAATTTAAAGTTCATGAAATTTTAGATTTTTTCAACTTTTTGGGTAGAAAACATTGTTGAAAATGAAGAAATTGCTTTTTACAAGCAATTTCTTCATTTTACACAATGTTTTCCCTATTGTTTTTCCTTTAAGGGCGTCCAAAAGCATCACTGTGTGGGAATGGGTTAAGGGAGTTATTTTGAAATTTCAGTTCAACAAGATGTAATTTAAAATGGTTGGTTGGCAACCTGAATGAACAAGCTTAAGTTACAACAATAAATCTTCACATAAATATTGGCCAATGTCAAAGTTCAAAGTTTTGAATGATAGGATAGGTTCATAGATTTTTTGATTTGAGAATCCTTCAGTCTGTTCTTTATGTAAACGGTGTCAGGTGTCATGTTTCAATTAGATAGGGAGAACTTATTGGCTTGAGATTTTGATGGAAAAATCTTTGACTAATGGGGGAAGTTTCACTTGACTGAGCATAATTCGCTCAGGGCTAGCAACCATAAAATGAATGTCTTGGATGTTTATGATGTTTTCATCTTTTTCATTGTCAAATTGAAATTATGTGAAAAGGAATGTGTTTGAAATTTGTATGCTGTTTGCCTTGTTATAAGAGATGAGTGCTGGTGGCCATATTTTTGCTAGCTCACCTTGCCCCCCAACTCTCTTTCAAACATTTTTGTTTTGATTCATTGGATTTAAAGGTTTTGGAATTCCTTCTATATCATTGATTCTGAGATCTGAAAAAAAATCAGACAAAAATTTCATATAATTTCAGAGCCTAATGCCTTTTTCCATAATTTTGGATTTCGAATAGAGCCTGACCAACTTGCTAAAGATTACGTTGTGTTAGGCAAACTACTCGAGTCTTTTAAACAGTATGAAAACACAACGGTTATAGGACCCTCAACCACAAGACTTATCAAGGAACACGTTGATGAATATTTTGAGAGGTGATTATAACATACTTATTATGATATAAAATTAATAATAAGTTACATACAAAATGCAAAGGCTTCTTTTACGTTACTAGAGCACATCATGCTCTAGGTGAGCTTTTATGATTCTGCAATGCCTTCCAACCTTTATTCATCATCCATATAATAGTATCTTATGGAAATTTCAGAGGTGATTTTTTCACCTAATCTGAATCAATTAAAAAGATGTTCAGATTAATGATTGTGTCATACAGGATTTTCCCTGATGGACAAAATAATGAGACACAATTTTCACTAAAATACCCATGAAGAGTAATCTTCTGCAACTCTGGGATGCATAGTTGGAATCATAGAAGGTGAGACTATGTTTTTTGGCTTAAGAAATTGTTAGAATTCTCATGCATGCGCAAGTTTGGATAAATTCTCATGCATTCTCAAGTTTGGCTAAAACTTAACATAGAATTTGTCTTTTTAGTTACTAATGGGATATTTGACCAAAAATTATTTTTAGTTCACCTGAGCACAATATGCTCATTAAGAGCTTTGTTATCTAGCTGTGTCTGTGAGAAATGCATTGTCCATCCTAAGTTGTCAGCCAATAGATTGTACATTCTAGAGAATACAGTTTTAGCTCAAATGTCTTTATATTTTATTCAAAATGTTTTAGTCCATGAATCTTGGTCAAGTTTTTTATTAGCCACTTGGGTAATAAAATAGGTCACTTGGTAAAACATGAAGAAATCCTTAAGTCTTAAGCGGTGTCTTTTTCTTGTGTATATTGTAAAAATAGAAAAAATCCTCAAGGTATAAACTCCTTGGTGGTGGATAATTGTAAACCTAAATGGGATAGTAGCTGGAGACTAGGAAAGGATGTAGTGGTAGCACTGGTTCGAGAAATACCAGGAATCCACTGTTAGGTCCTCCAGCATTTCATGATTGAAATACTGTTAACCCATTCCCACATGAGAAAATTTTAGACTGGTCCAAATTGAAAGGAGTTGCAGACGACAATTTAAAGTTTATCAAATTCTAAATTTATTCAAATTTCTTGGTAAAAACCACATCACAACCAATTTCTTCATTTTCCACAAGGTTTTCCAAAGCATTCTTTCTTGAGGGGCGTCTAAAAGAGTCATTGAGTGGCGTTTAACACCAATCAGGCAATTGAAGTATAAATACACATGAATTAAGCTTTCTTTACGTATTATACAATAAAGTGGTGGTTCTGTAGCATGCATAAAAAAAAAATGCAGTAAAAGCAGCTTTTAAGCTGTTTGCTATCGTCATGGTATTATGTCTATCATTTGTCTGTCCCTGCATAGGATTTTCCGTCTGTCTGTAAACTTAAAAATCTTCTCCCAAGGAAGTAATGCACAAATTTCCACCAAATATCACAAGAATGATCCATCAAATTTTGATATGATTTTATCAGTCTGGTATCCGAAGGCTAACTGTTACCATTGTGATGTATACTCATCGCAAGTATCTTTTTCATCGTGAAGCTTGACAGTCACAGTTTAATACTGAACAAAAATGAAAAAAAAAAGAAATTGACAGCAGGCTATTTCATTAATAAGAAAAAATGTGATGGTTAATCATCACAAGTATTGGAATTCTGAACATAAAATTTTATGTATTTATAAAACTGAGACAAGATTTTTAAAAACTGTTATGTGAAGTGCATTACGGCGTGACATGGATTCCATGTTAATTGTGTCATTGAATTGCTTGCCACTTTAATATACTGGACAAGGTATTTATTGAAATTTGATGCACTTAATGTCAGAGAGTGGGTCATTGCTTCAGCCGAAAAATCTGGTGATGATATAATGCAATATTTTGATTCTGGTTGGAGAGATTTTCATTATGCTTGATGAAAGCGTAAAAAGAAATGTGTTGATAGGGGATAAAATGAATTCATTTTAGAAAAAATACATTGACACAGTAAACACACAATAAAAGTTGACAGCTTGCCTTCAGATACTAGAATGTTTTTGTTAGGGGGCTAATTTCCATATATGGTGTAAACTTTGAAAATCTTCTTCCCTGACTCTGGTAAATGGATTTCAACCAAATTTCACAGGAATAGTCCTAGTGTGACCCTTTATTGGATTCCTGCAGAGAAAACTTACTGGTAAAAAAACATGGCTCCTATGGGTGGGTCTTATTTCCACATAATGGTGTGTAGTGAAAACTTTGAAAAGTCATTTTCTCAGAAACCAGTAGATTGATTTCAATGAATATTTATAGGAGTTATCCTTCGATGACTTTTATTATCACAATTACATTCCTTTTAAAAAATGATCAGATAAAAAGACAAAGCTTAAGTTGCTAGGGCTAAATCTTTTTATTGTGTGCAGTGAACACTTCAAAAATCATAGAAACCAGCTGATGGATTCCAGGTAAATTCAAAATAAATGATCCATATAAAAAGACATGGCTTTAATGGGGAGGGCTAATTTCCAAAATGGTTTTTTATTGAAACTTTGAAAATCTTCTTCTCAGAGGATGGTTTTTAACCAAATTTCAGAGGAATGATCTTTAGATGACCCTTTATCAGATTTCTCAAAAAAGAATTCATTGGTTTCATAATATTGCTTCAGAGGATCGCCAAGTTTAAGAATTGGCATAATGATGCAAGGGAAATAATTATAACTGCTCAACTGAGAATTCTTGTAGTAAAAAAAAAAGTAGCCCTCCTTTAAGTAGATTGAAAATAAAAAGTAATTCCCACTGAAATGAGTTGCCGCCTGTATTAAAGAAAACAAAAAACAGGAAAATTACCTACATCATAAGTATTTCAGGCTGGTGGAACAAATCAGGTGCTCAAGGGCCTATAGTTTAAAGTGGCACAAGGTTTGGTCATTGTCAAATTTTGATTGGATTTCTGGTTCCCACTTTTCTCAATCAATCAATCAGAAACAGTTTGTTTGTTTGTTTGAATGGGGTTTTACGCCGCTTTCAACAATCTTTCAGTTATATCGCGGCGGCTGGAGCACCTAACAATGGAATCCTGGTATTTCTCACACCAGTACTACCATTACATCCCTTCCTAGCCTCCAGCTGCTATCTCACATAGGTCTACGATTATCGACCCATTGGTGAGAGACAAATAGTCGGAAAGGATGAGTGCCGCCGTTGGGGATCGAACCCGGGACCTCTAGATTGACAGTCCGACGCGCTACCAACTGCGCTATGACGGCGGCTCCAATCAGAAACAGGTCAGAAAGTTTATCAGGATAAAATCTTGGATAAGTTGGAAAAGATGCCATTACTTGTCAGAAACTTTGTTGTATCTTAGAAAAACCTACAGGCATTCCAGATGCTACATTTCATGCTTATCAACCTGTCAGAATGCTTATCTGGATAAATTCTTGAACAACCTAAATATTGGGTCACCTTTGTCCAAAAGAGGTCATTATGTCAACACTTTAAAAAACCTGGTGGGCACTCAAGCATCAAATTAAATGCATTTTTTAAGAGTGTCTAAGAGTTAAAACTTTGGGTATTAGGTTATATCTAAGAGAACTAGATATAGATATTACCATCTGGAATAGTCTATCAAATTTTTAATTAAAAATATTTCATGGAAGCTGTAGCAACCATGTTTTTTACTTAATCTACCTAAAAATGGATCAGAAAGTTAACTCAGGTGAGCAATTTAAGGCCATTATGGTCCTCTTTTACATTTTTAATTCTTTATATCTTAAGATCCTGTTGATTTTTTCTGCCTCTTTCATATCTTAAACTTTGAAACCCCTGTATCTTTGCATGTGTGGTTGTGTGTGCCTGCATGCCTGTGTGTGCATAAGTGTGTGTGTGTGTGATACATGTTAGTGTCCAATGTATATGCATATATTGCGTTTGTAACCAAATTCTAGTCTGTATACCTTCCAAGTTGATTGATGCAAAACTAATTGGCACAGTTGTTCCACTTGACAAGTACTAATGTCATTTTCTAAGTTTGATTGAATATCTTAATTTTCATGATCACAGTGAAACATCTTGTGACAAAATTGACCTTGTCTTACACAGATCTTTTCCATAATATATTGATAGATATAAAAATAAAATATGACATTATTATGAGGGACAATTGAAAAGTCTGTGGCTTTAGCCAGAATCAGACCTCTTACATACATTCCATTGAGGTTTATGTAGATAATCAAGTTGCAGTATTTTCTGACAGAATTTGATTCACTTTGAGAAATTCTAACCAATTGGACAACATTGGTCATTTTGCGGTAATTTACCATAGTTTGGCCTTAAAGGCTAATTATCACAAGAGAGTTCACATGGACATAGAATTCCATTAGATGATTTGGTAGATTGGCTAGTTTCTGCCTGATGGGTCTAAAAGTCAAAACAATGGAAACACCCAGGATCACCACCCCTGAACAAGGCAAAGTCAACAACATTCACTCAGAAAGTGATGGTCACTGGAAGCAAAGTTTGGCTACTATTTTATTATTTTAAAAGAGGTCATGCTATAATTGGGAGATATTATCCTGATATTATGAGGCAGCTTCATGAAAAAATCTAGGAGAAAAGATGAGGAAAACTGTCAATAGATGTGCTTTAGCACTAAAGTGCTCTGTTGCCTTGGTTGCTATTCATGTACGTGTTTTCAAATTAAGCTCATTCGCCTGATATAGCACCTTCTGACTATTATCTATGACTAAAGATAAAAAATAAGTCAGTAGCTGCCATTTTCACAAGAATCTGCGGATGCTTTTTGGGGGGCCCTAGATACTACCGGGTACCTTCTACAAGGAAGCTTTGACACTGTTTGAAAAAGTGTACTAGCTTGTATATTGAAATAAAAATATTTGGGTTAAACCACTTTTCACTACCTAAGGTCACAGACTTTTTAATCAACCCTCATATTCACCTTGTTGGTGACTTTCAAAAAGATTTTTAGCTCAACTGGCTGAAAGCCAGCAAACTATTGTCATGGCATTGTGTCTGTCATGCATGCATCCATGTGTATGTCCGTCCGTAAACTTTTACTTAAAAAATCTTTTCCTTGGAAAGTGCTGAACAGAATTCAACCAAATTTCACAGAAATGATCCTTTGGTGACCCTTTATCAGATTCCGTCAAAGAACTTTGATGGGATGAAAAACATGGCTTAAATGGGCAGGGCTATTTCAATATATGGGTAAACCTTCAAAAATCTTCTTCTCAGAAACCAGATGATGGATTTCAACCAAATTTTACTGGAATGATCATTTGTAGGGTGAAAAACAGGCCTTTAATGAGCGGGGTTATTTTCCATATATGTTGAATCTTCAAAAATCTTCTTCTAAGAAATTGCCGCCGTCATAGCTCAGTTGGTCGCGCATCGGACTGTCAATCTAGAGGTCCCAGGTTCAATCCCCGACGGCAGCACTCATCCTTTCGGACTATTTGTCTCTCACTAATGGGTTGATAATTGTATACCTATGTGGGATAGCAGCTGGAGGCTAGGAAGGGATGTAATGGTAGTACTGGTGTGAGAAATAATAGGATTCCATTGTTAGGTGCTCCAGCCACCACGATATAACTGAAAGATTGTTGAAAGCGGCGTAAAATCCCATTCAAACAAATCTTCTTAGAAATCAATTTATGGATTTCAACTAAATTTGTATAGGAATGATCAATGGGTGACCCTTTATCAGATTCCTTCAAAGAATTTTGATTGGATGAAAAGCATTTCCACATAATGCTGAAACCTTCTCAGAAACCAATTGATGGATTTCAACCAAATTTTACAGGAACGATCATTGGGTGACTCCTCATCAGATTTCTTCAAAAATTTGATTGGATGATAAACATGGCTTTAATGGGAGGGATTTATTACCATTTATGGCAAAACCTTTAAAATCTTTTTCCCAGAAACCAGTGAATGGATTTCAAATTAATTTCACTGGAATGATCATTGAGTGACCCTTTTCCAAACTCCTTTAAAGTATTTTGTACGGATGAAAGACATGGCTTTAATTGGCAGGATGAAAGACATGGCTTTAATGGGCAGGATGAAAGACATGGCTTTAATGGGCAGGATGAATTTCCATATATGGTGAAATCTTTAAAATCTTCTTCACGGAAACCAGTGGATTTCTACTTAATTTTACAGAAATGATTGCCTGGTGACCCTTTTTCAGATTTCATCCATTTTTATTTTGATACATTGAAAATATGGCATTTATTGTTGTGGCCTATGAAGAAATTGCTCGTAACAAGTAAAAATCGACCCTTTAACCCATTACATCACAACAAAATCTTGGACTGGTTCAAATTGAGAGAAGCCACCACCAAAGCGCAGTTGGTAGCGCGTCAGACTCCTAATCTTCAATCATGGGATGTCATGGGTTCATTCCACGGCGGCAGCACATATTCTTTCCAACATTTGTCTCTCACCAATGGATGGATAGTCGTAAACCTAAGTGGGATAGCAGCTGGAGGCTAGGAAAGAATGTAGTGGTAGTACTGGTGTGAGAAATATCAGGAATCCATTGTTAGGTGCTCCAGCAGCTGCGATACAACTGAAATACTGTTTAAAGTTGCGTCAAACCCCATTCATTCAAATTGAAAGAGGTTGCATATCACAATTTCAAGTTGCTGGTATTCAGAAAATCTTTATCTTTTAGGGTAGAAAACAAAATGGACATTGAAGATATTGCTTGTTACAAGCAATTTCTTCATTGTCCACAATGTTTTCCAAAGTTTTTTTCTTGAGATGCTTTAAAATCTGGGATTCAGTGGGAATGGGCTAAATGCAAATGCAGATACTTGTACTTAATTTGACATGCTTACTTTCAAGTTCCTCAAACTTTCGATCAAACCTACCATTGTAACAAAATGTTGTTTTTAAGCTAATAGCTTAGCCCATTCCCACACAATGACACTTTTTGACGCCCCTTCAGAAAAACAATATTGGTAACAAATGTGTAAAATGAAGCAATTTCCTCATTTTCCACAATGGTTTTAGTTGAAAAAATCAACTTAGAGTTATCTGTGACTCCTTTCAATTTGAGCCAGTCTAAAATTTGGTTAAACTATCAAATCAAGGATGATAACTCTAAATTCATTTTCATTGGAATTTAGTGAATTTTCCATCTTAGGTTTATTACTGACCTGGATCAGTTATAACGTTACAGCACAGGTTCAGTCATCTGCAAACAAAATAAGTTATTAGAAAACCAAAAGATAACAAGTATAAAGTTGCTCCATGGTGGAGCAAAGGATTTAGCGCGGCGGAAAGAAACTTTTTTAGAATTCTTGATACAGATGTAGACTTAATAAGTAAAGAATTTCATTAATGCATATCCAAATAACATAATTTTTTAAGATTTTTTAATTCAAAGAATTTGATGACATCTATATCATCACACGGTGTAAACTGTCAGATTTGATCGGGTCAATGGTTTAAGTTCAGAGAGGTATGCACATATTTCGAGTTGTCAATGTGAGTGTTAAGAGATCTGAAGAAACAGTCAATGATAAAGCTATAGGAAATAATACTTTGTTGTTTTTCACCTAGTGTAGTATTGGCAAGAGTAAAGATTATTTTCTTTGAAGAAGTAATTTAATATTTCATAAAAATTAAACATCTCAAACAATAAACTGGTACATGTATAAAAAAGATGGATGTAAAAAATTTAAAGGTTAACTAGAAACTGAAATACCATTGGCAACAAATTATTAGTGATTGTGTGAACAAGGTATGGGTCGTTTATTATTCAAAGAATGAAACCCATTATGCTAAAAAACAAAAATAAATGATAAGTCATGCTCAAAGAGACAATCTAAGATTTGTGTGGACTACAATTGGCTACCCTTGTCATGGCACAAATAACCCCGACACAAATTTCATAATTTTCTGAAACATCTTTCAATTTCAAGATTGTATTCATATAATTCCGTTATTTATTGATGGGTTGAATGAGCTCTCCTCATTTTTTTCTATGGACAAATTTTTCTTTACTTCTTGTAACCAACCTGGTGTACATTTGATATGAGCAGTAGTGTTATATCCAACTTAAATCTAAGGTAAAACGGACTTTATCCATTTGTATAACAGTTTTATCAAAAAGTAAGCTATCTCTCTTCCATCATTAATCAAATATAATCCAACAATTTTCAAAAGGAAGTTTTCAAAGTCTCATCAACTTAAATCAACATCTTCATCATTTTTTCATTTGGACTTTTTTATTATCAACTAACTCTGCAAGTGAAAAAATCTTTATTTCCTACCAAGATGTAGCATACAGGGGAGATATTTTACTAATGGGACTGTTTTCCTAAATAATAAAATTCATGCATTATCTCCCTTTGACATTTATCAAATGCAATATATCGACTACATATTTATGCTATACAATGACAAAAAAGCCCCACCTATAAAATCAGGGGTTTTATTTTTTTGACAAATCCAAAGAATGCTATGTAATTAGCTTTGTCTTGGTGCAAGGAACATTCTTGCAAAGGAATTATGAAATCAAATAGACAGTTTGACTAAAATGATTTTTAAAGGATATCTACTTTGTTGCCATGGCAACCAAAGTTATTTTGGAAGATAATTGTTTGAAATGATCTGAAAGAAGATCATCTATAGAACCATCCTGTGAAATTTGGTTTAGATCTGACCAGCAGTTCCTAGGAAAAATATTTTTTAAGAAAAGCTAATCACTAATAGACATATGCACAATGGACACAATGCTATAAGAATAGCTTTCTGGGCTTTGGCCAGTAGAGCTAAAGATGAATCTTATACAGACCAGAGGACATCAAGTAAAGAAAGTATTGTAGTCATAATAAGCATCCCAAATATAGAAAATGCTTTGAGAAGAGTGTTCAACCCTGTTCAGAATGCACAGTTTACAAAGATAAGTCTGAAAGGATGCTTTTCACACATTCCAGATTGACCTCAACTCTTTCTGTACAATCCTAGGATTTTATGTGCCTGTGATCTTATACTTGAAAAAACATCATGATTTCAACAAACAATTTCTTCATTTCCCACAATGTTTTCTACCCTTCAGGTTGGTTCCTTTTCAAATTGCACAAACTTTTGATTGCCATTTACAACTTCTTCCAAATTGGACCAGTCTAAATTTTTGAAAAATAAGAAGGGTTAAACTCATGTCTGACCCTTTGCTGTCTTGTGATTAATAGGACATATAAAGAATCTAGAATAAGGAGTGATTCCTACTAAATACATTAGAGACTATCTGATTTGCAACATGGAACATTTTATGTTTAGTACCAAAAGGGCAGTGGATACAGTCCAAAAAGATACCCAAAACAATATAATATTCCAAGTTTTAAATGCCTTTTATAATATCAAGTTAACCCTTTCCCACCCAGCAAAATTTCTGACTGGTCCAAAATTTCCAAATCCAAAAAAGTTGTAGATGACAATGTACAGTTGGTAGGATTCTAAAGCCTTTGGTTTTAAGGTAAGACAACACCGTGGATAATGAAAAAACTGCTTGTAGCAAGCAATTTCTTCATTTTCCAAAATGTTTCTAAATCCTCATTCTTGAGGGGCATAAAAAGGCGGGGTTTCAGACTGGTCCAAATCCAAAAAAGTTGTACATGACAATTTACAGTTGATAGGATTCTACAGCCTTTTGTTTAAGGTTAGACAGCATTGTGGATAATGAAGACATTGCTTGTAGCAAGCAATTTCTTCATTTTCCACAATGTTTCTTAATCCTTTTTCTTGAGGGGCATAAAAAAGTGGGGTTGTGTTGGAATGGGTAAATACAAATTGTCTCAGACCATTCAAAATGCCAATTTTAAATCAAGTTTATTGTTGACTGAAAAAGACAACTCATTCAAATTTTAACTCTTTTTTATACAATCACTGATATTTCAATATCAAAAAAGGAAAATGTTGATGAAAGGAGAAAATAGTTGATTTTGAAATAGGTCCTATTTACCAAAAATGTATTGCTTTCAACAAATGGAGCAACCTTTAATATTTTATAAAGTACATTTCATCACTTTCATTTACACTGAGTCTAACTTCTATATAAGTTGATGCCTTCTTTCAGGAAACTGTTTTTAAGTTTGTTTGAATTTCCATCTGGAAATGTTCCTTTGCATTGTATTGAGAGCCCACTTGATTTCTGCCTTAAGTGCAGGAAATTTGTCTATTTAGCAGATAATGCTAACATATCTATAA
Organism: Fragum fragum; assembly: GCA_946902895.1. NCBI lineage: Eukaryota > Metazoa > Mollusca > Bivalvia > Cardiida > Cardiidae > Fragum > Fragum fragum. Next base: position 48,725,874 of record OX336374.1, read on the forward strand.
GCAGCTTCCATACTTCTGAGTAAAATAGAGTGTCTTCTCATCTCATATCCTCAACTTACAGCTTAACTAAGTACATCAGCAGTGCAACAGAAGGATTGTTTTGTCAAACATATGGCTTTGTGTGTATGTATTTCCGTTGATTCATGGTCACTACAGCAGCACATGCCCATATGAGCGACACGCTAGAAGACGGTTAGTTGTTACGGGGGATAGTGCAAGGATACAGGACGAAACTCATGAGAACTCTGCGTGGTTCTTTAACATGCTTGACGAATAGCATCGTCACACTTGTCACACATCATATCCGAAAGTCAATTGTTTGTGCTAGTTGATATGGTCAGCCTAGGGCTCGAACAAGTTATCTTGAGGTTTGAAGTCAACTGCTCTACCAACTGAGCTAATAGGGCTGACACAGTTATTTTTATAAACTTCTTTTCCCAACAAGCTGTAAAACAATAAAATAACACTCAAGAAAGGAATTGAGAAAACACTATGTGCTGTCAAATTATGACATTTTGCCCTTGTAAGTGGCAATGGTCTTTGAAACATGCCTTTGATGGGAAGTACCTTAATCTTCATTGATTTAATTTCCATCAATTATAAAACACTACTGCTAATTGGAATTAAAATCTTAATCTTTCATTTTATAATAGCAAGATGTGATCTGCTCTTGTCATCTTTCTATATTAAAAATGTTTATTAATGAAAGTGGAAAGCCCACCATGCAATGGTTATTTGTAGAGAAGACAAATACAAATTCAGTAACAATTTAAAGTAAATTTGGTATATATACATATATATATATAAGCATTAACAACTTACAATGAAAGTTAGCATACTTCCCTCAACTAAATTACTAGTCACAAAGTAAGTTCAATTACAGTGAAACTATAGGCGCTTGAGCGTTTGATTTGCTCCATCATCCAGATATACAGATGTACAATATACTTAACACTTTCTCACACTATTTCTCCTTTTTACACCCTTCATGAAAAGGGCTTTGAAAACACAGCGGAAAATGAAGAAACTGCTTGTATCAAGCAATATCTTCATTATCCACAATGTTTATATCCAAAAAGATTAAACCGTTCAAAACTAGAAATTGCCATTTGCAGCTTCCAGTCTAGAATTTTATTGTATAGGAATGGGTTAAGATACAGGTAACTTGGTATTCATTTACAAAGGAGGCATTTTGGGGAAAAAAACACAACTTTTTCAAGTCACTTGATGGGATGCATCTTTCTTTCATTCAACAAATATCATCAGTGGTGCAGTTCAAATAGTTTTCATTGCATAACAATATGTGCTCTCTATTGAAATTTGGTAAATTTATATTAAGCTAATGAATTCTTAAAAAAACTGACATCACGGGTCATCAAAAGATCAATTCTGTGAAATTTAGATGAATATGAGATGATTATTTTCAAAGTTTTCACTATATGCCATATATGGACATTAACCCAACCCATTCACCTTTTACCAGATGGCAAATCTTTAGACTGGTTCAAATTGAAGGAAGTTGCTGATGACAAATTTAAAGCTTATGAAAATTTGGACTCTTTATACTTATGGGGTAGAAAACATTGAGGATAATCATGAAATTGCTTGTAACTAGCAATGTTTTCCTTTTCCACAATGTTTTCCAAAGCTTTTTCTCTTGTGGGTATCTAAAAGTGTCATCGAGTGGGAATGTGTCAAATTCGTGTTCTTTGTAACAACAAATTTTTGAAGGAATCCAATTTAAAGAGTCACCAAAGGTCAATTCCTGTTAAAGTTAACTGAAATTCATCCAATGATCTCTAGGAAGAGGATCTTAAAACATTTTCACTATAGACCATACATATGAAATTTAGCCCCATCCATGCCATGTTCCTATTCTGATCAAATCTTTTAACAGGAATATGTTAAAAATCAAAAAAGGTAATTGTCTGTGATATTTCAATCCATCAAGTGGTATCTGAGAATAAGACTTTCAAAGTTTTCACTATATACATTAAATGGGATCTAGCTCTGACCAAAGGATTACCATATTTTCTACCATTCCAAATTCTAAAGTAATCTGAAAAAGGGTCAGTCATGGCTCATTCCTGTGAAATTTGGTTGGAATCCGTCTAATAGTTTTGAGATTTTCACAATTTTAGCCATATATAAAACTAGCTTCACCCATTAAAGCCGTGTTTTGTTTTCATCTGATCAAAATTCTTTCAATGAATCCGGTTAAAGGGCTCCCAAGGATCATTCGTGTAAACTTTGGTTGAAACCTATCCACTGGCTTCTGAGGATAATAAATTCAAAGTTTTCACACACACACACACACACACACAATAAATAAATAAATGAAAATATGGCATAGGTCCCACCGATTAAAGTCATACAAAAATGTTTTCCGATCAAAATTCTTCATAAAGAGATCGTACCAGTGAAATTTTATTGAAATCTGTACAACACTTTCTGTGGAGATTTTAAAATTAAAAGTTTACAGACGGAGCGGACACAAAGCCACTACAATAGCTCGAAGGCTTTCAAACATTTGGGGCTAAAATACAAATTACAGTTTATTAATCTTACCTGATTCATTCCCTATGTCACACACGTTTCCGGCCAGTTTATCATGGTACGAAATAACCACACAAGTTATTTTATGAAATGGTTAAGGTACGAAATGATTGTCGATTAACCAATCGGAACACGATCGGTAATTCCCGAAAGCGGTCGAGAGAATTCCGAATGGTCTATTTAAGGGTTTCTTACGGTACACAGATATAGCTCAAATCCGATAATTTAATCACTATCCCATACAGTAAATCATATTTTTGTAATACTTAGACGTAAACACTTCTGATTACAAAAAACTGAAATCGTAAATTTACCAATATAAGTTCTGAATTGAAAATATCAATTCGAATCTGACTGTCCTTTCAACAACTAAATACTTCCGAGTTCATCTTAAAAACACAGTTAAAATAGAGTTTTAATTGTTACCAAACTAATTTGAATCGATTTATAAGAAAAAAATCATAAAAAAAAATCATGTTTTGTTTAGATACAAAATTGATTTGTGTTTTTGTAAAATGCTTATATCATTGAAAAATACAAACACTGTCATACATGACCTCGTTTTAATCTAACCACAAGCAGCGCTGCGTTGGTACGCCGCGCAATCATTGCAGTAGTACTCTTCTATTTACATTTCAAACAACTAAATTAACTCAACACTTAACATTAAACCCATTCCCACACAATAAATTTTAGACCCGTCGAAATTCAAAAATTTATTTCACATGGTGAATATGATTCCGTTTATATTGAATTCCTGAAAACACCATTTGCTTAACCAGTACAATCAGGCCTGTGGACTGATACAGGCGCTCAAGCGCCTCTAGTTGATGAATGGCTTGCATGGTTCTTCTCAAATATGAATATTTGTTTACTGCAAATATTATTTTTTTTTACAGTCAGTTTAATAGTGTCATGCTGTACAAAATACCTTACTGGATTGCTGTAAAACCAAAGGGCTGAAAGCACTGAAAGAACTTGCTGTTCAAAAATCAATTTTTCTTTTAGAAGTCAATTTCATAAACAATTCTGGCAGGAAACATACAAGCAGGAGGTGTAGACCAAGATCAGACTGCACTTATGTGCAGGCTGATCATTGTCTATACCTCCTGCCAAAACCCGAATATTCAAGGTTCAGCATGGCAAGGGCTGAAAGTCTAGAAATGAAAACTTACCTACCCATCGTCTACAATATATACTTAAAATATTTTGGCACATTCAAGTGCTGATGACTCATTCAAAAGATTCATAGCAATGTGACCATTAATGGGTCACTGGCCCCGTCTGCCTTACTCAGTTGGCTCTGCCCATTTACTCTGACAGGAAGCTTTGATTTCAAGAGGCATTATTTCTCAACATTTAAGGCCAGTAATAGGTAACAAACAAGTTAAATTGTTGAATGGCGACATAAATAGCGTAACTACAGCTTGAATACAGCTAAAGTTATGATATTTATTAACCCCAATTCCACACAATGAAATTTTAGACCAGTCCGAATTCAAAGAAGTTGCAGAGGACAATTCTTAAGTTGATGAAATCTTCAAAATCTTTGTCTTTGAGGGTAGAAAACACAGTGGATAATGAAGAAATTACTTGTTAAAAGCAACAATGTTGTCAAAAGTTTTCATATTGACATGGCGTTTAAAAGCGTCATTGAGTGGGAATGGGTTAAGTTGCCAAACAAAAAAAGGCTTTACATAGATATCAGCCAATATCTGAGTTCTAAGTCAACGTCTGATCTAATTAATTGATTTGATTGGTGGATTATTTCATTGACTAACAATCATGATCTGCAAATTAACCCTTGTCATGCTACATAAAATTCTTCTCTGAATTTTCATTAAAATCAAAGGCCTTAAAGCTCTGGGAATATTTGTTTCGGGTGAAAATTAATTTTGAAAAAAATTATCATAAACAACTTAGAATTGAAAAAGACAAACAGGAGATGTAGATTAAGATCAGACTGCATCATGTGCAGGCTGATCTTAGTCTATACCTACTGTAAAATAGGAAATATTCCGGGTTAAAAGTCAGAGGACAAAACGAAGGTTGATTTGAGAGTTGACAGATGACTCACCAAGCCAACAAACTTCCTACAAGTGAATTTGACTAAGGTATTGTGATAAGAGTGCATAATGTATGGCCAGGAATATAAAAGAGAAAATCTTTGATTGGAAACCAAAACATCACTTCAGTAAGATGTAGTTACAATGTTCAACCCATTCCTACACAATGACACTTTTGGACACCCTTACAAATATGGGTCAGTAAACATTATGGAAATTTCCACATTGTTTTCCAACCCAAAACAGAAACAAATTCTAAAATTTCATCACTTAAAAATTGTTGTCTGCAATTTTTTGAATTGGGACAAGTCCAAAATTTTGTCATCTGGTAATGAGTTAAGATGCTAAACAATCAAAAAAATTTGACAGAAGTTTTGGAATCAACATCAATTTTTATATTGTTTGATGGACAGCTGTGATCTGTCAATATATTAATCCATTCCCAAACAATCCCAACTTTCTGGAAAATATTGTGGAAAATGAAGAAAGTGCTTGTAACAAGCAATTTCTCCATTTTTCATTGTTTCTGCCCAAACAGACAAAGATTTTTTAAATTTCACAAACTTAAAACTATTATACACAACTTCTTTGAATTTGGAGTAGTCTAAATATTTTTCATGTGGGAATAGGTTGAAATTGGAAAGGGTTGTTGTTCTAAGGTCATAATAAGGTTTTCAGGTACTCTTTCCTGTTGATTAGAATTTTAGACTGGTCCATATTAACAGAGGTTGCTATAAAATGTGCTTGCAAATTGAAATGAAAGCATCCTATGCAGTAGAAAATATTGTGAGAAAAGAAGAAATTGCTTGTTACAAGCAATTTCTTCTTTTTCCCCAATGTTTTCTAAATTATGAAATGATTTCTTCTATTTCCCCAATGTTTTCTAAATTATGAAATGATTATGACATGAAATACTTGGTTTGTACAGGAAAAAGTTAAACTGACCATGCAGGTCACATTGTGTTAAATTCCATTTTGGATCAATTACTCTGGATGGAGCCTGATCAATCATTTGACAATTGGCTATATATGCAGAGGCGTTTAAATTTGTTACAAATTTCTGGCTATCAAAGCAAATAACAGATAACCCTGTCAATCAAAAATTTGATTAATGAAACAAATCATTCATGAGCATTAAACTACAACATTTATTTTAAGCACTTGTTGGTTTGGTAACTAAGATGTGGTAAATACAGATTATTGTAGTTACAATGTTTAGGTCACCAACCAATGATTTTTGTTTAATATCACATATTTTACAAATTATGTTGGTTATAATCTCGTCAACTCATGTTGATGGTTTTTGTAGCAATTTGTGAGTAAAGTTACCAAGAAGAGCTTATATTATCTGTTATGCTGTTTTAAGCTTGTCAATGGCTTGAGTCTTTCTCCATCTCATTGACCCACTGCTTAACAACAAAATTTTAGACTGGTCCAGATTCAGAGAAATTGCAGACTTGAATTTCAAGTAAATAGGAATTTCAATATATTTTTTTTTGGGGGGGGGGTGTTTTTTTGTTTCAAACAATTTTGAAAATATAGAAATTGATATTAATTAGCAATTTCCCTATTTTTAACAAGGGCTGTACATAAGTGGGATCATTTAGAAACATGTTAAAACATAATTCATAATCAGCTGTTGCACGGTCAATGTATCTGATAAAGTTAGGAAATCTGATCTCTATCCCTGTTTTAGCTCACCTGAGCACAAAGTGCTCAAGTGAGCTATTGTGATCACCTTTTGTCCAAGGTCCGTCCAGCGTCCGTCTTCCGTCTTACTTCAACAATTTCTTTAAACAACATCTCCTCCCAAACCACTAGGTAAATTTGAACAAAATAAGGCAGAAATGTTCCTTAGGTGGTCCCCTTTAAAAATAGCTTTAAGAATTGAAATCTGTTAAAATCTTTGGTTGCCATGGCAACAAAAGTGAAATTTTAAAATAATCTTTAAAAATCTTCTTCTCCTGACCCAGAAGGCTTAGAACCTTGATATTTTGCGTGAAGCATAAGTTTATTGATTAAGAGCCCCAAGACGGGGGGTCGGGGGGTGGGGGGTGGAGGGGGGTATAGGCATGATGTGTCAGTTCACAGACTTCTTTCTTATTTCTGGGGGGAAAAAGTTAGTTCCTTCTTCAAATTTGCCCTAAAGCCTTGGAATTTGTGATTTAGACTTGGATCCCCAGGTACATAGTCTATATATGTAAGCATGGCCCACTTGTAATATAATCCTTACCTTAACATGAAATTAGACTGTTGAAAGAGAAAGAGCCTTTATCTCAGGTGAGCACCCCGGGCCAAAGGCCCTCTTGTTTGAATTTCATGTCTGATCTCTTAACCCGTTTCCACACAACACTATTTAGACTGGTCAAAATAGAAAGGAATTGCAGACAACAATTAACAGTTTATGAAATTTTGAATTTTTTTAACCTTATGGATAGAAAACAAGCAATTTCTTCATTTTTCACAATGTTTTCAAAATTGTTTCTCTTGTGGGGCGTCAAGAAGAGTTATTGTGTGGGAATGGGTTGAATCTATTACAACATGATAAATGTTTTCTTCCAATTCAAAGATAATATATGCTGTTTTTAGAAATATCAGTGTATCTTTATGTTTTTAGCTCCTCTGGCTAAAAGCCAATGAGCTATTGTCATGGTATTGTGTCCGTTGTGCATCCGTCTGTAAACTTTTACTTTAAAAATCTTCACCTCGGAATGTACTGAACAGATTTCCAACAAATTTAAAAAAAAAAATGATCTGTGAGTGACACTTTATCAGATTCCTTCAAAAAATTTTGATCAGATGAAAAACTAGGCTTTAATGGGTGGGGGTAATTTCCGTATATGGTGTAAGCTTAAAAATCTTCTTCTCAGAAACCAGTTGTTGGATTTCAACTAAACTTTACAAGAATGATCTTTGTGTAACCCTTTATCAGATTTATCGATTAAATTTGATTTTTTTAGAAATACAAAAATACTTCAAAGAATTACTGTATGTTGAAAATTAGCCCTTTTCTGTGCAATCCCTGATTTTACATAGAAATAAAGAAGGAAATCTTTAAAAGTCTTCTTCTATTAAACCATAAGGCCCAGAGCTTTGATATGTGGTTAAAATCATCATCTTTGGACCCTCTACCAAAATACTTCAAAGAATTACCGTACCCTGAAAATTCGCCCTTTTCTGTGCGATCCCTGATTTAACAAAGGAATAAAGAAGGACATCTTTGAAAATCTTCTTCTCCAAAACTATAAGGCCTAGAGCTTTCATATTTGATATGTATCATTGACCTTCTACCAAAATACTTCAAAGAATTACCATTCTCTGAAAGGCCTAGAGCTTTAATATTTTGTATGTATCAATGTCTATTGCCAATTTGCCAAAGTACTGTAAAGAACTACCGAACTTGAAAATTAGCCCATTTCTTTGTGAAGGAAATCTTTAAGAATCTTCTTCTCCCAAGCAAAAAGGCCTAGAGCAGTGATATTTGGTATAAATCATCATCTATTGACCCTCTACCAAAATACTTCAAAGATTTACCATACTATGAAAATTAGCCCTTTTCTGTGTTATCCCTGATTTTACATAGAATTAAAGAAGGATATATTTAAAAAATCTTCTCCCAAAGCATAAGGCCTAGAGCTTTAATATTTTGTATGTGTCAATGTCTATTGACTCTTTGTAAAAGTACTGTTAAGAATTACCGAACTTGAAAATTAACCTGTTTCTTTGTGATCCCTGATTTTGCATATAATATTTGAAAATCTTCTTCTCCCAAAACCATAAGGTTTATAGCTTTAATATTTGATGTGTATCAAAATTTATTGACCCAAAATTCTTTGTAGAATTACCGTATTCTGAAAATAAGCCATTTTCTGTTCAATCAAAAATTTTAGAAAGGAATAAGAAGGGATATCTTTGAAAATCTTCTCCTTCTAAACCTCTAGGCCCAGAGCTTTGATATTAAGTGTAAATCATTATCTAATGACCCTCTACCAAAATATTTCAAAGATTTACCTACTCTGGAAATTAGCTCTAAATCGGTAGGATCTTCCATCATACTTAGGGAAGCGATATAGGACCATCAAGGTCCTCTTGTTTTTTAAAAATTTGTAAACACCCTTTTCATCTGACTTGGTAAATGAATGACTTTTGTAAAACAATGAAAGGTTGAAATATTAAAAGATTTCATTGACAAGATATATATGCCACACATGGTGAATATGATTCCAGAAAACAGAATTTGCCTAATCAGTACAATCAGGCCTGTAGAGTGATACAGGTGCTCAAGCGCCTCTAGTTTTTTCATCCGGTGAAAATTTAACCTTGAGGTTGAAGATTAATTTAGATTTTTTTTTCATTTTACCTTCTTTTTAACAGTAAAACATTTATTTCAATGTAACAGTATAAGTGATAATTATTTTTTTTCAAATATGTAGTAAAGAAATTTTTTGTCTTAAAGAATTGACTGATTGTTTTGGTCAATCAAAGGATCAATCAACCATTCATATCACTCTCTCATCAGGTCCGAAAAGTACTTTGAATTCCTACATTGGCCGATATTTATTTGTAACAGTTTTGTTTATTTGGTTACTAAATCGTCATAACTGGAGCTTAATCAAGCTGCAGTTACGATGATTACGTCACCAACCAACCATTTTACCTTTTTGTTATATGTCACTGACAATATATATTGCAAAAGTTTATCTGTACTTTGGCATGGACCAGGAGGACCTTTAAACATAAAACTAACTTAAAACATGTATATAGTGTAAAGCAAATAAGATGATCCCTATTTGTTTTTATTGACAGTTTCCTGACCAATGGTGGTAAGGATGTTGTTACTGGAGCAACATTTCATCAGTAAGTATTTGTTTCACTTGTTACCAGAAAACCATTAATAGATATTTTAGACAATATTTTACCCATTCTCTCACAATCCCATTTTTTTGCATGCCCAAGGAACAAGAGTCACCTGAATGTTATTCTCTCCAACCGCCATCATTTACTTATACATTTGAGTTTTCTGAGATACAGGGGCAACCCATTTAAAAATGAATTACTTGTTAATCAATTTGTTTTAACTTTTTCCCAAACAGTGACGCTGTTAACTCCCCTCAAGAAAAAACAATTTTGAAAATATTGTATAAAATGAAAAAATTGCTTGTAACAAGTAATTTCTTCATTTTCCACAATATTGTATATCAATAAAGTTAAAAAAATCTTAAATTTCATAACTTTAAATTGTCGTCAGCAACTCCTTTCAATTTAGAAATTTGACCAATTTTCCAAAGTGAAGGGTAAATCAAGGACAATAAATGTGAAATTTGGACGTAATCTGTGCAGTACTTTTGAGGCGAAGATGTTTGTGGACCCATGCATGTTCGCATGTACAAGGGACCAAATGCTATGACAGTAGAAAGCTTGCATTCAGCGAGGGGACCTAAGAAGCTTGAAAAATTATTGTGGAAAGAGAGGAATTTGCTTGAGCCATTTCTTTATTTTCTAGAATGTTTTATAAACAGACAAATATTGTAAAAAATTTCAACAATTTTGTTGAATTTCAGCCAGTCTGAAATGTTTTAATCTGGTAATCGGTTAAAGTGTGTTTGAACTAAAATTTAAGAGCCATTTACATTAGAAATGGAATAACTGCATGTTACAAGCAAATTATTCATTTTCACACTGTGTTTTCCTTATCATTGAGTGCAGCAAAATGCAGAATTGTGTGGTGATGGTATTGGCATTAAATAGAATTGATGGCTTGTGGCTGTCAATCAAATAATCAGTTCATATATTAACCCTTGTAATGCTGAACCCGGAATATTCCGGTTTTGGCAGGAGGTGTAGACTAAGATCAGACTGCACTTATGTGCAGGCTGATCTAAGTCTACACCCCTGCTTGTACTTTTCCTGCCAGAGTTGTTTATGAAGTTGATTTCTAAAAGAAATATTGATTTTTGAACGATTAGTTCTATCAGTGCTTTCAGCCCTTTGATTTGACAGTATGTCAGTAAGGTAATTTATTCAGCATGACAAGGGTTAAGACCTATAGGGACCCTTTGAAATCTGATACAATCCAATATTCATGATAAGTATATTTCTTGATTTGGCAATTTATAAATTGTAACTACAGCTGATTCATTCTGTAGTTATGGTGTTATGGCTACCAACCATCCATTAGGGTTTTAGCCCTAGATTGTGTAATTCACAGGAATGATCCTTTGGTGGCACTTAATCAGATTCCTTCAAAGATTTTTATTGGATCTAAATACATATACAGGTATAGATATGTATATATCGATATTGTTACAATACCTGAAGAGCAGAAAGAAAATTTGACTTTTTGTGGGCAGGTCGTGTCCATTAGCTAAAAAGTTGGCTGGTCTGCTCATAGTTAACAGTAGATCTCAGCAAAATGTGACACCTCCGATAATCCGAATATCAACCTTTTTCTGCCCAGGTTACATAACTCATTATATACATCTCAGGCTTTCAGTGCTTTGATTTATTAATAGTACAGGCCATAAACTTTGCAACCAACTAATACCTAAGTGAAAATTCCTGTTGGAGGTAATCTTCTGAAGCAATAGATCAAAAAAAGAAATTTCAGGATTTAAATCTCACTGAGGCTTTTGTTATGACATTTTATAGTCACTGAGTATTTATGCGGGCATTTTGGCTCCAGCAAGTTCCAATACTTTCTGATGAAATATGATACTGAGTTTAGAAATGATTTTATGAATTTTTTGAACTCACGAAAATACAACAAGTTCTGTTCAAGATGCACAGTACTAATCCATTACCAGACAACAAATTTTAGACTTGTCAAAATTGAAGAAGTTACAGACAGTAATTCAAATTGAACTAAAGATGGAGAAGGTATAAAACATTTTGAGAAAAGGAGGGATTGCTTGCAACACATCTACTCGTGATAGAGAATAGTAACAATACAGTTGTTTTAAAATCAATACAAATCATTTGGGCTTTTTGTCAAAATTACATTTAGCATTTAACCTTCATGTGTGATTTTGACCTTGACAATATCCATCTGCTTATGATGTAGAATGATTGTGCCAAATTATTTAACCCATTACCACACAGCAAAATTTAGACTGGTCTAAATTCAAAGGAGTTGCAGACAAAATTTGTGTGAAAGTGTGTGAAAGTTAAGACTTTTTCATTTCTGGGTAGAAATCATTGTGTACTTATAGGTACTATGTGAATGGTAGAACTGCCACAGTGAATGACTTTATCAGCCCCAACATTCTCAATGTATTGTTTGATGAAGTACAGATGGGCGTCAACTTAACAAAGTTATCTGGCTCAAAAGCAGCACCCTGGATAGGAGAATCAAGTTCTGCATGGGGTGGTGGAGCAGAGGGTTTGTCAGACAGATATGTTGCAGCTTTTATGTTAGTACAAACTAATTTTATATAACTGTTTTTATTAACGGATTCAAAACATGAGGCAGGTTGGCAAATGCCAGCAAATACTAGTAAATATCTAAGAATAGTGACATTTAACCTATTACCACACAACATAATTCTAGACTGGTTCAAATTTGACGATGTTGCAGAAAAAATTCAGTTGATGAAATATGAACAATTCTTTGTCATTCATAATGGGAAACATGGTGGAAATAAAGAAGTTTACAATCGATTTCTTCATTTTCAGATTTATTTTTTCCCATTTTTAGCACGGCTGTTTTCAGAGAAAACCCGAGGTATTGCCATAGCCTTGGTGTCATCGTTGTGCGAAAACTTTGACATTTTGGTTCTGGTTCTACTTGAAACTTGGCACACTTGTTCACTATCTCAAAAGACAAGAAAGGCCACAAAGTGAGGAATATTGAGGAAAAAGATTCTGATGATTCAGATTCATTGAACTATGTTTTTACTGTCCATGACTCAAAAATGTCATCAATCAAATTGAATGTTGGGGGAATTGACTTGTCATTTATTATTGATTCTGGTGCATCTGTGAATGTAATCGACAGACAAATGTGGGAAAAGTTGAAAAAACGTAAAATTAAGTGTAAAAGTAGACTTTGTAACAAGAAATTGTATGCATATGGAAGCAAAACGTCATTAACTGTAGCTGGTGCGTTTGATGCTGATGTCATTTTTCAAGATAAGTCGTTGAGAGCTGAATTTATTGTCATTGAGGGTACAGGCAAACCGTTGTTAGGGAAACAAACAGCTGAATTTCTTGGGTTACTGAAAATTGTTGAACCAGAACAAATTTTGAACGTTACTTCAAGTAACAGCTTGAAAAATGATTTGAAACAGAAATTTCCAAAATGCTTTGAAGGGATAGGAAAGTTGAAAAACTATAAATTACATATACCAATTGATAAATCTGTTGAACCTGTTGTCCAACCCTTGAGAAGAATACCATATAATCTGAGAGAGAGGCTTGAGGATAAACTGAATGAACTAGAACAGTTAGACATTATTGAACAAGTACATGGTCCAAGTAAATGGGTTAGTCCTTTGGTTGTTGTTCCAAAAACTAATGATATTAGAATTTGTGTGGACATGCGCAGAGCAAATGGTGCAGTAATTAGAGAAAGGTTTCCAATACCTACAGTTGATGAAGTTTTACATGATCTTAATCAGTCACAAGTGTTCTCAAAGTTAGACATTAAATTAGCCTATCACCAAATAGAATTGGACAATGAATCAAGAGAGATAACAACTTTCATGACACACAGAGGCCTTTATAGATACAAACGTTTAATGTTTGGGGTTAATTGCGCACCGGAAATGTACAACAAAGTTATGATGCAAACATTGTGTAGTTTAGAAGGAGTAAATAGTATTTTTGATGATATCATTGTTCATGGTAAATCGGTGGAAGAGCATGATCAAAGACTTTATGAACTTTTGAGAAAATTACAGGAGGAAGGATTAACTGTAAACTTAGAAAAATGTCAGTTTCGCATGAAACAAGTAGATTTCATGGGTGTCGTTTTATCCAAACATGGAATTGGATTGGCCGAATCAAAAGTTGAAGCTGTATTGAAAGCACGTGAGCCAAAATCAGTCTCGGAAATAAAGAGCTTTTTGGGATTGGTGAATTTTAGTTCTAGGTTTTTGCCGAATTTGGCGACATTATCTGAGCCGTTAAGAAAATTAACTAGAAAAGGGGTACCATTCAAATGGGGTAAATCACAACAAGAATGTTTTGAAAACATGAAAAATGAATTATGCCAGGCTAAAACATTAGGCTATTTTGACGTTAAAGATAGAACTCAAGTCATATGTGATGCTGGACCAGTAGGAATAGGCTGTGTTCTAGTACAGATTAACAAAAAGGGAGAGTCTAGAGTAATTCTATATGCTAGTAGGACTTTAACAACCATAGAGAGGAAATATTCCCAAACAGAAAAGGAAGCACTTAGTTTGGTTTGGGCTTGTGAAAGGTTACACATGTACCTACTAGGTATTGAATTTGAATTGGTGACTGACCACAGACCGTTACAATTTCTGTTTTCTCCTAAATCGAAACCGTGTGCCAGAGTAGAAAGATGGGTTTTAAGACTGCAATCATACAATTATAAAGTCAGGTACATACCAGGACACACAAACATTGCTGACTCATTATCCAGACTAGTGAATAGTGAAAATGATAGTGACCAGGAAGATTTTCTGCATACAGAGAAGAGTTTGAAAATAATGACTATTGAAAGTACACCAATGGCAATGAAAACCAGTGAAATTGAAGAACAATCCAAAATTGATTCAGAAATGAGTTCAATCAGATCAGCATTAATCTCTGGTAGATGGGAAAAACTGAACAATAAACATTATATACCAGTACAACATGAATTAACATCTTTAGGTTTTTTAATCTTGAGAGGAGCCAGAATAGTTGTACCACAGGGGTTAAGGAAAAGAGTGCTAGAATTAGGTCACGAGGGACACCCTGGAATGACTATCATGAAACAAAGATTGAGATCAAAAGTGTGGTGGCCAAAAATGGACAAAGAAATAGAACAATTTGTGAAAGAGTGCACAGGATGTCAGTTAGTAGCGAGTCCAAGTCGACCAGAACCAGTTATTAGGAGAGAGTTACCAAATGCTCCTTGGGAACATTTAGCTGCTGATTTTCTAGGTCCACTTCCAAATGGTGAAAGTATATTGGTAGTTGTGGATTACTATTCAAGATGGGTGGAAGTTATGCCTATGAAAACGACCATTTCAAGCAAGATTATATCTCAATTAGATAATCTATTCAATACTCATGGATTACCAATATCGATTCAAACGGACAATGCAAGCAATTTCAATAGTAAAGAACTGAATGATTATTTCGAAGAAATGGGAATTGAACATAGAAACACCACACCCTTATGGCCTCAAGCTAATGGGGAAGTTGAAGTACAGAACAAAGGGATTATGAAAAGAATTAGAATAGCGTTTTCTCAAAATAAAGACTGGAAACAAGAACTAAAGAATCATCTTCTTATGTATAGATCTTCTCCACACTCAACTACAGGTGTAAGTCCTGCCGAATTGTTATTCAAGAGAAAGCTGAGAACTAAATTACCAGAATTACAGGATTATGAGGATAATGATCAAATAGTAAGAGATAGAGATAGTGAAAGAAAAATGAAAGGTAAAGTGTATGCCGATCAACAGAGAAATGTGAAAGAAAGTGATATTAAAGAAGGAGATTCAGTATTGATGAAGCAAAAGAAAACCAACAAATTATCTACAACATTCAGTCCGAAAGTCATGAAAGTACTCGGAAGGAAAGGAAATAGTGTCACAGTAGAAAACGATGAAGGGGGAAGATATACCAGAACTGTGTCTCATGTGAAAAACTATTTAAGTCATGATATGTGTGATGAGAATCAATCAGAAAATATGTTAAATCAAGAAAGTGTTCAAGTAGAAAAGCAAATGATGGGTCATAATGGTGAAAAAAGTCAAATAAATGTGAAAAGTTCTGTTTCTAAGAATCTATATAATCAGTTTGAAGTAGAAAATCAAGAAAAGAGAAATCAGATTAGTGTAAATTCTGATAAACGTGTCAGTTCAAATGAGCATCTTAGTAATAAGTCAACAGAGAATTATGACGGAATGGTAAAAGAAGCTGGAGTGACACCATCTTCATCCAATAATAGTACCAGACCATCTCCTGTGAAGACACCAAATAAACAGTATTCACGTCCAATGCGTACAAAGAAGATGCCTGAGAGATTTTCTGACTTTGTTATGAAATAAGATAATTTCATTTTGAGAAATGACAGTGATAAAAGGAAAAGGGTTAATGAGAGATTTTTGAACTTTGACATTATTGTGGATTTTCAGGAAACAGTCTTCAATTTTGTTCAGATAAAACTGTTTAATATTTTGTCAATATATTGTTGTTTCGAAATGTTTTATTTGATATATTCTGTAGGTACAGAATGATGTAAGATACAAGTTCAGTATCAATTACAAGATAAATTAGAAATGACATTAACATTCTAGGAAGGTCTTAGGTTAATAAAGGTAGTATTGTGTGAATCTCAATGCATGGACACTTCTGTATTCATGAATTGGTATTTACATTGTAAAAATCTAAAAAAAATACTTTTTGAAAAATTGTCATCAGTAGAGATCTTAATTTCCAGAGATATTCTTTTAAAACTAATTAGGGGAGGAATATGTAGTGTATTGGTAGACTTTATCTATACTTACTCAAAGCTGTAAATGATCAACAGTTTTCCTATTTGGTCTATATTTAGAATGCACGTGGTTGTTGGAAAAACCGAGAATAAATATGAAGTCGTAATAACTATTGTCTTGTCTTTAATGACGAATATAATCCTTAAATGGCCTTGTCAAGACATTATAGCTACTTTTATAATTGGACTTACTTTGTAATGTCGTTTGCTACCTCTGAATTTGGACAAGTCTAGATTTTTGAAAAACAGTAGAGGGTTTAGGTCCAATTAATGTATTTTTTTTTAAATTGCATTTATTGAACCATTTTATTTGTGGTCTGTTGTGAAATCTGTTTTTTCTACTTTTACCGTACAGACACTCCAGAGTCCACAGATTTTGCTCAATAGACTTGAAAATGGGTCAAACTGTTTTTCTTGTTGAATTATGGGAAAGTTGAAAATTGGGTAACTTCAGATCTAGAGGCATCTCACTTTCTAGAAAAAACACGTAGACAATTTATAGGTCACAGTTTCCTCTCTATGGTGCAATGGTTATAGCAAAGTTGGTTGTGTGTCAGACTCTCAATCATGAGGTCCGGGTTCGATCTCCAGTCACAGAAAATATCCTCTTCAACATTTGTCTCCTGTCAATGAGTGGATAATTGTAAACCTAAGTGGGCCGAGCAGCTGGAGGCTCTGAAAGGATGTAGTTGTAATATTGGTGTGAGAAATACCAGGAATCAATGGTTAGGTGCTCAGCTGCCATGATATCACTGAAATACTGTTAAAAGTTGTGTTAACCACATTAAATCAAAAAATAAATCCTCTCAATTGGCATTAGAGTTGAGCAGATGTTTGTCTTCTTTAAATGTTGAACAATTTTGAAATTGGGTCAACACGGTAATAAACTATATCAAATCATAGAAAAGCCTTGTGTGAACAGGCTTAAAATTTAGCTTCTCTGGCTCAAGGTGACTTGGGCTATGATCATGGCATTGTGTCTGCTGTGGGTCTGTCTGTCTTTTCTTTAAATATTTTCTTCTCTGAAACTACCCATGGCCATGCAACCAAGTTTCATGCAAATAATCTTTGGATGACCATTTAATCAGCTTCAAGACATCTTACTTTGATCTAATGAAAAACATAGCTTTTATGGGCTAGTTTCCTTATATGGTAAAAAAGATCTTCTCAGAAAATACATACTGGAATTCTACCAATGTCAACAGAAACAATCTTTAGGTGACCTTATGTCAGATTCCTTGATTAGATAAAATCACACTTTTTATATGTAGGTTATTTCCATACATTGTTTATTGGAAAATCTTTGAAGATATTTATCTTTGAAATAATCAAGCAGATACATCTCCTGCCTCCTGCATGTACTTTTCCTAGCAGAGTTGTTTATGAAATTGATTTTTAAAAGAAATACTGATTTTGAACTAGGAGTTCTATCAGTTCTTTCTGCCCTTTGATTTTACAGTGATTCAGTAAGGTAATTTATACAGCATGACAAGGGTTAAGGCTAGTTTGATACAGGCACTCAAGTGCCTCATATGATGACCCTTTGGTTACATTTTAAATACTCTGGCTCACCCAATTTTATGTTGAAATATTGAAGGAAAACTCTTAACCTTTTCCCGCTTTATCCCTGTTTTTATGACCCTGTAAATTTATAATGGAGAAAATATTGTAGAAAAAGAAGAAATTGCTTTCAATTTTTCAATTGAATTTGGACAGGTCTAAAATTTGGCATAACTGAAAAGGATTTGTCTACCTTGAAAGAAAAAGGCTAGAGCTTTAGTATATTTCTTAGTGAAACTTAACCAGGTTTACTAACATGATGACCCTGTGTCATATTTGGGCTCTACCTATCAAAACCCTAATACTCATAGAAAGGAAGAATAACACTAGAAGGCCCTGAGAATTAATATTTAATATAAATGCCCGCAGGGTCATTTTTAGGCTTGGCCTTGGTACATTATGTGTTTGATAGAAACAAAGGATATCTTTAAAATCTCCAGCTCTGAAATCTAAACCATTGATATTTGTGATGCATTATCTTTTAGTACACCTGTACCAAGTTTGTTTGTATGATAAGCTTTAAGTGTGTGCTGGAATTTAGTGAAAGATTATACAATGTGTTAACCCATTCCAATGCAATCCCACTTTTTAAAGACTTTAAACCATTACCAGATGAAAAAAATTTAGACTGGTTCAAATCGAATGGAGTTGCAGAAGACAATTTAAAGTTTATTTAATATCATGTTTTTGAAGTTACTGCATAGAAAACACAGATTGAAAAATTTGCCTGTTATAATATTTTCCCAATTATTATTCTTGAGGGATGTCAAAATGTCATTGTTAGGGAATGGGTTTAGGAAGGCAGTAAATGTGAAAAATGTATAAATTGCTTGTTACATGCAATATTTCACTTTCACATTGTTTTCTTCCCCAAAGGATGAAGATATTTAGAATTTTATTACTTGGTTGTTGTTGTCTGCACATTTGTCTAATTGGTAATGGGCTTAGACAGGGATCTTTTCTCTTTGCAGGTGGCTGGACAAGTTAGGTATTGCTGCAGCGTGGGGTATTGATGTCATCATACGACAAACATTTTACGGAGGACACTATGCTCTCATTGATAAGGAAACTTTGGATCCTAACCCAGTATATATCACTTTCGTACCTAACTGTTTATTTCATTATACCTTAACCCATTCCCCCCCCCCCCCCAAAAAAGAATGGACTTGTCCAAATTGAAAGAAGTTGCAGACCACACAGTTTTTAGGTCACCTGACCGAATGGTCATGGTGACCTATTGCAATCATCGTTTGTCCGTCGTCGTGCGTCGTCCGTCGTGCGTCGTCCGTTAACTTTTAAACATTTTCATCTTCTTCTCAAGAACTACTGGGCGGATTTCAACCAAACTTGGTAGAAAGCATCATTGGGGGATGCCAATTCAAGTTTGTGAAAATAGGGGTTCTGGGGGTCATAGGGGCCCAAATAGGGGTCAAAAAGGGGTAATTTTTGGTACTTCTTTAAAAATCTTCTTCTAATAAACCGTTAATGCCAGAGCTTAATTATTTTGTGTGCATGACAACTAGGACAGGTATATTATAAATTGTGAAATTCATGCCCCTGGGGTCATGTATTGGGCCACACCCAGAGGTCAAAGTTCATCATGTTAAAAAATTCACATTTTCATCTTCTTCTGATGAAGTACAAAGCCAATTTCAAACAAACTTGGTGAAAAGCATCATTTGGTAAAGGTTATTCAGATTTGTGAAAATAAAAAGGCTGTGGGGTCAGGGGGCCCTAAAATGGGGACCAAAAGGGGGTCATTTTTTGGTAACTTTTAAATATTTCATCTTCTTCTCAAGAACTACTGGGCGGATTTCAACCAAACTTGGTAGAAAGCATCATTGGGGGATGCCAATTCAAGTTTGTGAAAATAGGGGTTCTGGGGGTCATAGGGGCCCAAATAGGGGCCAAAAAGGGGTAATTTTTGGTACTTCTTTAAAAATCTTCTTCTAATAAAGCGTTAATGCCAGAGCTTAAATATTTTGTGTGCATGACAACTAGGACAGGTATATTGTAAATTGTGAAATTCATGCCCCTGGGGTCATGTATGGGGCCACACCCAGAGGTCAAAGTTCATCATGTTAAAAAATTCACATTTTCACCTTCTTCTGATGAAGTACTAAGCCAATTTCAAACAAACTTGGTGAAAAGCATCATTTGGTAATGGTTATTCAGATTTGTAAAAATAAAAAGGCTGTGGGGTCAGGGGGCCCTAAAATGGGGACCAAAAGGGGGTAATTTTTGGTAACTTTTAAATATTCATCTTCTTCTCAAGAACTACTGGGCGGATTTCAACCAAACTTGGTAGAAAGCATCATTGGGGGATGCCAATTCAAGTTTGTGAAAATAGGGGTTCTGGGGGTCAAAGGGGCCCAAATAGGGGCCAAAAAGGGGTAATTTTTGGTACTTCTTTAAAAATCTTCTTCTAATAAACCGTTAATGCCAGAGCTTAAATATTCTGTGTGCATGACAACTAGGACAGGTATATTATAAATTGTGAAATTCATGTCCCTGGGGTCATGTATGGGGGCCACACCCAGAGGTCAAAGTTCATCATGTTAAAAAATTCACATTTTCACCTTCTTCTGATGAAGTACTAAGCCAATTTCAAACAAACTTGGTGAAAAGCCTCATTCGGTACTGATTATTCAGATTTGTGAAAATTAAAGGCTGTGGGGTCAGGGGTGCCAAAAATGGGGACCAAAAGGGGGTCATTTTTGGTAACTTTTAAACATTTTCATCTTCTTCTCAAGAACTACTGAGGGGATTTCAACCAAACCTTTTTCTAATTCTTTCAAACAAAATCACTTGTCTTGGTGCTCTTTTACTCAGGTGACCGTTAAGGCCCACTGGGCCTCTTGTTGTAATTATACCCCCACAATGAAGTTATGGGGGGCATACTGGAATCAGGTTGTCTGTCTGTCCGTCCATCCATCTCCTCCCACATTTCATGGCCAATTTTGCTGAAACTTTACCAAAATCTTCCTTGCAATGGGAACTTGTGCACCTGCAATTTTCATAATGATTATTAATCAACTGTTCCAGGAGTTATGCCCCCTTGAATTTTCATCCTAAATAGAATATATAAAATGGTGTTCTCTCTGAAGCTAAAACTACTGGACAGATATTGATCAAACTTAGCAGGAATGTTCCTTTGGATTAGCTCTTCCAAAGTTGTTTAAAGAATTATTAATTCTATGCAGAACTCTGGTTGCCATGACAACAAAAAGGGAGAATTTCAGAAAATCTTTAAAAATCTTCTTCTCTGAAACCATAAGGCCTACAGCTTTGATATTTGGTATGTAGCATCATCTAGTGCACCTCTATCAAGATTTTCAAATTGTGGCCCGAGGGTTTTACCAAAGTGTATAAAGTGATAATTTTAATAAATTTTAATGCCCTTGCATCGATAGATCGTGGGCATTTTGTTTTGCCCTGTCTGTGTGTCCGTCTGTCTGCAAAATTTAACCTGCCAACTAAACATTTTCCTTGTTTTGGGGGCATGGTGTTTCACAACCACATCTTCTTTTTGATGAAACAGAAAGAGCTTTGATATTTGGTATGTTGCAAAATCAAGTGGACCTCTACAAAGAATGTTGAAATTAGGCCTCCTGGGTCAAAATTGGCTGACCCCAGGGGGACATAGGCTCATATAGTGAAAACTTTTATACATCTTCTTCTCCAAAACAGAAGTGCCCACAGCTTTAATATTTGGTAAGTAGCATCATCCTATGGACCTTTACCAAGATCGTTCAAATTATGACCCCCAAGTCAAAATTGGCCTATCCCGGGGGGGGGGGGGGGTCACAAGTTTTACATAGGCTTATATAGTGACAACTCAAAAAATTTTCTCCAAAACCATAAGGCTTACAGCTTTCATATTTGGCATGTAGCATCATCTGGTGGATCTCTATCAAAATTGTTCAAATTATGGCTCCAGGGTCAAAATTTGCCCGTTCCTTGGGATCAGAAGCAATTGAAGCTTTACATAGGTGCATATAAGTGAAAACTTTTAAAAAATTCCAAAACAGAAAGGCCAACAGCTTTGATATTTGGTATGTGTCATTTAAAAAGAGGCAGCAGTGGGGGGAATTCGTAAGCCCTTATAGGCGACAGTTCTAGTTTAAAAAGTAATGACTGAAATGGTAGAAAACAATGTGGGGAAAGGACAAATAGCTTGTAACAAGCCATTTCTCCCTTTCTTACTATGTTTTTCCTAGTAATATTTTACAGGGGCGCCAAAAGGTGTAATTTAGTGGTAATTGTTTAAGGATTCTAAACCATTACCTGATAATCCCACATTTTCACAAAGTAAAGCAAATGCAGAAACACTTGCAAAAGGCGTAATTGCTTTTTAAGATAAAAAACGTTTTCTACTCTATTTGAAACTTATTTATCTAGTACTTGTGATGCTCAGGAAGAACATGGTTAACTCATTACCAGATGGCAAAATTTTAGACTTGTCCAAATTGAAAGGAGTTGCAAACGACAACTCAAGTTAATGAAATTTTTGATTTCTTCAATTTTCTTGAGAGAAAAACATTGTGTAAAATGAAGAAATTGCTTGTAACAAGCAATTTCTTCATTTCACATAACATTTTCCGCAAATATTTTTCATGGGGGATGTCCAAAAGTTTCAGTGTGTGGGAATGGGTTAAGTGACTTTTGCTGTGATATAACTGAAATATAGTTCAAAGAGGCATTAAACTCATTCACACTTTTTTTCACTATAAACACTTAAACCCATGTCATGCTGAATAAAATAATTTCAGACTTGCATTAAAATCAAAGAGTGAAAGCACTGGTAGTACTTGTTTTGACTGTCATTTTTTTACAAAAATATTTTCATGAACAACTCTGGTTTGAAAGGAAGAAACAGGAGGTGTAGACTAAGATCAGACTATACTTATGTGATCTTTGTCTTTACCTCCTGCCAAAACTAGAATACTTAACCAATTCCCACACACTAAAATTTTAGACCAGTCCAAATTCAAAGAAGTTGCAGACAACAATTTAAAAGCTAAATGCCAGCATCACCTTTTAATGTACATGTGACATGTTTCTACAGGACCAATTGTAGTACAAAAACAACCTCTACATTTAAGGTGAAATTTTTGTGAATTTGAATTCTGCGGTGCCGTTCATTACTGCAGTTTTAGCAGAAATAAAGTTCTCACAGAATAAAAGTGCTATACGGTATGTGTTGCAGGCAAAATACCATGTTGGAATACAGTGCAGCCCTACAAGACAAAGTCCATTGGGTTTATGATATATCGTATCCACATCCCACTTTAATTTGCTGAAAGAAAAAACTTACTAAATTATTGAGGAAATGAAGAAATTGCTTGTTACTCACTATTTTTTCACAATGTGTTCTATCCAAATAAACAAAGATTTTTAAGATTTCATCATATGAAACTTCTTTGAATTTAGACCAGAAAAACAATAAATTTGTTAATAGATTAAACTATTTTCAAAAAAAATAATTGAGTTTGTTCCGAAGTTTAGCTAGCGTTTGACTTGTTGCAATTCCTTGTAGTCTATATTTTTCACCACAGGTAATATGTATGTTTGTGTATGCTGGAGACAAAATACCTAGAATGTCAGCAGATTCCTTTGATCTGCTTAGCATTACAAGCATATCTACCGATTGGAACCCAATCTACCTTCAGTCTTTGGAATATCTTCCCAGTTTTACTAGTATTGTAAGGCTATGTTCATGTATATTTTTTGTATATTTTCAGGATTATTGGTTAACATTGATGTATAAAATACTGGTGGGTACCAAAGTGTTGAGAGTTAACACTAGTGGTAGAGGAACTCTGCGTGTGTATTCACATTGTGTCAATTCTGCGAGGTTTGTTCTTATTTCCTCTGTTCAAATGACCAATTGATGGCCCTGCTCACTAACTCAAGTGGCCACGCCAACTGACCCTGACAGGAAGTCCCGATTTGATTTTTAAAAGCGTTATTATGCAAAATCTATGGCAAGCAGCATGCAACAATCAAAGCAATGAAGGGCCTGAGAGTTACAACAACAGACAGACTGTCTTGTATTCATTACCCAATATAAACTTAAGGCTTTTGGCCCTTGACTGATCAAATGAGATAGATCCACATAGAGGAGACCAATTCATGTAAATTCTGTGTGCGTAATTACGTTTATTATGTGTTAGTGAGCTCTATTTTAAAGCCTTGTGAGACTGGATCATACATTTGGGTACTATTCAACTTCATATTGTACAGATCACTTAAAAGAATCATGAATCATCTGAGGTGAAAAGTTTTTAAATATAAACATTTTTAGCTTGGCTGTTTTTGGAGAAAACCTGAGGTATTGCTATAGCCTTGGTGTCGTCGTTGATGTCGTCACTGGTGCGCAAAAACTTTGACATTTTGTGATATCTCTGATTCTACTAAAGACATTCACTTGAAACTTGGCACTATCAAAAGAGCAACCTATACTATCAAGGGGGATAACTCTAGATGCATTTTGTCCAATATCAAGCACCCAACAGCCAAGCGTAGGAACCTGTAGGCAGTGCTCTTGTTTCCACTATTTGTAAACATCAGAGCATATTTTTTCTCAGTGTTGCACAACAAGCGCTCTGGAAAGCAGTTTTAATTTGGCCTTGTAACACTGAATGAGCCTATATAAGAAACAGGACTGTCAGGGTTGTGATTTATCCCAGGCTATTGGAGAAATACATGAGATAGTAAAATCATGCTACAACAATGAGTAGCTTCAGACCTTAGGTCTTCTGCAACTCAAAAATGTGAATAATTGGTTGGTGACCTAAACATCGTAACTACATCTTATTACGAGGTTTAAGTGCCCAAACCAACAATAGCAGCTAATTTCAAGAGAATAGTAATTCTTTGAAGTACTTAAGTAGAGGGTCTAAATGAATAATTTCATTAAGCAACGAATTATGTGATTGACAACCACAATTGGTCAATGGTCAGAGCAGAGACTGAAGACTGCGAAACTGAGTGGCTGTGACACTAAAATAAACCTAAGCACTTTTCCAACGATGTGCAATAACATATTTGAGTCAATTAGTGATATTACACCTAGCAATTTCTATTTGCCAGATGCTATTGAACTGTTTATACCAAAATGACGCCATGTTTCCAGTAGTGACTTTCATCACAACTTTTGAATATGGCATAACAGTAGTTGTGAAAACGATGTAGTTGAACATTTCTGTATTGTTGGTTTTTTAGATCACCTGAGCGCAAAGTGCTCTGGGTGAGCTATTATGATTGGTCACCATCCGGCATCCATCCGTCCGTCCATCAGTCCGTCTGTCCACAATTACAAATAAATATTCTCCAAAACTAACCATGAAATTTCAAACTTTACTGAAATGGTCCTAAGGTCATGGTCTTTCATAATACTTCAAAGAATTGAAAACCATGAAGAACTCTTGTTGCCATGGCAACAGAGTGAACAACTTAAACAATCTTCTCCTCCCAAGCCGTAAAGCCTGGAGCTTTGATATTTCGTACAAATCATCATCTTTTGATCCTCTACCAAAATACTTCAAAGAATTACAGTGTTCTTAAAAATTAGCCCATTTCTGTGCAACCCCTTGTTATACATAGAAATAAAGTAGGAAAATTTTAAAAATCTTCTTCTCCAAAACCAAAAAGCCTAGAGCTTTGATATTTTTAGCTCTACTGGCCGAAGGCCACTAGAGCTATAGCGATGGCTTTTTCCCGTCCGGCGTCCGTGCGTCCGTCTGTCTTTCCGTCCGCTGGCCGTCCGTTAAACTTTTCCTTGTTTACGCAATAAAGTCAACAGTTTTCATCGGATTCTCTTCAAACTTTCACAGAATGATTGTACCATCATAAGGATCGTTCCTTTCCAAAATGGGTCAGATTCATCAAGAAACACAGGAAGGGGCCTAATTAAAACTTAATTAAAAAATCCTTGTTTACGCGATTAAGTCCACAGTTTTCATCGGATTCTCTTCAAACTTTCACATAATGATTGTACCAACATAAGGATTTTCCTTTCGAAAATGGGTATGATCCGTCAAGAAACACGAGAAAAGGGGCCTTATGAAAATTTAATTAAAAAATCCTCGTTTACGCGATAGTGTCCACAGTTTTCATTGGATTCTCTTCAAACTTTCTCAGAATGATTGTACCAACACAAGGATAGTTCCTTTCGAAAATACTATTCAAAATAGGTATGATCCGTCAAGAAACACGGGAAAATGGGCCTTATGAAAATTCATTTAAAATTCAATTAAAAATCCTTGTTTACGCGATAGAGTCCACAGTTTTCATTGGATTCTCTTCAAACTTTCTCAGAATGATTGTACCAACATAAGGATCCTTCCTTTCGAAAATGGGTATGATCCGTCAAGAAACACCGGAAAAGGGGCCTTATGAAAATTTAATTAAAAAATCCTCGTTTACGAGATAGAGTCCACAGTTTACATCGGATTCCGTTCAAACTTTCACAGAATGATTGTAACAACATAAGGATTGTTCCTTTCGAAATTTGGTATGATCCGTCAAGAAACATGGGAAAAGGGGCCTTATGAAAATTTAATTAAAATTCCATTAAAAATCCCTGTATAAGTGATAGAGTCCACAGTTTTCATTGGATTCTCTTCAAACTTTCTCAGAATGATTGTACCAACATAAGGATCCTTCCTTTCGAAAATGGGTATGATCCGTCAAGAAACATGGGAAAAGGGGCCTTATGAAAATTCAATTAAAAACTCCATTAAAAATCCTCGTTTACAGAATAGAGTCCACAGTTTTCATCGGATTCTCTTCAAACTTTCTCAGACTAATTGTACAATCATAAGAATCGGTCCTTTCGAAAATGGGTCTGATCTGTCATGAAACAGGGGAAAAGGGTTCTTATGAAAATTTTATTAAAAAATTCTCGTTAACACTCTAGAGTCCACAGTTTTCATCAGATTGTATTTAAATTTTCACAGAATGATTGTACCATCATAAGGATTGTTCCTTTGGGAATTTGGTCAGATCCATCAGGAAACACGGGAAAAGGGGCCTTATGAAAATTTAATCGAAAAATCTTTTAAGAAATACTTTTTAACACTCTGGAGTCAATAGTTTTCATCTGATTCCCTTCAAACTTTCACAGAATGATTGTACTATCATAAGGATTATTCCTTTCGAAATTTGGTATGATCCTTCAAGAAACACAGGAAAAAGGGGCCTTATGAAATGTTTAATAAAAAATTCTCATTAATAATCTAGAGCCAACAATTTTCAACAGATTCTATTCAAACTTTCACAGAATGATTGTACCATCATAAGGATTGTACCTTTTGGAATCGGATATGATTCCTTAAGAAACATAGGAAAAGGGGCCTTATTAAAATTTAATTCAAAGATCTTTGTTAACACTCTAGAGTCCAAAGTTTTCATCTGATTGACTTCAAACTTTCACAGAATGATTGTACCATCATAAGAATTGTTCCTTTCAAAATTTGGTATGATCAGTCAAGGACCATGGGAAAGAGGGGGCCCGATTAAAACTGGATTCAAAAAGTCCTCGTAAACACAAAAGAGTCCATAGTTTTCAACAAATTCTCTTCAAACATTCCCAGGATGATTATTACATTAAATGGATTGTTCCTTTCAGAAGCAGGTTTGATCCATCAAGTTTCATAGGAAAAGGGGCCCTATGAAAATTTAATTAAAAAAATCTTAGTTAACACGTAATGGCCCTAGATTTCACCTGATTGACTTCAAACTTTCACATATTGATTGTACCATCATAAGGATTGTTCCTTTCAAATTGGGTCTGATCCATTGAGAAACATAGGAAAAGGGGCCTTAGGAAAATTCAATTAAAAAAATCTCAGTTAATGCTTGTAAGTCCACAGATGAGATGGGGTTGTCTTTATACTCAAACAGAATAAGAAGAGTTCCCTTTGGAATTGGTTCAGATCCATCAAGTAACATGGGAAAAGGGGCTATTCAAAAATTCAATTAATAAAACCCTGTTAACACAATAAAGCCCACAGCTTTGATCAGATTTTGTTGAAACTTTCACAGAATGATTGGAAGGTCATAACTATCATTCTTTTCATAACAGGGTTTGAACTGTCAAGAAGCACAGGAAAAGGGGCCTTATGAAAATTTCATTTATAAATCCTTGTTACCAAGTCCAGAGCTTTCATAGGATTTTCTTCAAACATTCACAGAATAATTGTACAATAATAATGATTGTTGATGTTTGCATTAGACCTGATCCGTCAAGTATCACAAGAAAAGGAGCATTATGAAATTTAATTTTAAAATCATTGTACCACAATAAAGTCAACAGTTTTCATCAGAATGATTATTCCATCATGAGGATTCTTTCCTTTCAAATTAGGCGTGATCTGTGTAGTATCATGGGAAAAGGGGCCTTTAAAGAATTTTATCTATAATCCTTGTAACCAAGTCCAGAGCTTTCATTGAATTTTATTCAAACCTTCAAAGAATCATTGTACAATAATCACGATTGTTGATGCTGACATGAGACCTGATCCTTCAAGTATCACAGGAAAAGGAGCCTTATGAAAATTTTGTTTTAAAAATTTTACACCAAGATAAAGTCTGCAGTTTTCATCAGATTCTGTTCAAACTTTGTATGTTTGTACCATCATAAGGATTGTTTCTGTCCAAATTGCGCCTGATCTGTCTAGTATCATAGGAAAAGGGGCTGTATGAAAAATTATTACCAAATCCTCATAAACACAACAATGCCCTTAGTCTTTATCAGAATCTCTTCAAACTTTAATAGAATGATTGTACCATCATTTGGCTTGTTCCTTTGTAAATTAGGTCTGCTTGGTTAAGTGACACAAAAAAAGGGACCTTATAAAAATTTTATTACAAAACATCATTATTACAATAAAGTCCTCAGTCTTTATCATTTTCTTCAAACTATTATTAGGATTGTTCCTTTGTACATTGGGTCTGATTTGTTAAATTTCACGGAGAAAGGGGCCTTATGAAAATTTTGTCACAAAAATTCTTGACACAATTCAGTCCACTGTTTTCATTGATTCTCTTTAACTTTTAAAGAATGATTCTACCTTCATTAGAATTGTTCCTTTTGAAATTTGGTTTGTTCTGTAAAGTATCATGAGAAAAGGGGCCCTATGAAGATTTCACTATAAACTCATTAACACAATAAATTCCACAGATTATACAGATTGATTGTACCATCATTCCAATTGTTTATTTTGACAGTGGATCTGACTATAGCAAGGGTCACATAAAAAGGGGCCTTATGAAAAACTCTCTTAAATATTCTGGTTAACACAATGATGTCCCTTGATTTCACCGGATTCACTTTAAAATTTCACAGAATGATTGTACAAATACTTAGATGGTTCTTTTCAGAACGGGGGGCCGCCGTCATAGCGCAGTTGGTAGCGCGTCGGACTGTCAATCTAGAGGTCCCGGGTTCGATCCCCAACGGCGGCACTCATCCTTTCCGACTATTTGTCTCTCACCAATGGGTCGATAATCGTAGACCTATGTGGGATAGCAGCTGGGGGCTAGGAAAGGATGTAATGGTAGTACTGGTGTGAGAAATACCAGGATTCCATTGTTAGGTGCCCCAGCCGCCGCGATATAACTGAAAGATTGTTGAAAGCGGCGTAAAACCCCATTCAATCAGAACTGGGTACAATCCATCAAGTATCTTGTAAAAAGGGGACATATATTTTTTTTTAAATATTCTAGTAAACATAATGAATTCCCAATATTTCATCGGATTCACTTTTAACTTTCATAGAATGATAAAACCAACAGTAAAATATCACGGGAAAAGGGGCCTTATGAGAACTTGAATTTAATATCTTTGTTAACACTATAAAGTCAACAGTTTTATTGGATTCTCTTCAAAGATGCATGGAATAATTGTGGCATTGAAAATACAGGAAAAGGGGCCTTACAAATTATCATTCAAAACATTCTTGTGTATGTGATGAAGATCACAATCATTATCAAGTTGTCTTTTAAATTTCACAGGACAATTGTTGGGTTGTAAGGAAAGTTCCATTTGGAATGAAATTGATCCATCAGAAAACAGAGGAAAAGGGGCCTTATTGATTTTCATTCAAAACAATCCTGTTTATGTGATTAAGTCCACAATTATTGTCAGATTCTGATGAAATATTCACAGAATGATTGTAGGGTCATAAGGTAACTTTCTTTTGGAAATGGAGTGGATCCGTCATGAAACATGGGAAAAGGGGCCTTGAGGATTGTTGCTTAAGATGATAAAGGGGATAAAGCCCCTTTTTTTCTTTATGCATTCTTCTTTGAGCAATTAACTTCCTTAAATATCAGATTTCTTTAACGGAAAACTTGATAACCAGTAGAGCGTCTCAGGCCCTCATGGGCCTCTTGTTTACAAATCATCATCTATTGACCCTCTACCAAAATACTTCAAAGAATTGCTGTATTCTGAAAATTAGCCCTTTTCTGTGCAATCCTTGATTTTACATAGGAATAAAGAAGGAAAACTTCAAAAATCTTCTCCTCCCAAACCATAAGGCTTAGCGCTTTGATATTTGGTATAAATTATCATCTATTGATCCTCAACCAAAATACTTCAAAGATTTACAGTATTCTGAAAATGAGCCCTTTTCTGTGCGATCCCTAATTTTACAAAGAAATAAAGAAGGAAAACGTTAAAAATCTTATTCTCCCAAACCATAAGGCCTAGAAATTGATATTTTGTATTAATCATTATCCATTGACCCTCTACCAAAATACTTCATAGAATTACTGTAGACTAAAAATTAGCACTTTTCTTTGTGTTCCCTGATTTTACATAGAAATAAAGAAGGAAATCTTTAAAAATCTTTTTCTCCCAAACCATAAGGCCAAGGCCTTTAATGTTTGGTGTGTAATAATACCTATTGACCCTATACTAAAATACTTCATAGAATTACTGTATTTGGAAAATGAGCCCTTTTCTGTGCAATCCCAGAAAGGAATAAAGAAGGATATCATATAAAAAGTTCTCCTTCTAAACCATTAGGCCTAAAGCTTTCATATTTGGTATGTATTAATGCCAATTGACCCTCTACTTAAGTACTTCAAAGAATTACCATTCTCTTGAAATTAGCTCAATAGTGGTGAAACAGTGTACCCATATACTGGTAAACCACGGTCTGTCAACAGAGAAAAAACAAAACCGGTTTCAATTTTTCTGTACTGGTTTTTAGGCACTATATTATCTTCTCATTTTAAATAAGATAAATAAGTACTATTTCCCAGGAATCCATTCTGAAATCGATCATTTTTAAAACTTACAAAAGATTTCCGAAAGTGAAAGTGGAACTTGTTTCCTTTGGTGGTGATACCGGTGTCAAGGTAAAATCATAAACATGTCAAATTTGGATCGATTCAAATTTGCGATGCACATGCTGAATAATTGCTTACTGCCTAACTACTATCATATGAACAAAATTTTATTGATATTTATTATTTTTCCTAACTTAATCCTACTTGGTTTTAATTTAAACAAAATAAGTAAATTGGGAAAGTATTACTCTTCCGAATTTTGGTCATCATGGAAAAATAGCCAACAATAATCGTTACACAGCAGATAAATTTGAACTGTTGAATAATCTGACGGCAAAAAGCACTTTTTGATAGAAAAGGAGATTCTCAAGAGATCGTTATAAATACTGCTTGCTGTGACAGACAGCATGTTGCTGTCAAATGTGCACTCTGAGTGAGTCTTCAGGACTGATTAAAATATTTACTAACAAAGATGGCATCTTTGGATTCTGACAAAGTTGACATGCCATATTTTGTAAAAAAGAATATGATTGATCTGCAACTCAATCTCAGAATAACTGTTGACATGTCTTTTGGTCAATTTACTGAATTTCTTTTATATTTCAATGTTGAATTATCTGTCAATTTCAGTTTGAATAAAATGGATACTGTTTGTTTTATTCATTCATCCAAAAGAATTGCATACAAAACTATTCATAAACTTCATTAATTGGAAATAATTGAAAAGTTTGAATGAGAATTCATTAGTCTTCCACTTTTCTTTAAGTTCACTTTGAGTAAGTATTACATTTACAGTGACTATAAGTGGTTAACTCATAACTTTCAATGTAAAGAAAGGGTGTGTTGTAATATGTATTGCAATACGGATTGGCCATATATTGCAATACACTTTTTACTGTATTGTTTCACCCCTATAGCTCAATATGGTTGGATCTTCACTATACCTAGAATTAAAGAAGAAAATCTTTTTAAAAAACCTTTTCCAAAATGATTAGTTGTAGGGCTTTGATATTTTGTATATTATATCATAAAGCCTTGAGCCATCATACTCAGGGGAGCGATATAGGACCATCATCGTCCTCTTGTTTTTAAAAAAGACATTGGACGAAATTTTGAATTAGATTATATAATTTTAAAGTCTATCTGCATTTCCTTTTGGAAAATCTTTGGACTTGGTAAAACAAAAGTCCTAATTGATGATTCTGATGTTTTAGATCTGGTTATGAGAAAGGAGCAATTGTTTTTTATGTTATGAATCTCGGAGACCCAGTCCAGGTGGCATTTCCAAATGTTCCATCTAATTCTACACAACACCTTTATACATTTACACCACCAGATGGGGACATTAAATCTCAGTAAGTCGATTACCTTTATAAATGAATTTCGTAGATCTATTAATTATATTATTAACCCATTCCCACACAATGACGCTTTTGGACACCCTTCAAAGAAAATGCTTTTGAAAACAATTTCATCATTTTCCACAATGTTTTCTACTCACAAAGTTGAAAAAATCATAATTTCATAAACTTTAAATTGTCGTGTGCTACTTCTTTCCATTTGGACCAGTCTAAAATTTTGCTGTCTGGTAATGTTTTAATAAATGAATATTTAAGAATCCAATCTAATCCCAATTTCCA
Source organism: Fragum fragum (assembly GCA_946902895.1). Taxonomy (NCBI): domain Eukaryota; kingdom Metazoa; phylum Mollusca; class Bivalvia; order Cardiida; family Cardiidae; genus Fragum; species Fragum fragum. Next base: position 48,758,675 of record OX336374.1, read on the forward strand.
TTTTTTCATACCGCTGGAATTTTTAGATGTCCGTAAGACTATTTTAGTTTTTTGAGTAAAAACATTCAATATTTTCAAGCCTGCTATTTTGGCATTTACAAGTTGAAGAATTATAATGTTTCAAATTCAAAGAAGTTTCAGATAAAAACATTTTGTTTCATAAAATTGAGAAAAATCTTTGTCTTTTAGGGTGTAAAACTTGGACAATAAATAAATTGTTTCAAGCAAAAGGGGAATAGAACAGTAATAGGTTCAACCATACTAAGCAACCAAGACCCATTCTGTCCACAATGACGCCCCTCAAAGAAAAGAAATTGGGAAATTATTGTGTCAAATGAAGAAATTGCTTGTAACAAGCAAAAACATTTTCCACATTGTTTTCCTGAATTTTTTTTCTTTTTTTTTTCTTTTCGGGGGACAAAAAAAGGAGGATTGTGTGATAATGGGGTAATCCATTACCAAACAAAACATTTTTAGACTGGTCCAATGTGCAAACTTGCAACAGAGAATTTTAAGCTGATGGAAATTTAAAAATTTTTGTCCTAAGGGTAGAAAACATTGTGAATAATGAAGAATTTGCTTGAAACAAGCAATTTCCTTATCATCCACAATGTTTTCCACAGATTTTTTCATGGGGGCGTCAAAAAGCGTCATTGTTTGGGGATGGGTTAAGTAGTCACATTAATTGATTTCAGGAATGTAGAGCTCAATGGTTTCACCCTAAAGATGGTGGACGATGCAACCTTGCCAAACTTACTCATACCAGTGAAGGGGACAGGACCTGTTCATATGGACTCACTTACATATTCCTTCATCGTGTTTCCAAACGCTGATCTTGCTATCTGCAAATAAGGGAGAGATTTATTTCTTATCCAATGAAATTTTAGACTAGTCCAAAGTGAAAGAAGTTACACAATGCAATTTAACCCACTTCTACCCTTTTCACGCCCCCCAAGAAAAATACTTTTGAAAACATTGTGGAAAATAAAGAAATAGCTTGTAACAAGCAATATTTTTGTACAATATTGTCTCCTCAGAAACACATAGGTTTTTAAAAAATCATCATTTAGAAATTGTCATCTGAAACTTCTCTGAACTTTGGCTAGTATGAAATTTTGTCATTTAGTAATGGGTTAAAGTGCATGAATAATGACAAAAAACAATCTTTTCAAGCAGAAAATATTGTGTGAAAGAAGAAATAACTCAAGATGATCAATTTCTTCTTTTCCCATGATGTTTTTATTCAATTTCTCTCTGGGATCACAAAGATGGATCAAGATTATAGTACAACTAACTCCACCTATTATAGCAGTATCTGTTATTGTGTCATTTAATGTTAAATTTAACAGGCTTTACCACAATTTTTGGTTTGTTTGCTTGCGCATAGCAAGACATGATGGTCACAAATGCTTTTCAAAAACTACTGAATAAGATTTTGTTGATATTATTAGCTCACCTGAGCACGTAGTGCTCAAGTGGGCTATTGTGATCCCCTTTTGTCTGGCGTCCGGCCGTTGTCCGTCAACAATTTCTTTAAACGACTTCTCCTCCTAAACCACTGGGCCAATTTGAACCAAATTTGGCTGCTCTGGTTGCCATGGCAACAAAAGTGAAATTCTAAAATAATCTTTAAAAATCTTCTCCTTCTGACCCAGAAGGCATAGAGCCTTGATGTTTTGCATGAATCATCAGTATATTGACCTCTTTCAAAATAGCTAAAATCATGATACTCGGGTCCCCAGAGGCAGAGCCCCAGGGGGGGGGGGGGGTATATAGAAATACAGAAAGATTTTTTAAATGACATCTCCTCCCAATTCACAGGGCCGATTAGAACCAAATTTTGCACAAATGTTGCTTAGGTGGTCCCCTTCGAAAAAAGCTAAAAGAATTGAAATCCGTTAAAAACTCTGGTTGCCATGGAAACAAAAGTGAAATTTTAAAATAATCTTTAAAAATCTTCTCCTCCTGACCCAGAAGGTGTAGAGCCTTGATATTTTGCATGAAGCATCAGTATGTTGACCTCTTTCAAAATAGCTAAAATCATGATCCTCTGGTACCCAGGGGGGGAGCCCGAGGGTGGGGGGGTATATAGAAATAAAGAACGATTTTTTAAATGACATCTCCTCCAAATTCACAGGGCCAATTTGAACCCAATTTTGCAGAAATGTTGCTTAGACGGTCCCCTTCAAAAATAGCTAAAAGAATTGAAATCCTTTAAAAACTCTGGTTGCCATGGCAACAAAAGTGAAATTTTAAAATAATCTTTAAAAATCTTCTCCTCCTGACCCAGAAGGTGTAGAGCCTTGATATTTTGCATGAAGCATCAGTATATTAACCTCTTTCAAAATAGCTAAAATCATGATCCTCGGGTCCCCAGGGGCAGATGCCCAGGGGGGATTGGGTTATATAAAAATAAAGAATGATTTTTTAAATGACAACTCCTCTCAAACCACTTGGCAGATTTGAACCAAATTTGGCAGAAATGTTGCTTAGGTGGTCCCCTTCAAAAATAGCTAAAAAAATTGATATCTGTTGTGAACTCTGGTTGCCATGGCAACAAAAGTGAAATTTTAAAATAATCTTTAAAAATCTTTTACTCCTGACCCAGAAGGTGTAGAGCCTTGATATTTTGCATAAAGCATCAGTATATTAACCTCTTTCAAAATAGCTAAAATCATGAATCTCGGGTCCCCAGGGGCGGAGCCCCTAGGGGGGTGGGGTTAATATAGAAATAAAGAACAATTTTTTAATTGACATCTCCTCCCAATCCACTGGGCCAATTTAAACCAAATTTGGCAGAAATGTTCCTTAGTTGGTCCCCTTCAAAAATGAAGCATCAGTATATTGACCTCTTTCAAAATAGCTAAAATCATGATCCTCGGGTCCCCAGGGGCGGAGCCCGTGGGGGCTGATATAGAAATAAAGAATGATTTTTTAAATGACATCTCCTCCCAAACCACTAGGCCAATTTGAACCAAATTTGGCAGAAATGTTCCTTAGTTGGTCCCCTTCAAAAATAGCTAAAAGAATTGAAATCCGTTTAAAACTCTGGTTGCAAAGGCAACAAAAAATGAAATTTCAAAATAATCTTTAAGAATCTTCTCCTCCTGACCCAGAAGGCGTAGAGCCTTGATATTTTTCATGAAGCATCAGTAGATTGATCTCTTACAAAATAGCTAAAATCATGATACTCAGGTCTCCAGGGGCAGACCCAGGGAGGGGGGGTATAGGCATAAAACATCAGTTCACAGACTTCTTTCTTATTTCTGAAATTATAACCCATGGAAAAAGATTTTTCTTCTTTCAAATCAGCACTAATGCCTTGGAATTAGTAATTTAGGCTTTTTGATCCCCAGGTTCATAGTCTTTATATGTAATTATGGCCCACTTGTTTCATAATTCTAACCTTAACATGAAATTAGCCTGTTGAAAGAAAAAGAGCCTTTATCTCAGGTGAGCGCCCCAGAGCCAACGGCCCTCTTGTTATTTTGAGTCAATTCTTAGACAGCTATTTATTCAGTATGAATGTTAATGTTTTTCGGTAGATTATGTCGATTTCCAAGTAGGTTGTCACTCTATAATTCTACTGAAAAAACAATAGATTTAGCCCTGCTTTTAATTGTGCGCTACTGAAGGTGAAGTCATCAAGTTGCTGTGTAATTCACATGCAATATGACACACTTTCAGACCCCCCCCCACACACACATAAAAAGATCATGTTTTGTCTATTATTACTTTTGAAAAACAGGATTATTGTTTGTTTTTGTACAAGATCAATTTATCTTTTATTTTGTGAACAACTAAAGCATACTTTTGCAAGTGGTTCCACTACTCATGAAAATATAGCTTTTGTAACAGTTTCAGGGGAGGTAATTTGCAAATTAGGGAACCTTCAGGAAGTCAAGTGACTATTTGGAGTTATTAATAGACAAAGTCGACCCAATTAGGGTTGAGGATCCTTTTCTCTTAATGGATTTGCCTTGTCTACTAGCACAGAATGCTACACTTTTGTTGTTCAATAAATATATCTTTCTTTAAGAGTGCAAGAGTTTTTTGTGTATACCAGATAAATAGCCCAAACAGTGAAATTCTAGAATGCATAATAGGCAAAAGGGACAAGCTTTAATTGTGCAATATTATCTTGGTGCCTTTTAATTTTTCATTAATACATCACATCAAGGTCATACTTCCAAAATTTCTCCATATTGTGGACAATGGTGTTTCACAAAGCCATGTTGTTAATTCAGCAGACTTTTAGTGATAAAGGAGATGCAAATTGTGCTTTGAATCTCAGCGCTTATAAACAGCCTTTCTTCCAGAAGGGAATTTCACTCCTTTCTTTGAATCATACAATACTAGGGTGGTCAGAAATTATCCTGACTTATGACTTGTTCTCGGAAACCATTCAACATTTAAAAAAAATCTACTCTTTTTCAAAAAATTGCCATTTGTAAGATTTGATAACCTCTACTGTAGCTGCGGCGGTATGGGAGGGGCATTATCCTCAAGAAGGACATTTTTCTGTGCTAAGCTGGGACGCATTTGCTTGAGCTATTCTCTGAGATTTTTCAGAATTACTTCAGAATAGTACTTGGCAGTGACAGTTTTTGACCTTTTGGCATGAAATGAGTAAGTATCATTCCTTGTGAATCCCAAAAGGCCACAAGCATGACTTAGCCAGCCGAAGGAGACAGCTTAATCTTTTTAGGAGGTTGGGAACCAGATTGTTTCCACTGCTTTGACTGAGCTATTGTCTCAGGTTCGGAACAATGAACCCACATCTCATCTCCAGTGAAAATGCGGCTCCAAAACTTGTCTACTTCACAATTTAAACAAATGTTCTTTTGCATTGGTTACTCTGGTTACCTTTTCATCTACTGTCAGCTGTTTAGGCACACACCTAGCACTTACCTTGCTCATGCCAAGGTATTGGTGTTAAATCTTGTGTGCTGAGTCCTTACCAATGCTAAACTTGTTGGCTACCTCCTCCAAAGTTACTTGACGATTTTTGTTGATATTTGCTTCCATTGTTGGGGTCACTACCTCAGCTGGTCCCCAGTCCTAGGCTTGTCACAAATACTTGTTCTGCCTTCACAAAACTGAGAAACCCAGTTATAAAAGGTTGAACGTGATACAGATCTATGCTAATCATGCTAACGGCAAATAAATGTACTTTTCACCAATATATAATGTGTGCATATAGCAGCACATGGAAAGAGAAGAGCATGAAAAGTCCGGATATTTTCTGACCGTCCCTCGTACATGTATTATCAGAAATTTTGTTTTATGTTATTTTTATGAAATATTCACAACACACACTTATGCACTTGACTTGCACCTTATGAATGAAAGAAGAGAGTTTTTTATTAACTTGTATCACATTGATAGGAAAAATGTTTTTACACATTAAGATTAACCCTTGTCTTGCTGAAAATAGTATTGTTATAGCGGGAGGCAAAGACTGATCAGATTGAAGATACATGCAATATAAAATAAGTCTGCACTACCTGTTTGTCCCTTTAACCCATTCCCACACAGTGACGCTTTTGGACGCTCCTCAAGAAAACCATTGGTAAAACATTGTGTAAACTGAAGAAATTGCTTATCACAAGCAATTTCCTCATTTCACACAATGTTTTCTTTCCAGAAAGTTGTAAAATTCTAAAATTTTGTAAACTTTAAATTGTCGTCTGCAATTCCTTTTAATTTGGACTAGTCTAAAATTTTGCCATCTGGTTATGGGTTAAGACAGTTTTATATATAACATTGTTTTCAAATGGATGTTGATTCAGAAATGGACGGTCCAGTGCTTTTAGCCTGTCAATTTAATGCAGGTATCACAAAGATTTTATTCAGCAAGGGATAACTCTATGGGACTTTTAACCCATTCCAACTCAAGCCCTCCTTTTTACGCCCCTCAAGAAAAAGCTTTGGAAAACATTGTGGAAAATGAAGAAATTGCTTGTATCAAGCAATTTCTTCATTTTTCACAATGTTTTCTATCCAAAAAGACGAAAAAATTTAAAATTCAATCAACTTGAAATTGTTGTCTGCAGCTCCTTTCAATTTGGACCAGTCTAAAATTTTCTTGTGTTGGAATGGGTTAAATGATAAATTAAACATTTTGATTTTTGTATTAAGGCTTTAGGAGATGTTCCTTTTTATCACATGCTCAGCTTGTTGTCAAAGATCATGTATACAGTATACTCTAGTTTGAGATGCTTGTGGGACTGAAGAGAACGAATTGTTTTTTAATTGGGACAAGTCTTAAACTTTGTCACCTAGTAATTAGTTACTATAAGATGTGTTATTTCATCCGTATGCAGTGCCCTTCTTTAAACCCATTACCACAAAATTGCGCATTTTTACTGGCTAAAGAAATACTTTTATGGAAAATCTTTGTGAGCAAAGAAGAAATTGCTTGTAACCAGCAATTTCTTCTTTTCTCATAATGATTTCTACCTCAAATGGCCTTATTTTGTAATTGGAGAAAACTTTGTGTGTGGTCTACAACCCTAGTCCCCAATCGGTCACTGGTTGGGGGGACTGAAGGGTTGCTCGATTCCGTTAGTCTGTCTGTCACACTTTTGTCCAGTCCATATCTCCTAAACCATAAGTATTGCAACTTCAAACTTCTACACTTATAGATCACAATGTGCAGAAGTGTCATGAACAAGAACTGTTGCTCTGCCATACCCACTTTTTGAGTTATTGCCCTTTGTTGTTTTTACTGTTGCATTTTCGTCCAGACCAGATCTCCTAAACCAAAAGTGCTAGCAACTTCAAACTACATGCTCTTATAGATCACAATGTAGAGAAGTGTCATGAACATGCTTTTAAGTAATTGTTTTACTCATCTACTGAATATTTTTTTGGATTATGTATATTTATGTACACAGCACGGAATAAATATTTTGTATATAAAATTGTTCTTGTTTGTATCAACCCAGCACTTTAACCCTTTACCAAACAACAAAATTATAGACTGGTCCAAATTCCAAGAAGCAGCAGATGACAAGTTTTAGTTGATAGAATTTTAACAATTTGTCTTTTGCAGTAAATATCATTGTCAATAATAAAGAAACTGCTACAAGCCATTTCTTCATTTCAAACAATGTTTTCCAAAGTTTTTTTCTGGAAGGTGTAAGAAAGTGTGAGAATGGATTAAAGTGGCAAACAGGAACCTTTATTGAACTGACTGGCATCTCTACAAAGTAACGAACTAACCTACAAGATCAATTACAGCCATAAAACCTGCCATTAATCAACAAATTAACCCTATTGCAAGACAATCATGCACTATAGAAAAAATATTTAAAATAAAGGAAAGAAACATTGTTGCAAAAGTGAAATTGTGGCAAGTGATTTCTTCTTTTTCCGCATTTTTATTACCCTATAAGACGCTGATTTTTAATAGAAAAGCACTTTGACATATCATCAGTTATGTCTTTGAATTTAGACAAGTCTAAAACTTTGTCACTTAATAAATGGTTACTCCATGGTATGCTTCATTATGCACAGAACAAAAGTAGCTCAATTCAACAGTGCAAATGGGTAAATTAAAGTTTTCTTCCAAATGTTTATTAGCTAGACAGCCCTGAATGTACTGTTTAAGCAAATGGTATTTTCAGGAATTCAATATAAACTGAATTGTCTTTGCCATACCTGACCACGAAAATCTTTGAAATAGTTCTGGAGAAGCAATTCAAAGTTTTAACCTTCAAGTTTGGTTATGTAAAATTCAATTACTAACTTAGATGAAAAGGTATTTACAAAATTTTTACTGCTAACCAAATATGTACATAAGCCATGACAATATATGCCATGTTTTTCAACCAATCAATGAAGGAATCTGACAAAGAGTCACCTTAGGATCACTGATAGTTGGTTGAATTCTCAGAAGAAGATTTTCAAAATTTTCAGAATATATTCCATATAAGTTCTCCCAAACCAAAAAGTCAAGATATTCATCCAAACAAATTCATTGAAAACCTGAAGGGTCGCCAAGGTTTAATTCTAGTGAAATTTGGTTGAAATTAATCAAATGGTTTCTGAGAAAAAAGATATTTTAAGTTTTACTATATACGGAAATTAGCCCTGCCAACTAAAGACATTTTTCATCCGGTCAACATTCTTTTATATAATCTGATAAAAAGTCACCAAACCATCATCCCTGTGAAATAAGTTAAAATCAACTGACTGATTTCAGAGAAAAATATTTTCAAAGGTTTTTCAATATATGGATATTAGTCCTGCCCAATTAACCCTAAGAAATGACCTATTGACCTACTTTTTGACCCCATATGACCATATACCAACTCGACAGAGAAATAATATGAAGAAAAACATTCTTACCAAATATTAAGACATTTGATGCAAAAATGTGACCTCTATAGATTGCACAAATGGTATTTCTTAGATTTGACCCAACATTATCCAAAATAGAACTTGAACAAGATATTATGGTCACAAACATTCCTACTACTACTATATCAAGATATTTGATGCAATAGTGTGCCGCCTAGAGTGCATCATTGATATTGCTAAGATTTGACCTAGTGAGCCAGTATCAAAGTTTACCGAGCTATCATGAAGCTATCATGAAGAAAAACATTCCAACCAAATATGAAGATATTTGAGGCAAAGATGAGGCATCTAGAGTGCACACAAGATTTTGATAGACTTTGCTCAAAAGAAAAGGCTGGTTAAAAGATCTCTGGTCTTGAAGTACTTCATGTTAAGAATGCTCTTCAAATCATGTTGGGGAAAATATGTTAATGTAGGTTAGAATCACTTTTTTAGGTCACCTGACCGAATGGTCATGGTGACCTATTGCGATCATCGTTTGTCCGTCGTCGTGCGTCGTCCGTCGTGCGTCGTCCGTCGTCCGTTAACTTTTATACATTTTCATCTTCTTCTCAAGAACTACTGGGCGGATTTCAACCAAACTTGGTAGAAAGCATCATGGGGGATGCCAATTCAAGTTTGTGAAAATAGGGGTTCTGGGGGTCATAGGGGCCCAAATAGGGGCCAAAAAGGGGTAATTTTTGGTACTTCTTAAAAAATCTTCTTCTAATAAACCGTTAATGCCAGAGCTTAAATATTTTGTGTGCATGACAACTAGGACAGGTATATTATAAATTGTGAAATTCATGCCCCTGGGGTCATGTATGGGGCCACACCCAGAGGTCAAAGTTCATCATGTTAAAAAATTCACATTTTCATCTTCTTCTGATGAATACAAAGCCAATTTCAAACAAACTTGTTGAAAAGCATCAATTGGTAATGGTTATTTGGATTTGTGAAAATAAAAAGGCTAGGGGGTCAGGGGGCCCTAAAATGGGGACCAAAAGGGGGTAATTTTTGGTAACTTTTAAATATTTCATCTTCTTCTCAAGAACTACTGGGCGGATTTCAACCAAACTTTGTAGAAAGCATCATTGGGGGATGCCAATTCAAGTTTGTGAAAATAAGGGTTCTGGGGGTCAAAGGGGCTCAAATAGGGGCCAAAAAGGGGTAATTTTTGGTACTTCTTTAAAAATCTTCTTCTAATAAACCGTTAATGCCAGAGCTTAAATATTTTGTGTGCATGACAACTAGGACAGGTATATTATAAATTGTGAAATTCATGCCCCTGGGGTCATGTATGGGGCCACACCCAGAGGTCAAAGTTCATCATGTTAAAAAATTCACATTTTCATCTTCTTCTGATGAAGTACAAAGCCAATTTCAAACAAACTTGTTGAAAAGCATCATTTGGTAATGGTTATTTGGATTTGTGAAAATAAAAAGGCTAGGGGGTCAGGGGGCCCTAAAATGGGGACCAAAAGGGGGTAATTTTTGGTAACTTTTAAATATTTCATCTTCTTCTCAAGAACTACTGGGGGGATTTCAACCAAACTTCGTAGAAAGCATCATTGGGGGATGCCAATTCAAGTTTGTGAAAATAGGGGTTCTGGGGGTCAAAGGGGCCCAAATAGGGGGCAAAAAGGGGTAATTTTTGGTACTTCTTTAAAAGTCTTCTTCTAATAAACCGTTAATGCCAGAGCTTAAATATTTTGTGTGCATGACAACTAGGACAGGTATATTATAAATTGTGAAATTCATGCCCCTGGGGTCATGTATGGGGCCACACCCAGAGGTCAAAGTTCATCATGTTAAAAAATTCACATTTTCATCTTCTTCTGATGAATACAAAGCCAATTTCAAACAAACTTGTTGAAAAGCATCATTTGATAATGGTTATTTGGATTTGTGAAAATAAAAAGGCTAGGGGGTCAGGGGGCCCTAAAATGGGGACCAAAAGGGGGTAATTTTTGGTAACTTTTAAATATTTCATCTTCTTCTCAAGAACTACTGGGCGGATTTCAACCAAACTTTGTAGAAAGCATCATTGGGGGATGCCAATTCAAGTTTGTGAAAATAAGGGTTCTGGGGGTCAAAGGGGCTCAAATAGGGGCCAAAAAGGGGTAATTTTTGGTACTTCTTTAAAAATCTTCTTCTAATAAACCGTTAATGCCAGAGCTTAAATATTTTGTGTGCATGACAACTAGGACAGGTATATTATAAATTGTGAAATTCATGCCCCTGGGGTCATGTATGGGGCCACACCCAGAGGTCAAAGTTCATCATGTTAAAAAATTCACATTTTCATCTTCTTCTGATGAAGTACAAAGCCAATTTCAAACAAACTTGTTGAAAAGCATCATTTGGTAATGGTTATTTGGATTTGTGAAAATAAAAAGGCTAGGGGGTCAGGGGGCCCTAAAATGGGGACCAAAAGGGGGTAATTTTTGGTAACTTTTAAATATTTCATCTTCTTCTCAAGAACTACTGGGGGGATTTCAACCAAACTTCGTAGAAAGCATCATTGGGGGATGCCAATTCAAGTTTGTGAAAATAGGGGTTCTGGGGGTCAAAGGGGCCCAAATAGGGGGCAAAAAGGGGTAATTTTTGGTACTTCTTTAAAAGTCTTCTTCTAATAAACCGTTAATGCCAGAGCTTAAATATTTTGTGTGCATGACAACTAGGACAGGTATATTATAAATTGTGAAATTCATGCCCCTGGGGTCATGTATGGGGCCACACCCAGAGGTCAAAGTTCATCATGTTAAAAAATTCACATTTTCACCTTCTTCTGATGAAGTACTAAGCCAATTTCAAACTAACTTGGTGAAAAGCATCATTGGGTACTGATCATACAGATTTGTGAAAATTAAAAGGCTGGAGGTCAGGGGTGCCTAAAATGGGGACCAAAAGGGGGTCATTTTTGGTAACTTTTAAACATTTTCATCTTCTTCTCAAGAACTACTGAGGGGATTTCAACCAAACCTTTTTCTAATTCTTTCAAACAAAATCACTTGTCTTGGTGCTCTTTTACTCAGGTGACCGTTAAGGCCCACTGGGCCTCTTGTTTCTCCAAAATGTTGACCCACTGAGGAGTGTTTGATGTTCAACTTGAAATAATGGCTGGATAAAATGAAAATATCTTTATGATATGATTTAACTTTTAATTAAAAATGTAATCATACTAAAAACTGTGACACATTACAAGTAGTATCAAATATAGTTGATAAAAGTTTTTGCAGTAAAACTGTCTAAAAATGAAATTCAGAAACTGAACAAAATTATCATCAACAAAAGCAAATTCTTTTCTAAGCAATACTATGCAGTTATGACACAATGTCTTGCTTACGAACATCTACAGTCAAAAGCTGATAGATCAAAGTTTGATTTATTTTTGTAGTAACTGAGATAAATGAAATACTAGAGGTGCTTGAGCGCCTGTATCGCTCCACAGGCATGAATGTACTTATTAAGCAATTTTTTCATGAATTTAATATAAACTGATATAAGGGAAATAAATCTAAGCCACTGAAATCTTTGAAATAGTTCTAGAGAAGCATTTCAACTTTTTCATTGTTTTTTCAAAAGTCAAGTTATGTATAATTCATTCACTGGGAAAGATGAAAAGGTATTAACAAAATTTAAAATGTTCACTGTATTACATATATGGACATAAGCCACAACCATAATAGCCAAGCTTTTCAACCATGGAAAATCTTATGAAGGAATCCGACAAACTATAATCTGAGGCTCATTCCTGTGAAATTTCTGTGAAATTTGGTTGAAATTCATCACCTGGTTTCTGAGATGACTTTCAAAGCTTTCACCATATATGGAAATAAGCCCCGCCCATTGAAGCCATATGTTTCATTCGATCAAAATTCTTTAAAGTCCATTAAATGATTACTGAGAAGAAGATTTTTAAAGCTTTCACCATATATGGAAATTAGCCCCACCCATTAAAGCAATGTTGTATTTATCCTATCAAAATTCTTTGAAGGAATCTGATAGAGGGTCACCCAAGGATCATTTCTGTGAAATTTAGATGAAATCCGTCCATTGATTTATGAGAAGATTTTCAAAGCTTTCACTTTTTATGGAAATGAGGACTGCCCATTAAAGACATGTTTTTCATCCAATCAATATTCTTTAAAGTAATCTGATAAAGGATCACCCAAGAATCATTTCTGTGAAATTTGGATAAAATCCATCCATTGGTTTATGAGAAGATGATTTTCAAAGCTTTCACCACATATGGAAATGGGGACCGCCCATTTAAGCCATGTTTTTAGCTCACTTGAGCTCGAAGTGCTCTTGATGAGCTATTGTGATTGTTCATCATCCGGCATCCGGCTGTCCATCTGGTCGACTGTCCGTTCACAATTACAAAAAAATCTTCTCCTAAACATACCATAGAATTTCAAGCAAACTTTACAGAAATGATCCATCCGTAGGTTATGCTTTTTCAAATTACTTTAAAGAATTGAAATCCATGAAGATCTTTGGTTGCCATGGCATCCGAGTCAAAGAACTTAAAAATCTTCTCCTCCCAAACCATAAGGCCTAGAGCTTTGATATTTGGTATAAATCATCATCTACTGATCCTCTACAAAAATACTAGTAAAATTTCTGTATCTTGAAAATAAGCCCTTATCTGTGCAATCCCTGATTTTACATAGAAATAAAGGAGGAAATCTTTGAAAAACTTCTACTCCAAACCCATAAGGCCTAGAGCTTTGATATTTGGTATAAATGATCATCTATTGACCTTGGTTTATGAGAAGAAGATTTTCAAAGTTTTCACTTTTATATGGAAATTAGCCCCACCTATTCAAGCCATGTTTTTCATCCAATATTTCTAGAGAACCATTTCAAACTTTTCATTGTTTTTACAAAAGTCAAGTTATGCAAAATTCATTATTTAAAATTTTCAATGTATACCATATATGGACATAACCAACACTGTAATAACCATGTTTTACAACGAATCAAAATTGTATGAAGTAATCTGAAAAACAGTCTTCTGAGAAGCATTCCTCTGAAATTTGGTTTAAAACCATCAACAGGTTACTAAGAAATTTACAAAGTTTTCAGTATATACCATATATGGAAATTGGCCCTATCCTTTAAAGCCATATTTTTCATCCAATTGAAATTCTTTTTTAAAATCTGATAAAAGGTCAACAAAGGAATTGATCCAGTCAAATTTGGTTGAAATCGGTAAAGTGGTTTCCGCCCCTTGAAGCCACATTTTTCATCCGATCAAAATAATTTGGAGCAATTCGATCAATGTTCACCCAAGGATCATTTCTGAAAAGATTTTTTAAGCTTTCACGATGTATTGAAATTAGAATCGCCCATTAAAGCCATGTTTTTTATCCTGTCAAAAATTTTTAAGAAATCTGGTAGAGATTCACCATAGGATCATTTCTGTGAAATTTGGTTGAAATCCAACCATTGGTTTCTGGAAAGAAGATTTTCATCCGATCAAAATAATTTGGAGCAATTCGATCAATGTTCACCAAAGGATCATTTCTGTGAAGATTTTCAAAGCTTTCACCATATATGGAAATTAGCCCCACCCATTAAAGCTATGTTTTTCATTCGATCAAAATTATTTGAAGGAATCTGATACAAGGTCACTAAAGGATCATTTCTGTGAAATTTGGTTGAAATCTGTTTAGTACTTTCTGAGGAGAAGATTTTCAAAGGAAAATGGACGGACACTGGACAGACAGATGGACACACGACGAACACCAAGCCACGACAATAGCTCTCTGGCTTTCAGCCAGTGGAGCTTAAAATCAAAGCAATTGTAAGGGTTCATTGACAAAAAAATTAACCCATTCCCACTCAATCCCTCCTTTTTACGCCCCTCAACAAAAAAGCTTTGGAAAACATTGTGGAAAATGAAGAAATTGCTTGGATCAAGCAATTTCTTCATTATCAACAATGCTTTCTATCCAAAGAGACAAAAAAAATTAAAATTCCATCAACTTGAAATTGTCGTCTGCAGCTCCTTTTGATTTGGACCAGTCTAAAATTCCACTGTGTTGGAATGGGTTAAAGGAATATATTTTGTATCTAGCAAATGATCTATTAAGAATTTAAACAAGAGCTGTCAGAGGAAAGCAATGCTGGACTATTCTTAGTGCTAGATAGTAAAAATAATTGAAAGTCAACATATGGCAAAAAATCTTTCATGAAATCCTATGGTGCAATGATACGACTTCAAACAAACAGACAGAAATACAGGTTGACAGACACCTGTTAGAAACTAATATGATCCAGATCTTGTAAATGTTGGGTATAAATCGAATGGAATTTTTTGCTTCAGTGTAAAGTTAATTTACCTTTCACTGAAAATATAGTTTTTGTTTTTCACAAAATGAAAGATTTATGGACTTTTCATGAAGAACTAATGCTTATTCTATTGCTTGGATTCTTAAAAAAAATCATTAAACATCTGTAGCAGATGATACATGTATAATGGTCACAAAGAATTGTGAAAGTTTCAAAGCAAAAGCAACAGTAGAAACAGAGTTATTACAGGTATTTGACAGTTGCACGTAAGGTTTAAAAAATAATTTCCAAGTCCAAAACAGGTTAAATCCACTAACATGTATGTCAGAGTAATGAAACTTTGTTTAACCCATTCCCACACAAGCCCTCCTTTTTACGCCCCTCAAGAAAAGAGCTTCAGAAAACATTGTGGAGAATGAAGAAATTGCTTTCACTTTGTTTTCTCTCCAAAAAGAAGAAAAGTTTTAAATTATATCAACTTTAAATTGTTGTTTGCAGCTTCTTCCAATTTGGACCAGTCTAAAATTCTTTTGTGTTGGAATGAGTTAAAGCCATATCTGCCCTCCGAGGAAGGAAAAATAGTTGCAAGAATCTATCCCTTATTTGGTCACTAAAGCAAACAAGGGCCTTCCTAATATTGATATGCAAAAGCAGTATGTGATTGATGTTCTCTAGAAAGAGTATTTTGTGTTTTCATGTCAATTTCAATTTGTTTTTGTTTACATTTTGAAATCGAGGACAAATTCACCCGATTCTTCACCGTAATCTTAACTAATCTTTGGCATTTACTTAATAGCGTATGTGGGGGAAGATATGGCTTTAAAGGATTGTTTGATTGTGACAAAGGTATGTGCAAAGATTCAAAGCAATAGAAAGAGAGTTATTAAAGGTATATGGCAGTTGCAAGTAAGGTTTAACCAACAATTTTGAAGTTTGATATGGGTTAAAAGTCCACTAAAATGAATGTAATTAAATGAATATTTGCCGAGAAGATGAAGTAATAGCATTTTTAAAAAGAGATATTAAAAATATATGACAATTGCATGCAAGGTTTAAGGTGTAATAAATCTTTGCTAGAAGATGATGTCACAAAGAATTGTGCAATGTTTCAAAGAGAAAGGAATGGTAAAAGGAGAGTTATTACAGATATATGACAGTTGCATGTAAAATCTAACCAAGAATTTCTAAGTCCAAAAAGGGTTAAAATTCATAAATTCGAATAAAATGAATATCAGAGTTTTTCATCTGTGTCTAGAAACTGATATCATTGCCTAAAAAGTATGTGCAAAGTTTCAGAGCAATAGCATTAGTAGAAAATGAGATCTGGCACTTGGACCTAAGGATTAAACAAAGCATTATGCATGTGCGACCAGAATAGCCCCCCTATTCTTTGCAAAGTCAAGCTAAATATGAGTTACAGTAATACAAAAAGGTTATTCTAGATTTAGACAAGATGTGTTTGTGAAATACCATGCCCCCAAAACAGGAATTCTTTAGAAATGGGTGATTTTTATTGTATTTTTCTTTGTTTTAGGGAAAAGGGTTAAAATTTTGACCTTGACCTTGATGAAATGACCTTCCCCAGTTGCGCCTTGTTGAGACCTATCTACATACCAAATATTAGCATTGTAACTTAATCAGGGTTGAAGTTAAAGGAAAATGTTTGGTTAGCAGGTTAAGTTTTGCAGACAGACAGATGGATGGACGGACAGACAGACGGACACTGGTAAAACAATATGCCCCGATCTTATTGATGTGGGGGCATAAAAATTTGTAGAAAACAAGAAGGACCCTGGCACCAAAAGTTTTTTTTAAGGATTTCATTCTTCTAGCAATTTTTGAAGGGGACCATCATAAGAACATTTTTGCAAAATAAGGATGAAAATGACCAAAGAGTTCTTCAAAAGATAACGTTTTTAGAAGTCTAATATTGATTTATATAAAGGCTTTAGCCACCTAGGACTCCCTGAGGACTCCAGAGTCATGATTGAAATTTTTTAATAAAGGTTCATGATATAATGTTCCATGCCAAATATCAAGGTTCTAGGTGTGCTGGGTCAAATTTCACTTTCGTTGCCATTGCAACCAGAGTTTTCAAGAGATTTCAATTCTTTTAGTGGATTCTAAAGGGGACAACTTAGGAACAGTCCTACCAAATTTGTAAAGATTGACCAAGTGGTTTTGGGGGGAGATGTGATTTAACACATTCCCACACAATCCCACTTTTTTAGGTTGGGAAAACGTTACTGAAAATGAAGAAATTGCTTGTATCAAGCAATTTCTTCATTATCCACAATGCTTTTTATCCAAACAGATGAAAAAAATGAACATTCCATCAACATGCAATTATTGTCTGCATCTTCTTTCAATTTGGATTAGCCTTAATTTTTCTCATGTGGTATTGGTTAAAGAAATCCTTCTATATTTCTATATAGGCATGTCTATCCTCGGGATCCCAAGGTCATGATAATTATGAGCAATTTTCATTGGGGTCCATGAGGTAATGCGCCATGCCAGATATCAAGGTTCTAGCCTTCGAGTGAAGATTTTCAAGATTTTTTCATGGATTTCATTCCTTTTAATAATTTCTGAAAGGGACTTCATAAGGAACATTTGGTTGTGGAGAAGAAGTTGTTCATATTGTTGACAGATGTAGGACAAGACAGTCATCCAGTATAGAGTGATTCAATAGCTCACTTGAGTACTTTGTGCTTCAAAAAGCTAACAATCTTTGAACCAGGGGAGTTCTCTTTATTTCATTATGAGATTACAACTAAGCTTTGCAGAGCAGCGCATATACGGCAAAATGGGCTTGTCACTGGAATATGATATTTATCATAAGTTTTTATGATAAAAATGACCTTGAAAACTGACCTTGACTGATAAGAATCAACAAAATGGCAGTACCCCAAAAAATACAATTTTGGCGGGCCTTACAAGAGCAATATGATCCCAGCAGCAAGGGAAATATGCACTATTTCAACACTAAGATTCGTCATTGTGAAATTCTATTTGTATTAACAGCAATATAGGTCACATTGCACACAAAAAACATGATAATATCTAGCAATTCCCTAAACAAAGGGGAGACAATCCATTAATCACTAGAAAGAAAAAATGTTAAAGATCTCAAGCACAAGTACACATCATGGAGAATCATTGTAGTAAATTTCAATCATTCTTAATCAACACTAGGCAAAAGTTATATCCATTTGAAAAGCTTACACTAGAAAATAGGCAATTTTTAATTCAAGGGCAAATAATTGATAAAGAACTGGAGTTACCTTAATTTTAAAGGTTTAAAGCACCTCTACAGACTATGCAGAATCATTATGCAAAGTTACAACTTCTTTTGATTTAAAGTGTAGGAGGAGTTGAGCACGCATGAAATACAGTGATTTATTTCAATTAAAGGGCAGACACTTCAAGAAGGACTGGAGGGATTTGAATTTCAAAGGTCTTATGCATAACTAAACATAACAGAGATACACTGTAGCAAGATTCAGTTAGTTCACATTTATACTGTAGGAGGAGTTGCACACATGAAATATACTGATTTTTTTTCCAATTCAAGGGCAGTGAATTCTAGAACAACTAGAGTTATATGAATTTCAAAGGTCTTGTGCATAACTAGGCATCATAGAAGAACATTGTTGCAAGTTTCAGTTTGTTCCTATTGATACTGTAGGATGAGTTGCGCATACATGAAATATAGTGATTTTTTTCCAGTTCAAGGACAGATAATTCTATAACCAATAAAGTGATTTGAATTTCTAAGGTCTTATGCACATATAGACATCATTGAGATACATTGTAGCAAGTTTCAGTTTATTCCTATTGAGACTTTAGGACGAGTTGTGCACACATTAAATATAGTGATTTTAATTCCAGTTCAAGGACATATAATTCAAGACAATTTAAGAACAACTAATGTATTTGAATATCAAAGGTCTTATGTGCCCTAGACATCATAGAGAATCATTGTAGCAAGTTTCATTCCTATGGATACCATAGGAGGAGTTGCACATGCAAAAAATTGCAAATGGACAGACAGACAGATGACCAGGGCCATAACATAATACAGCCCTTTGGGCGTTTAAAAATCAGACTGGTAAGAATTCAAAGCAGCTAAATGAGTAATCTTATTTCAAAAGTTAAACATGCTCCAGATTTGCTTAAAAGAATAGCCTTAAAAAAGTCAAATGCATTCATTCAGTCCTATTAATTTCGGGGGTTTTGTTGTTTTTTTCATTTCAATGAAAATAAAATGCACCTTTGGTCAGCTTGCCTAACCCATTTTCATAGAGTCATGCTTTTTTTACACAACTGTTGAAAAAAGCTTGAGAAACATTTTAGTAAATGAAGTCGTTGCTTTAATTCAACTAAAATGTTTGTTTGCACTATCTTTGTTTTGGGATCAGTCAAAAGTACTGTTGTCTGGTAATGGGTTGACCCATTCCCTCACATTGACACTTTTTGTCCCCCCCCCCCCTTAAAAAATAAAGCTTTTGGAAAACGACAATTTCTTCATTTTCCACAATAATTTCCACCAAAGAAGTAAAAACAAGAGGCCCATGAGGGCCTGAGACGCTCTACTGGTTATCAAGTTTTCCGTTAAAGAAATCTGATATTTAAGGAAGTTAATTGCTCAAAGAAGAATGCATAAAGAAAAAAAAGGGCTTTATCCTCTTTATCATTTTAAGCAACAATCCTCAAGGCCCCTTATCCCATGTTTCATGACGGATCCACTCTATTTCCAAAAGAAAGTTACCTTATGACCCTACAATCATTCTGTGAATTCATCAGAATCTGACAATAATTGTGGACTTTATTACGTAAACAGGATTGTTTTGAATGAAAATCAATAAGGCCCCTTTTCCTGTGTTTTCTGATGGATCAATTTCATTCCAAAAGGAACTTTCCTTACAACCCTACAATTGTCCTGTGAAATTAAAAGACAATTTGATAATGATTGTGATCTTCATTAAATACACAAGAATGTTTTGAATGATAATCTGTAAGGCCCCTTTTCCTGAATCTTTGAAGAGAATCCAATAAAACTTTATTGTGTTAACAAAGATATTAAATTCAAGTTCTCATAAGGCCCCTTTTCCCGTGATATTTTACTGTTGGTTTTATCATTCTGTGAAAGTTAAAAGAGAATCCGATGAAATATTGGGAATTCATTATGTTTACAAGAATATTTTAAAAAAAATCATATGGTCCCTTTTTACATGATACTTGATGGATTGTACCCAGTGCTGAAAAGAACCATTTAAGTGATTGTGCAATCATTCTGTGAAATTTTGAAGTGAATCCGGTGAAATCAAGGGACATCATTGTGTTAACCAGAATATTTAAAAAAGTTTTTCATAAGGCCCCTTTTTATGTGACACTTGCCATAATCAGATCCACTGTCAAAATCAACAATTGGAATGATGGTACAATCAATCTGTGTATTCTGTGGAATTTATTGTGTTAATGAGTTTATAGTGAAATCTTCATAGGGCCCCTTTTCTCATGATACTTTACAGAACAAACCAAGTTTCAAAAGGAGCATTCTAATGAAGGTACAATCATTCTTTAAAAGTTAAAGAGAATCAATGAAAACAGTGGACTTAATTGTGTCAAGAATTTTTGTAACTAAATTTTCATAAGGCCCCTTTTTCAGTGAAACTTGACAAATCAGACCCAATGTACAAAGGAACAATCCTAGTGATAGTTTGAAAAAAATGATAAAGACTGAGGACTTTATTGTAACAATGATGTTTTGTAATAAAATTTTTATTTTTCTTGTGTCACTTAACCAATCAGGCCTAATTTACAAAGGAACAATCCAAATGATGGTACAATCATTCTATTAAAGTTTGAAGAGATTCTGATAAAGACTGAGGACATTGTTGTGTTTATGAGGATTTGGTAATAATTTTTCATACAGCCCCTTTTCCTATGATACTAGACAGATCAGGCCCAATTTGGAAAGAAACAATCCTAATGATGGTACAAACATTCTGTGAAAGTTTGAACAGAATCTGATGAAAACTGCAGACTTTATCTTGGTGTAAAATTTTTGAAATAAAATTTTTATAAGGCTCCTATTCCTGTGATACTTGAAGGATCAGGTCTCATGTCAGAATCAACAATCGTGATTATTGTACAATGATTCTGTGAAGGTTTGAATAAAATCCAATGAAAGCTCTGGACTTGGTTACAAGGATTAAAGATAAGATTCTCAAAAGGCCCCTTTTCCCATGATACTAGACAGATAACGCCTAATTTAAAAGAAAGAATCCTCATGATGGAATAATCATTCTGTGAAAGTTTTAACAGAATCTGATGAAAATTGTTGACTTTATTGTGGTACAAGGATTTTAAAATTAAATTTCATAATGCTCCTTTTCCTTTGATAGTTGACGGATCAGGTCTAATGCAAACATCAACAATCATTATTATAGTACAATTTTTCTGTGAATGTTTGAAAAAAATACAATGAAAGCTCTGGACTTGGTAACAAGGTTTTATAAATGAAATTTTCATAAGGCCCCTTTTCCTGTGTTTCTTGACAGTTGGAACCCTGTTATGAAAAGAATGATAGTTATGACCTTCCAATCAATCCGTGAAAGTTTCAACAAAATCTGATCAAAGCTGTGGGCTTCATTGTGTTAACAGGGTTTTATTAATTGAATTTTCATTTAGCCCCTTTTCCCCATGTTACTTTAATGATCTGTACCAATTCCAAAGGGAACTCTTTGTACAAAAGTATAATTATTCTGTTTGAGTATAAAGACAACCCCATCTCATCTGTGGACTTAGAAGCATTAATTAAGATTCTTTTAATTGAATTTTCCTAAGGCCCCTTTTCCTATGTTTCTCAATGGATCAGACCCAATTTGAAAGGAACAATCCTTATGATGGTACAATCATTATGTGAAAGTTTGAAGTCAATCAGGTGAAATCTAAGGCCATGATGTGTTAACTAAATTTTTTTTATTAAATTTTCATAGGCCCCCTTTTCCCATGAAACTTGATGGATCAAACCTACTTCCGAGAGGAACAATCCATTTAATGTAATAATCATTCTGGGAATGTTTGAAGAGAATTTGTTGAAAACTATGGACTCTATTGTGTTTACGAGGACTTTTTCAATCCAGCTTTTATTGGGAACCTTTTTCCGTGGTCCTTGACTGATCATACCAAATTTTTTTCCCGTGGTCCTTGATTGATCATACCAAATTTTGAAAGGAACAATTCTTATGATGGTACAATCATTCTGTGAAAGTTTGAAGTCAATCAGATGAAAACTGTGGACTCTAGAGTGTTAACAAAG
The DNA here is from genome assembly GCA_946902895.1 of Fragum fragum. Lineage (NCBI taxonomy): Eukaryota > Metazoa > Mollusca > Bivalvia > Cardiida > Cardiidae > Fragum > Fragum fragum. The sequence goes on from OX336374.1 coordinate 48,780,651, forward strand.
ATCTTTGAATTAAATTTTCATAAGGCCCCTTTTCCTATATTTCTTGAGGAATCATATCCGATTCCGAAAGGAACAATCCTTATGCTGGTACAATCATTCTGTGAAAGTTTGAAGATAATCCGTTGAAAATTGTGGCTCTAGATAATTTATGAGAATTTTTTATTAAAATTTTCATAAGGCCCCTTTTTCGAAAGGAACAATCCTTATGATAGTACAATCATTCTGTGAAAGTTTTAAGGGAATCCTATGAAAACTGTTAACTCCAGGGTGTTAAAGAGAATTTCTTAAAAGATTTTTCGACTAAATTTTCAAAAGGCCCCTTTTCCCTTGTTTCCTGAAGGATCTGACCAAATTCCCAAAGGAACAATCCTCATGTTGGTACAATTATTCTGTGAAAGTTTAAATACAATCTGATGAAAACTGTGGACTCTGGAGTGTAAACGAGGATTTTTAATGGAATTTTCAATCAAATTTTCATAAGGCCCCTTTTCCCATTTTCAAAGGAACGATCCTTATGTTGGTACAATCATTCTGTGAAAGTTTGAATTGAATCTGATGTAAACTCTGGACTCTAGAGTGTTAACGAGGATTTTTTAATTAAGTTTCAATAAGGCCCCTTTTCCCATGTCTCTTGACGGATCATACCCATTTTCGAAAGGAAGGTTCCTTATGTTGGTACAATTATTCTGTGAAAGTTTGAATTGTATCTGATGTAAACTCTGGACTCTAGAGTGTTAACGAGGATTTTTTAATTAAATTTTCATAAGGCCCCTTTTCCCCAGTTTTTTGACGGATCAAACCAATTTTCATAAGGAAAGATCCTTATGATGGTACAATCATTCTTTGAAAGTTTGAAGAGAATCCGATGAGAACTGTGGACTCTATCGCGTAAACAAGGATTTTTAATGGATTTTTCAATTAAATTTTCATAAGGCCCCTTTTCCCATGTTTCTTGATGGATCATACCAAATTTCGAAAGCAACGATCCTTATGTTGGTACAATCATTCTGTGAAAGTTTAAATACAATCTGATGAAAACTGTGGATTCTAGAGTGTTAACGAGGATTTTTTAATTAAAATTTCATAAGGCCCCTTTTCCCATGATTCTTGAAGGATCATACCCATTTTCGAAAGGAATGATCCTTATGATGGTACAATCATTCTCTGAAAGTTTGAAGAGAATCCGATGAAAACTGTGGACTCTATCGCGTAAACGAGGATTTTTTAATTAAGTTTTAATTAGGCCCCTTTTCCCCAGTTTTTTAACGAATCTGACCTTATTTTGAAAGGAACGATCCTTATGATAGTACAATCATTCTGTGAAAGTTTGAAGAGAATCTGATGAAAACTGTTGACTCTTTCACGTAAACAAGGAAAAGTTTAACGGACAGACGATGGACGGATGGACGACCGCATGGACAGACACACAGACACACGAACTACCCCTGGAAATAGCCATCGCTAAAGCTTTAGAGGCCTTCGGCCAGTAGAGCTAACAAAAGCTATCAGAGATGGATTATGCTCCCCAAATGTAGCCTGTCACAAAAAGTACAAAATAAAGGGGAAAGGGGTTCAGACAGACTGATAGACAAAGATGCAGCTATATGCTAGCCCTAATCAAGACATACAAAATTTTAATGTACAACCTTAAGCAGTGACCTTGACCTTGAAGCTTTATGAAATTTTATTTCAAATAGCATATCTACTCATGATAGAGAACATCTGTGCAAAGTTAACTTCAAATCAATCCATAATTTAAGAAACTATGCTCCAGATATAATTAATTTTATTGTTTGACATTGAGCTTTGACCTTGACCTTGGAGTTATTTTCAAATGGCACATCAACTCATGATAGAGAACATTTGTGCCAAGATATATTGAAATCCATCCATAATTCAAGGAGCTATGCTCTAGACATACTTAATTTCAATGTTTGACCTTGGGCTGTGACCTGACCTTGGACCTGTCTAAATATTTCATGGTACATCTACTCATGATAGAGAATAATTGTGCCATGATATATTGAAATCCATTCATAATTGAAGGAGCTATGCTGTGAACAAGATCAATTTAAATATTTGACCTTGACCTTTGAGATATCTGAACACTAGGACAAACGTTTAGGTGCAATATCATAAGAAATTCACATGTGAAGTTTTATCAAATATTGCCCAAGGGTCAGCAGATATTGAGGTGGACGTATTGGTGGACTATTTGCTGAGCCCATTACAGAGGTGGATGGAATTGAACCGAGTTCAAGAGAGTGCTGCATAGTCTAAGATTGTTGATTTTTGCACTTCCAAGATGGGTCCTTAATTGTAAGGTTAAAAAGTCAGCCCATTATCAGACAAAAATGTTTGAAATTTATCAACAAGGTGCCAAATTGTCACAAGATACGCCCGTCACACTGCTTAATATTAACTGGGGGTTTGAATAGAACTGATGTTATTTTAAATGAAGATTTTTTGTCAAACAAAGTATGAAAAACAACAAAGGGCAATAACTCAAAATATACGCTAGGTAAAGTTATGGTTCTTGTACACTGCACTCCCACTAGGTGAGCTCTATCCATCCATGAAGTTTCATGATTCTAGCTATTATACTTTTAGAGATATACTCCGGACAAGATTCAAGTATGAAAAACAACAAAGGGCAATAACTCAAAATATACCCTAGGTAGAGTTATGGTTCTTGTACAATGCACTCCCACTTGGTGAGCTCTATCCATCCATGAAATTTCCTGATTCTAGCTATTATACTTTTAGAGACAGTATCCATACTAGATTCAAGTATGATAAACAACAAAGGGCAATAACTCAAAAAATAGGCCAGGTAGAGTAATGGTTCTTGTGCACTGCACTCCCCCTTGGTGAGATCTATACACCCATGACGTTTCATGATCCTAACTATTATACTTTTAGAGATATACTCCGGACAAAATTCAAGAATGAAAAACAACAAAGGGCAATAACTCAAAAAATAGGCTAGGTAAAGTTATGGTTCTTGTGCACTGCACTCCCCCTTGATGAGATCTATTCACCCATGAAGTTTCATAATCCTAGCTATTATACTTTTAGAGATATACTCCGGACAAGATTCAAGTATGAAATACAACAAAGGGCAATAACTAAAAAAATAGGCCAGGTAGAATTATGGTTCTTGTACACTGCACTCCTACCTTGGTGAGCTCTATTTATCCATAAGATTTCATGATTCTAGCTATAATACTTTTAGAGATATACTCCCGACAAGATTCAAATATGAAAAAAAACAAAGGGCAATAACTCAAAATATACCCCAGGTAGAGTTATGGTTCTTGTGCACTGCACTCCCCCTTGGTGAAATCTATACACCCATGAAGTTTCATGATCCTAGCTATTATACTTTAAGAAATATACTCCAGACAAAATTCAAGAATAAAAAAACAACAAAGGGCAATAACTCAAAAAATAGGCTAGGTAAAGTTATGGTTCATGTACACTGCACTCCCACTTGGTGAGATCTATACATCCATGAAGTTTCATGATTCTAGCTATTATACTTTTAGAGATATACTCCGGACAATATTCAAGTATGAAATACAACAAAGGGCAATAACTCGAACAGAAAGGGCAGGTAGAGTTATGGTTCTTGTGCACTGCACTCCCCCTTGGTGAGATCTATACACCCATAAAGTTTCATGATCCTATCTATTATACTTTTAGAGATAAACTCCCGACAAGATTCAAGTATGAAAACCAACAAAGGGCAATAACTCAAAAAATAGGCCAGGTAGAGTTATGGCTCTTGTGCACTGCACTCCCCCTTGATGAGATCTATACACCCATGAAGTTTCATAATCCTAGCTTTTATACTTTTAGAGATATACTCCGGACAAGATTCAAGTATGAAATACAACAAAGGGCAATAACTCAAAAAAAAGGCCAGGTAGAGTTATGGTTCTTGTACACTGCACTCCTACCTTGTGAGCTCTATTTATCCATAAGATTTCATGATTCTAGCTATTATACTTTTAGAGATATACTCCCAACAAGATTCAAATATGAAAAAAAACAAAGGGCAATAACTCAAAAAATAGGCCAGGTAGAGTTATGGTTCTTGTACACTGCACTCCGCCTTGGTGAGATCTATACACCCATGAAGTTTCATGATCCTAGCTATAATACTTTTAGAGATATACTCCGGACAAAATTCAAGAATGAAAAACAATTAAGGGCAATAACTCAAAAATAGGCTAGGTAAAGTTATGGTTCTTGTACACTGCACTCTCACTTGGTGAGCTCTATCCATCCATGAAATTTCATGATTCTAGCTATTATACTTTTAGAGATATACTCCGGACAAGATTCAAGTATGAAATACAACAAAGGGCAATAACTCAAAATATCCTCTAGGTAGAGTTATGGTTCTTGTACACTGCACTCCCCCTTGGTGAGATCTATCCATCCAATAAATTTCATGATTCTAGCTATTATACTTTTAGAGATATACTCCGGACAAAATTCAAGAATGAAAAACAACAAAGGGCAATAACTCAAAATATAGGCCAGGTAGAGTTGTGGTTCTTGTGCACTGCACTCCCCCTTGATGAGATCTATTCACCCATGAAGTTTCATAATCCTAGCTATTATACTTTTAGAGATATACTCCGGACAAGATTCAAGTATGAAATACAACAAAGGGCAATAACTAAAAAAATAGGCCAGGTAGAGTTATGGTTCTTGTACACTGCACTCCTACCTTGGTGAGCTCTATTTATCCATAAGATTTCATGATTCTAGCTATAATACTTTTAGAGATATACTCCCGACAAGATTCAAATATGAAAAAAAACAAAGGGCAATAACTCAAAATATACCCCAGGTAGAGTTATGGTTCTTGTGCACTGCACTCCCCCTTGGTGAGATCTATACACCCATGAAGTTTCATGATCCTAGCTATTATACTTTAAGAAATATACTCCAGACAAAATTCAAGAATGAAAAACAACAAAGGGCAATAACTCAAAAAATAGGCTAGGTAAAGTTATGGTTCATGTACGCTGCACTCCCACTTGGTGAGATCTATACATCCATGAAGTTTCATGATTCTAGCTTTTATACTTTTAGAGATATACTCCGGACAATATTCAAGTATGAAATACAACAAAGGGCAATAACTCGAACAGAAAGGGCAGGTAGAGTTATGGTTCTTGTGCACTGCACTCCCCCTTGGTGAGATCTATACACCCATAAAGTTTCATGATCCTATCTATTATACTTTTAGAGATAAACTCCCGACAAGATTCAAGTATGAAAAACAACAAAGGGCAATAACTCAAAAAATAGGCCAGGTAGAGTTATGACTCTTGTGCACTGCACTCCCCCTTGATGAGATCTATACACCCATGAAGTTTCATAATCCTAGCTTTTATACTTTTAGAGATATACTCCCGACAAGATTCAAGTATGAAATACAACAAAGGGCAATAACTCAAAAAAAAAGGCCAGGTAGAGTTATGGTTCTTGTACACTGCACTCCTACCTTGTGAGCTCTATTTATCCATAAGATTTCATGATTCTAGCTATTATACTTTTAGAGATATACTCCCTAACAAGATTCAAATATGAAAAAAACAAAGGGCAATAACTCAAAAAATAGGCCAGGTAGAGTTATGGTTCTTGTACACTGCACTCCCCCTTGGTGAGATCTATACACCCATGAAGTTTCATGATCCTAGCTATAATACTTTTAGAGATATACTCCGGACAAAATTCAAGAATGAAAAACAACAAAGGGCAATAACTCAAAAATAGGCTAGGTAAAGTTATGGTTCTTGTACACTGCACTCTCACTTGGTGAGCTCTATCCATCCATGAAATTTCATGATTCTAGCTATTATACTTTTAGAGATATACTCCGGACAAGATTCAAGTATGAAATACAACAAAGGGCAATAACTCAAAATATCCTCTAGGTAGAGTTATGGTTCTTGTACACTGCACTCCCCCTTGGTGAGATCTATCCATCCAATAAATTACATGATTCTAGCTATTATACTTTTAGAGATATACTCCGGACAAAATTCAAGAATGAAAAACAACAAAGGGCAATAACTCAAAATATAGGCCAGGTAGAGTTATGGCTCTTGTGCACTGCACTCCCCCTTGATGAGATCTATTCACCCATGAAGTTTCATAATCCTAGCTATTATACTTTTAGAGATATACTCCGGACAAGATTCAAGTATGAAATACAACAAAGGGCAATAACTAAAAAAATAGGCCAGGTAGAGTTATGGTTCTTGTACACTGCACTCCTACCTTGGTGAGCTCTATTTATCCATTAGATTTCATGATTCTAGCTATAATACTTTTAGAGATATACTCCCGACAAGATTCAAATATGAAAAAAAACAAAGGGCAATAACTCAAAATATACCCCAGGTAGAGTTATGGTTCTTGTGCACTGCACTCCCCCTTGGTGAGATCTATACACCCATGAAGTTTCATGATCCTAGCTATTATACTTTAAGAAATATACTCCAGACAAAATTCAAGAATGAAAAACAACAAAGGGCAATAACTCAAAAAATAGGCTAGGTAAAGTTATGGTTCATGTACACTGCACTCCCACTTGGTGAGCTCTATCCATCCATGAAATTTCCTGATTCAAGCTATTATACTTTTAGAGATATACTCCGGACAATATTCAAGTATGAAATACAACAAAGGGCAATAACTCGAACAGAAAGGGCAGGTAGAGTTATGGTTCTTGTGCACTGCACTCCCCCTTGGTGAGATCTATACACCCATAAAGTTTCATGATCCTATCCATTATACTTTTAGAGATAAACTCCCGACAAGATTCAAGTATGAAAAACAACAAAGGGCAATAACTCAAAAAATAGGCCAGGTAGAGTTATGGCTCTTGTGCACTGCACTCCCCCTTGATGAGATCTATACACCCATGAAGTTTCATAATCCTAGCTTTTATACTTTTAGAGATATACTCCCAACAAGATTCAAGTATGAAATACAACAAAGGGCAATAACTCAAAAAAAAGGCCAGGTAGAGTTATGGTTCTTGTACACTGCACTCCTACCTTGTGAGCTCTATCCATCCGTAAATTTCATGATTCTAGCTATTATACTTTTAGAGATATACTCCCGACAAGATTCAAATATGAAAAAAAACAAAGGGCAATAACTCAAAAAATAGGCCAGGTAGAGTTATGGTTCTTGTACACTGCACTCCCCCTTGGTGAGATCTATACACCCATGAAGTTTCATGATCCTAGCTATAATACTTTTAGAGATATACTCCGGACAAAATTCAAGAATGAAAAACAACAAAGGGCAATAACTCAAAAATAGGCTAGGTAAAGTTATGGTTCTTGTACACTGCACTCTCACTTGGTGAGCTCTATCCATCCATGAAATTTCATGATTCTAGCTATTATACTTTTAGAGATATACTCCGGACAAGATTCAAGTATGAAATACAACAAAGGGCAATAACTCAAAATATCCTCTAGGTAGAGTTATGGTTCTTGTACACTGCACTCCCCCTTGGTGAGATCTATCCATCCAATAAATTTCATGATTCTAGCTATTATACTTTTAGAGATATACTCCGGACAAAATTCAAGAATGAAAAACAACAAAGGGCAATAACTCAAAATATAGGCCAGGTAGAGTTATGGCTCTTGTGCACTGCACTCCCCCTTGATGAGATCTATACACCCATGAAGTTTCATAATCCTAGGTATTATACTTTTAGAGATATACTCCGGACAAGATTCAAGTATGAAATACAACAAAGGGCAATTACTAAAAAAATAGGCAAGGTAGAGTTATGGCTCTTGTGCACTGCACTCCCCCTTGGTGAGATCTATACACAAGTAAATTTTCATGATCCTAGCTATTAAATTTTAGAGATATACTCCGGACAAGATTCAAGTATGAAATACAACAAAGGGCAATAACTCAAAATATACCCCAGGTAGAGTTATGGTTCTTGTGCACTGCACTCCCCCTTTGTGAGATCTATACACCCATAAAGTTTCATGATTCTAGCTATAATACTTTTAGAGATATACTCCGGACAAGATTCAAGTAATAAAAACGACAAAGGGCAATAACTCAAAAAATAGGCCAGGTAGAGTTATGGTTCTTGTGCACTGCACTCCATCTTGGTGAGATCTATACACCCATAAAGTTTCATGATCCTAGCTATAATACTTTTAGAGATATACTCCGGACAAGATTCAAGTATGAAAAACAACAAAGGGCAATAACTCAAAAAATAGGCCAGGTAGAGTTATGGTTCTTGTGCACTGCACTCCGTATTGATGAGAAGAATATAACTGCCAAGTTTAAAGTCAATCGGACTTATGGTGACAGTGTTATGCTCCGGACAAAGAAGCGGACACCGCCCGGACGCCCGGACGACCGGACGCCTGGACACCACGGGTGATCCCATAATACGTCCCGTCTTTGACGGGCGTATAAAAATGAATCCATTACCACACAATCCTGGATTTCCATGGTACCTGTTATACTCTATTTCATTTCTATGAATTGTACCTGAATTTATTTATGTCAGGGTAATTTAATATAAAGACAAAATATAATACCATGTACTATTATAGAAACCCTGTTGGTGGCATTACCACAAAAGAAATATAACCACAGGTAGTGCTAGCAATATTGGGACAGAAATTAAATAGGGTGCAACAGGATATATACCATAGGGTGACATACAAACTGTACTGAACAAAAATGAGTTTTAGAAAACCTTGGAAAAGAAGAAACTAATTGAAACAAGTAATTTCTCCTTTTCCCAGAATGTTTTCTACTCAATTTCATATTCATTTGGAATTTCGGGTCTTGTCTCCAACTGCTTACTTTCAAATATACTGCAACTCCTCTATAATGCTACCCGGCACAGCAACACCATTATTATGCAGGGTCCGCTTGGCTCCCTAGATTGGGGGGGGGGGGGGCATTTAGGGTTGCTGATGCTGAGAAACAACGTTGACGCTGATTTAACCGAGATTTTTTCATTCCATCTTTGGTCCACTTGAACAAGAAGGGTGGCACATAAAAATCGGTGGTTACCAGTAGCCAGCTAAGTTTTTCACACCTAACAGTGGACGGTTGTGGTAATAAAAAGCATTAGATTAGAGATAATTGCTTTATTTGATTGATGACACGTGTAGTGTTTTAATTTATTATTCGGTTCCATAGTTTGGTCAATTCGTAAATGACATGGTTCAAATAGAGTTTTTTGTTGAATTATTGTTACAGTATTTTTAAAGATGGTAATGAAATTAGCCCAAGTTCATTACAGCAAAAAAAGTACGAAGGTCCATCCACGAGACATTTTCTCAAAGCGTCAGTAACCCTAGGTGTTCAACAACTCAACAGTCTCCAAGGAGACATCGCTATGCGGGACACTTAGATTTTACCCCATTTCTTTAAATATGGAAATATTTCTGTAGATGTACAACTAAATCTAATTAGGTAAAGACACCAACGAGTATCAATGATAATAAAACATGTTGTGTGTGAAAATTCTAACTTTTTAATATTCTGGGACCGAAAGAGAAATATAATTTGTAGACCTGTAGAAATTTACGGATTATTTAGTTCCGGTAGACCGGGAATGTAAGGGTAGGATTTAGTCATTTTCAATTTTCAGAATTCAATTGGTATCTGCTAATATCTCGTAACTACAGTTGTTGTTTTTCATTTCCCGACTAGCAACATCTATGAAATTAAACTTGTTACATTTTAGTCAATGTGGTAATGTTTTCAAGATTTTGCCAGGTTTTTTTATCTGACGTTCGAGTTAATCTGGCGGGGGTGGGGGAGCGTTATAGCATAATAACTCCACTTCTTCCGCTGTTTCATTTCTTGGACCCCACCAACAGCGTTATAGTGGAGCTGCAGTGTACTTTACACAAAATAGTTTCAGTATTCTTGGCTTTTTGTTGTGGTTTTTTTTTTTGGGAAGCAGGTTAATCAGTTAGGTCAATAACAGACTCGCCTAAATTACTCTCAACAATATATAGCTCACTTTGATCCAACAGAAAAGATATGCACTGTTCAACACTATAACCACATGCTTTAAGAGCCGTTCGAACTCTGTTTCGGCTTATATGGGGAAGAATATCTGTCACAGAATCTATTTGAGATTCAAGCTCACTATCTGCACTAAAAGTCACATTTTCTGCCCTAAAACTTGCCCTTTCTGCACTTAAACTAGAAATGTTTTTGCTAGCTGCACCTTCAAGATGGATTCCTCTGAAATCTTCAGATTCATAACCTGAATCATGGGCTTTTCTACTTTTCTGCCTCTCTGTTTTGGTGTTACTATTACTTGGCCCTGGTCTTGAAACCTCATCTTCATCAGTAATCACTATATCACCTTCGTTGATATCTATTTCTGTATGATCATTGTCATCAGAATATATAACAGTATCAGGTTTAAAGTTAAGATCTGGCAAGCTGTTATTGCTATCCTCACCTGATGAATCAGACACTGAATGTTGACTTTCCTTAACAGCAGAACTATCACTGTTGTATATAGATGCACAATCATTCAGCAGCCACTTATCTACTTTTCTGGTACTTTTATCATATACTTCATCAGTTATATCATTTTGCAATGCATCATTTTCTTGACTAGATGTATCAACAAATATGTCTTCAATAGATTTCAAGCTAGTATCATCCATGTCAGTTGTTTGAGGATTTCTGACTATAGGACTTGTGTTTGTATCTCCGTCAGCAAAAATCTCTCTAGAGCTTGGACTATAGATTTCTGTTGTATGTATTTCACTTTTCTTCATTTGCTCAGTTCTATTAGCAGCTAAATCTTTGTCTTGCAAACTTAATTTTGAACACAGTGACTCTACTTTGATCGATTTCTTTTGTCCATATTTCCATGGAGACAATAATTCCTCCTTTACTTTCACAATGTTTGTCTCTATAAACAGTTTTGACGGAGATAAACTCATTTTAATTGGTTTTAACCTGACCTTTGGTTTGTATTCCTTTTCTTCACAATAATCTTTGGGTTGATTGAATTCTTTCTCACATGGGGGTCTTACAACTGAAGACTGTTTTAAAGAATCAAGAATTTCATCAGTCTTATCTAATTTTGTTCCACAGACATTAGATTGCTCTGTTTTAACTTTATCAAGTTTACTTAATGGGTCTTTATGGTCTTGTTTGTCACCTGACTTTTCTTGACACTGGTTAATTACATCTGTATTATTAGTGTCAACTTCAAGAAAAGTTGTAACTCTTGTTTTTTTACTCGATTCAGCACAGAAACCATCCACTCCTTCTGGTGAAATATCATGAGTTCTTTTTCTATTAATTTTTGGACGATATTCATTTTTATAATAATCAAACTTAGATTCATTGTCTGACAGTTGACAAGTTACAGAACTTTCCATAGTACAATGATACTGCATTAGAGGGGTGTCTGAAATTGGGTCGTCTATCATTGCTTCAAGGTGTTGACTCTTTGGTTGCTCTATTTTGGCTTGAACTTTTCTCCCAATACCCCTAATACAATTTCTATCAAATAGCACGAGATCATCATTTGTTGTAATTCCTGTTGCTTCAGACTTAGGTTTCATACCAATATCAATTAATGAGTTTTCAAGAGCCAGTTTTAATTGTTCATCAAAGGAGAGATCTGTTTCTGGCATGACAATAGACTGACCAGTTTCAATTTCTTTCTTAACAGATGGATTTGGCTGTGTTGGTTGTTGTATAAGGGCATCAAAATCTCCATTCAGAGCTCTGAAATTTAAGGCATAAAATCTAATATAAGTTCTTAACCCATTTCCACACAGTCCCTCGTTCTCGTAACCCCCCTAAAAATGTTTAACTCTCTCCCCTACAGTGATACTTTTGGTCACCCAGAAAGACAAAAAATTGGGAAAACAATTTGTAAGATGAAGAAATTGCTTGCAACAAGAAGTTTCTTCATTTAACATAATGTTTTCTACCCAAAAGTTGAACAAGAGCACTGTCTACGGGTGCCTACACTCAGCTGTTGGGTGCTGGACAGTGGACAAAATGCATCTAAATTTATCCCCCTTGATAGTATAGGTTTCTCTTTTGATAGTGACCAAGCGTGCCAAGTTTCAAGTGAATGCCAGAGATATCACAAAATGTCAAAGTTTTCGCATGACTACAACAACAGAGACACCAAGGCTATAGCAATATTTCGGGAGCTAAAATTCTAAAATTTAATAAGCTTTAAATCATTGTCTGCAACTCTTTTCAATTCATATCAGTCTAAAATTTTGCTGCCTAGTAATAGGTTAAAAACAAGAGGCCAATGAGGGCCTGTGACACTCTGCTGGTTATCAAGTTTTCCGTTAAAGTAATCTGATATTTAAGGTTATTGCTTAAAGAAGAATGCACAAAATGAAAATAACAAATTTGACTTTATCACCTTTATTATTTTGAGCAACAATCCTTAAGGCCCCTTTTCCCATGTTTCATGACAGAACAACTACATTTCCAAAAGGAAGTTTCCTTTTGACCCTACAAATATACTGTGAAATTTTCAATATAATCCGATAGTAATTTTGGTCTTTATCACATAAACAGCATTGTTTTGAGTGAAAATCCACAAGGCCCCTTTCCTGTGTTTTCTTATGGATCCATTTCATTTCTGAAAGGAACTTTCCTTACTACCATACAATAGTTCTCTGTGAAATTTTAAAGACAATCAGATTGTGATCTTCATCACATAAAAAAATTGTTCTGAAAGATAATCTGTAAGGCCCATTTTTCTTGCATTTTCAATGCCACAATTATTCCTGGCATCTTTGAAGAGAATCAGATTAGAACTGTGGACTGTATTGTGTTAACGAACATATTTCAATTAAGTTCTCATAAAGCCCTTTTTCCCACTTCATTATGTTAACTAGAATAATTTAAACAAGAGGGCCATTGGCCCTGAAGCGCTCACCTGAGTTGATTACTATAGAAGTAAAATAGCACAAGTGACCTTATCATAGCCAAAAGTGACCCATTTTCAAATCTTGTCCAAGAAATCACGAACAAACATTCTTACCAAGTTTCAAGGTACAGTCAAAACTGTGTTAGCGGTCACCTGAGAATAGCGGCCAATCTGCGTATAACGGCCATCCCAGGTCCGCCCGTGCAATTTGCTCTTTAAAATTACTGTGAATAGCGGTAATCTGTCGTTTGTGGCCAGCGGTCACCTTTAATTGTCCAATTTGCACTTCATGTATATCCCTTTAAACGGTCACGCGACCCGATTTACTGCTGACAGGTGTCGTGTAAAAAAATCAATAATGCGTCTGGCTAATCTTGTGCATAAACTTTTCAACACGTGAGATAAACATGAACACGCCACTTAAAGGTGTACTCTATCAACGCGTGTTTGGTTGAATGAAATAAATGCTGAGTTGTGTTGATTATAATTAATCGAAGATGATGGATTTGATATGGAGTCTAATTACGTATCCAGTTTGTAAGTTTACCACACATCAAAATTTTAGACTGGTCCAAATTCAAACAAGTTATAGACGTTTTTATAACTTAATAATAATCGTCTTTTGCGGTAGAAATATTATGGATAATGCTACTTCTTCATTTCCGGCAATGTTTTCCAAAGCTATTTTTAGGGGCGTAAAAAAGCGGGATCGCGTTGGAATGGGTGCGGGTCTGAATCCGAATATTCTTTCCAAGCGGTTCATAGACATTATATACCGGTATTTAGGAAACATACGGTCGTAATAGAGTATCTAAAATATATTTTTCGGCGAACTTTCGAAGAAAATAAATTCCAACAGAACGTCGGTCTCGATCATAAGTTGTTCCACGTTTTATCATGCAACAAATTATCGTACACCGACCATAATGTCCCGTAAATGTTCAACTCTAAACGAACATGTCAATGTTCTTCAGTTTCTTGATCGCGGTCGGTCGCCCCCTCCGAGTTTGAGTTGTGCAAATTAAAAAAAAATGAACGGAAATACTTTATTAAGAATGAATAAATATTGGTGTGTTTACTTTTTTTGTTAATTAAAACAATTGTCTTTTTTTTTTATTTTGTACATTTTATGTGGCCATTCTGATCAGGAGACCCATCATTGTATCATGACTACATTATGTCAACAGGGTTGTAAACCCCCCCCCCCCAAAAAAAACCTGATCTGTGTTAAGCAGCCACTTGTCGTATGTGGCCAGTTTTGATTTGTCCCTTGGCTGGCTGCATACGACAGGTTCGACTGTATTTGTGCAAGAAAAGCAGCAAGTAAATGGGCTCCTACCAATATACGGAGTTACTCCGCTTGATCAGTTACTTCCCCTGAACTCTGGGTAGTTCTGGTCTATTTTTGTGCACTATCTATACATAGGAAGATACAAGAATACCTTTAAAATTCCACTTTTTTTTTATCTTTTTCAAATTCTTGAATTTTTCACCTTAATCTTGAAATTGTTCTAAAGGTCCCTGGTCATTGATTTGAAAGCTAAACCACTTTAAATTACAAAATTATCATAAAAGAAATAACATTATTAGGTGTGACTGACTATATTGTCACCTTGTTAATGAAATGAGCGTACCTCTTTGCATTAAACTTGCAGATAAGTTTATTTCAAAGAAATTTTGTAAGAATGAATGATGTTTTTGTTTGTCTACATATGTGCTTTTTCTATATACTTATAAACATTGACAGTACATTTCAATCTACTTTTGAATGGTAATTTAGTTTTTATTTTATATTCACATTTTTTATGTACTTTGCATCATAAAACATGTCAATTAGAATTTGATAATTTGAATAGGTGCTGCCATGCAAAGAATTTTACTTATTTCATCCCCGTATACTTTATTATAAAATCGCTGTTGGGAGACACAAACCTTTAACTACAGCATATTATAAGCTATACCTTAAAATCTTATATATGGCCCCTGAAGAAACACTTCTTTATGCTTTCAAATATTTTTTTTATATCAGTATCTTTCTATTGTGTGTCAACCTGTCAGTGACCCAGATAAAGTGAGTGAAAAGTGAATTAA
This sequence comes from Fragum fragum, assembly GCA_946902895.1. Classification (NCBI taxonomy): domain Eukaryota; kingdom Metazoa; phylum Mollusca; class Bivalvia; order Cardiida; family Cardiidae; genus Fragum; species Fragum fragum. The sequence goes on from OX336374.1 coordinate 48,795,718, forward strand.
AAATCAATAAAATCGCAGTTAGAAGAACTGTAAGAGGTGTTACAAGATCATACTACACCTTTGGAGGTTCAAATACGTGAATTCAGTACATTTATATAACAAGAGGCCCATGAGGGCCTGAGACGCTCTACTGGTTATCAAGTTCTCCAAGAAATCTGATATTAAAGGAAGTTAATTACTCAAAGAAGAATGCATAAAATTAAAAAGAAAACAGGACTTTATCCCTTTATTATTTTGAGCAACAATCCTTAAGGCCCCTTTTCCCGTGTTTCATGACAGATCCACTCCATTTCCAAAAGAAAGTTACCTTATGACCCTACAACCATTCTGTGAATATTTCATCAGAATCTGACAATAATTGTGGACTTTATCACTTAAACAGGATTGTTTTGAATGAAATTCAGTAAGGCCCTTTTCTTGTGTTTTCTAATGGATCAATTTCATTCCAAAAGGAACTTTTCTTACAACCCTTCAATTGTCCTGTGAAATTTAAAAGACAATTTGATAATGATTGTGATCTTCATCACATACACAAGAATGTTTTGAATGATAATCTCTAAGGCCCCTTTTCCTGTGTTTTGAATGCCACAATTATTCCATGCATCTTTGAAGAGAACTCGATAAAACTATTGACTTTATTGTGCTAACAAAGATATTAAAATCAAGTTCTCGTAAGTCCCCTTTTCCTGTGATATTTTACTGTTGGTTTTATCTTTCTGTGAAAGTTAAAAGTGAATACGATGAAATATGGGGACTTCATTATGTTTACTAGAATATTTGAAAAACAAGAGGCCCAGTGGGCCTCAAGGGTCACCTGAGTAAAAGAGCATCAAGACAAGTGATTTAGGGTTTATTAGAAAAAGATTTTTTAAGAAGTACAAAAATTTACCCCTTTCTACCCCCGACTGGGGCCCCTTTTACCCCAAGCCCCCCCCCCAACCTCTTTTCACAAACTTGAATTGGCATCCCCCAATGATGCTTCCGACCAAATTTGGTTGAAATCCCCTCAGTAGTTCTTGAGAAGAAGATGAAATATTTAAAAGTTACCAAAAATGACCCCCTTTTGGTCCCAATTTTAGGCCCCCCTGACCTCCAGCCTTTTAATTTTCACAAATCGGTATAATCAGTACCCAATAATGCTTTTCACCAAGTTAGTTTGAAATTGGCTTAGTACTTCATCAGAAGAAGATGAAAATGTGAATTTTTTAACATGATGAACTTTGACCTCTGGGTGTGGCCCCATACATGACCCAAGGGACATGAATTTCACAATTTAAAATATACCTGTCCTAGTTGTCATGCACACAGAATTTTTCAGCTCTGGCATTAACGGTTTATTAGAAGATTTTTAAAGAAGTACCAAAAATTACCCCTTTTTGCCCCCGACTGGAGCCCCTTTGACCCCCATAACCCCTATTTTCACAAACTGGAATTGGCATCCCCCAATAATGCTTTCTACCAAGTTTGGTTGAAATCCCCCCAGTAGTTCTTTAGAAGAAGATGAAATATTTAAAAGTTACCAAAAATGACCCCCTTTTTGTCCCCATTTTAGGGCCCCCTGACCCCCCAGCCTTTTAATTTTCACAAATCCGAATAACCATTACCAAATGATGCTTTTTACCAAGTTTGTTTGAAATTGGCTTTGTACTTCATCAGAAGAAGATGAAAATGTGAATTTTTTAACATGATGAACTTTGACCTCTTGGTGTGGCCCCATACATGACCCCAGGGGCATTAATTTCACAATTTATAATATACCTGTCCTAGTTGTCATGCACATAAAATATTTAAGCTCTGGCATTAACGGTCTATTAGAAGAAGATTTTTAAAGAAGAACCAAAAATTACCCCTTTTAGCCCCCTATTTCGGCCCCTATGACCCCCATAACCCCTATTTTCACAAACTTGAATTGGCATCCCCCAATGATGCTTTCTACCAAGTTTGGTTGAAATCCGCCCAGAAGTTCTTGAGAAGAAGATGAAAATGTTTAAAAGTTAACGGACGACGCACAACAGACGACGCACGACGACGGACAAACGATGATTGCAATAGGTCACCATGACCATTTGGTCAGGTGACCTAAAAATTCATATGGCCCCTTTTTACTTTATACTTGATGGATTATACCCAGTTATGGAAAAAACCATTTAAACGATTGTACTATCATTCTGTGAAATTTTGAAGTGAATCCGGTGAAATCAAGGGACATCATTGTGTTAACCAGAATAATTTAGAAAGTTTTTCATGAGGCCCCTTTTTATGTGACACTTGCCATAATCAGATCCACTGTCAAAATCAACAAATGTAATGATGGTACAATCAATCTGTGTAATCTGTGGAATTTATTGTGTAAATGAGTTTATACTGAAATCATCATAGGGCCCCTTTTCCCATGATACTTTACAAAACAAACCAAATTTCAAAAGGAACAATTCTAATGAAGGTACAATCATTCTTTAAAAGTTAAAGAGAATAAAACAGTGGACTAAATTGTGTCAAGAACTTTTGTAATAAAATTTTCATAAGGCCCCTTTTCCCATGAAACTTAACAAATCAGACCCAATGTACAAAGGAACAATCCTAGTGATAGTTTGAAGAAAATGATAAAGACTGAGGGCTTTATTGTGATAATGGTGTTTTGTAATAAAATTTTCATAAGGTCCCTTTTCTTGTTTCACTTAACCGATCAGACCCAATTTACAAAGGAACTATCCAAATGATAGTACAATCATTCTATTTAAGTTTGAAGAAATTCTGATAAAGACTGAGGACATTCTTGTGTTAATGAGGATTTGGTAATAATTTTTCATACTGCCCCTTTTCCTTAATACTAGACAGATCAGACCCAATTTGGAGAGAAACAATCCTTATGATAGTACAAACATTCTGTGAAAGTTTGAACAGAATCTGATGAAAACTGCCGACTTTATCTTGGTGTAAAGATTTAAAAATAAAATTTTCATAAGGCTCCTTTTCCTATGATACTGGAAGGATCATGTCTCATGTCAGCATCAATAATCGTAATTATTGTACAATGATTATGTGAAGTTTTGATGAAAATCTAATAAAAAATCTTGGACTTGATTACAAGGATTATAGATAAAATTCCTAAAGGCCCCTTTTCCAATGATAATAGACAGATTAGACCTAATTTGAAAAGAAAGAACCCTCATGATGGAACTATCATTCTGTGAAAGTTTAGACATAATCTGATAAAAACTGTTATAAAAAGACTTTATTGTGGTACATGGATTTTAAATTTAAATTTCATAATGCTCCTTTTTCTGTGATACTTGACAGATTAGGTCTAAATTGTCAACATCAACAATCATTTTTATTTTACAGTTATTCTGTGAATGTTTGAAGAAAATCCAATAAAAGCTCTGGACTTGGTAACAAGGATTTATAAATGAAATTTTAATAAGTCCCCTTTTCCCGTGTATCTTGACAGTTCAAACCCTGTTATGAAAAGAATGATAGTTATGACCTCCAATCATTCTGTGAATGTTTCAACAAAATCTGATCAAAGTTGTGGGCTTCATGGTGTTAACAGGGTTTTTTTAATTGAATATTCATATAGCCCCTTTTCCCATGTTACTTGATGGATCTGAACCAATTCAAAAGGGAACTATACTTACAAAAGTATATTTATTCTGTTTGCGTATAAAGACAACCCCATGAAATCTGTGGACTTAAAAGCATTAATTAAGATTTTTTTAATTGAATTTTCCAAAGGCCCCTTTTCCTATGTTTCTCGATGGACCATACCCAATTTGAAATGAACAATCCTTATGATGGTACAATCATTATGTGAAAGTTTGAAAGTCGATCAGGTGAAATCTAGGGCCATGATGTGTTAACTAAGATTTTTTTATTAAATTTTCATAGGGCCTCTTTTCCCACGAAACTTGATGGATCAAACCCACTTCCGAAATGAACAATCCATTTGATGTAATAATCATTCTGTGAATGTTTGAAGAGAATTTGTTGAAAACTGTGGACTCTATTGTGTTTACGAATATTGTTTTAATCAAACTTTAAAAAGGACCCCCTTTCCAGTGGTCCCTGACTGTTCGTACCTAATTTTGAAAAGAACAATCCTTATGATAGTCCAATCATTCTGTGATAGTTTGAAGAGAATCAAATGAAAACTGTAGACTCTAGAGTGTAAACCAAGATTTTTTAAATAAATGTTAATTAGGCCCCTTTTCCAATGTTTTTTGACGGATCATACCCAATTTTAAAGGAACAATCCTTATGATGGTGCAATCATTCTGTGAAAGTTTGAAGAGAATCTGATGAAAACTGTGGACCCTACAGGGTTTTCCATTGGCATAAGAATCTGGGGGTCATTGTGACCCCTCTGCCTTCAGAACTGGGGGTCTTTTCTCAAATTTAGGGGGTCAAATCTGAAAGACTGCTAGAGACTACAAGAATTTAAAAAATAACAAAGGAGACATGAAAGGCGAAAGTTCGTACAGCCAGTAGTGAAGAGATTAGTTTTTTTTTTGTTTGTTTTAATACAAGGGTAACACAGCATTTCACCATCGGCGAATTTAAGCCAACTAAAGGTTTTTAACCATTTCTGACTTAAAGACCTCCTGGTCTTTTTCAAAGACGGACTTGGGGGTTTCACCATCAGATTCACTACCAGAGCTCTCTTTGGTAGTCTGATCGCTATGACTTCCCAATGCAGACGAGAGGAATTTCGACATCTTTGTCGCAACATTTTTACATTTTCTAGCAGTCAGGTAAACGATATGTTTTATCACCGGAAATCGAGTCTGAATTTGATAAAAATCACTATAACCAGTCTGTCAACTCAAAATAGAACAGGATATTGCTATAAATAAATGTTGGAAACCCAAATTTACGACAGTCGCTAATTTGATTGATTTTTGTAACTCAGACTTCTACGGGTCATTTGTTTTGAAATTGCGACAATGACGCGCGAATTTTGCGTCATGGAAAACCCTGACCCTAGATTATTAATGAGGATTTTTTATTAAATTTTCAAAGTCCCCTTTTCCTGTGTTTCTTGACTGATCATACCCACTTCCGAAAGGAACAATTCATTTGATGTACTTATTATTCTGTGAAAGTTAAAAGAGAATCTGATGAAAACTGTGGAGTGTAGAGTGTTAACGAAGATTTCTTAATAGATTTTTTTTATTACATTTTAAAAAGGCCCTTTTCCCATGTTTCTTGACAGATCATATCCAATTCCAAAGGAACAATCCTTATGATGGTACAATCATTCTGAGAAAGTTTGATGAGAATCCAATGAAAATTGTGGTTTCTAGAGGGTTAACGAGGATTTTTAATGGAATTTTTAATTAAATTTTCATAAGGCCCCTTTTCAAATGTTTCTTGACAGATCATACCCAATTTCAAAAGGAACAATCCTTATGATGGTACAGTCATTCTGAGAAAGTTTGAAGAGAATCCATGAAACCTGTTGACTTTAGAGTTTTCGGGAGAACTCCGTATATCTGTAGGGGGCCATTGGAAAGAAGATTTCTTCATTTTAGACCTTGTGACAAAGTATTTGACCCTATGTGACCTAATATCAAACTTGACAAAGATTTTCATTAAGACAAACCTCTGAATAAATATCCAGTCAATTTAGTAAAAAATATGGCCTATAGAGTAGAAAGAAGGTTTTTCTCAGATTTGACCTAGTTTTTTACCCAAATTACCAAAATTTGAACATGGTTGAGATGTCTGACCAAATATCAAACCAATTAGGCCTCTGGGGTGTAAAGGTATTCCTAAGAGTTGGCCCATTGACTTAGTTTTTGATCCTTTGTCAACCAAAGTCTAACTTGGCCAAGATATCATGGACACAAACATTCTGGCCAAATACCAATTCAATTGAGCCAAAAATAGGGTCTCCAAAGTGAAAAATATTTCTAAGATTTAACCTAGTGCCCTATTTTTAACCCCATGTGACCAAATTTGAAATTGGCTGAGACAACATGAAAACAAACATCGACACTAATATTCTGACCAAATATTAATTCAATTGAGCCAAACATTTGCCCATCTCACAAAAGATTGAAACATTGAAGTTTATTTGACACAGTCTACGAAAGACCTCTGCAAATCATCCTACCAAACCGCGACAATACTACGACTACGAAAATAAACCCATGGTTCAGTGCAAAACAGTTATAACTGTTTTCTCAGACTTAGCTATACCCCGGTGATCGGGTCCTTCACTAAGCTGCTAAGAGATAATTTCTTCAGTAGGTTGAGACATTTTGATATCGAAGAACACAAGTCTATGCTTAAATACCATTAGAAAGTAATGTTTGGTGATACGCGTGAAATTGATTGATTAAAAGCATCGAAAGCGCAAAATCATTAATCAATCTATGGGCAATTAACGCAATAGTGTATTTTTCACAGGGATGTTGATATTACGCGCCGAACCAATTACTAGACAGATAGGTGTCAAAAACAGATTATCCTGGTAAATGTGCGAAATAAACAAAACCAGTCAATTGGTATAATACGTAAACCCTTGGTTCGACCTTTCCAAGTAAATTGTATCATGATTTTACGTACAGAACCACAAAATATAATAACTCTGATATAGCGCATTGGTTGAATAAATGTTGTGAATCTTAGTTGTCAAAGGATGATTGCACGAGCGTGGGATGTAGGTGAACTTGGATAGAACCTTACTAGGGATATATTACCCTTCTCTAAATTTTCTTCCTGGGCGATTTTTGGAAAGGTTGAACTACCGATATCGTGAATAGATCGGCAGGTCTCTGATGTGAGCTACTGAAGTTTGACTGTACTTGGTAAGAGTTAAATGATGAAAGATGTACTATTTTAAAAAAGAATACACCCTTTTTTTTCCACTCAGTCAAAATTGTCCATCACTTTTGGACAGGTAATATAACTAGGAATATTCTAATATGACATAAAAATGACAATATTACATAAATACTGAGCCAGGGCAAATATTTGACTCTTACAGCAAGGTTTTCACCCTCAAGAATCTTGAATCATCCCATTTTAACTCTTAGAAATTTCTCTCAGGAGATTACTTATGTACAAAAGAAAACTATATCTTCTATAAATGAATCAACATAAACAAACAGATCTGTTAACAAATTTACTTTCAAATGTATACTCTTAATTTGCTGTCTTTGTTCTACATAAGTATGGAAGCAGCAATTACTTCACTTTTCTTGTAGAAATTCAATATTGGACAACTGATAGATTCACAGGATCATGACATTAAATATTTATTCCCAAATTAATTGCTTGAATGGGATTTAATGTCACTTTTAACATTATTTCAGTCATATCACAGCGGCTGGAGCACTTAATCATGGATTCCAGGTATTTTCTCACGCCAGTACTACCACTGCAAATTTTCTGATCATCCAACTGCTCATTCTATTCAGTACCAAGTGAAAATATTATGGGTAAAAGTGAATAGAAAAAAGGTGCACAATGGAATACTAGAAATTAGACTATTCCTTGGACAGGCTCAAGTTGGAGAATCTAGGGGTACTAATTTTTTGTGTCACTATTAATTGATTGATTGAATGGGCTTTAATGCCGCTTTTGACAGTATTTCAGTTATATTGCGGCGGCTGGAGCACCTAACAATGGATTCCTGGTATTTCTCACACCAGTACTACCGCTACATCCTTTTCTAGCCTCCAGCTGCTATCACACATAGGTTTACAATTATCCACCCATTGGTGAGAGACAAATGTTGGAAAGAATATGTGCCGCCGCCATTGATCGAACCTATGACCTCCCATTATTGAAGATTAGGAGTCTGGTGTGCTACTGACTGTGGCGTGTCACTATTAAACCCCAGATTTTTTAACAAAGTCATGAAAGGAATTCAAGAACTAGCTAGAAAGGGTTTTCAATCTAAAACAACTATTTGGGCATCAAGAATGATAAGTACCTCTGTTCTAACTCATTTGTCAATGACTTCAACAACACAACAGTAACTTCTAGACTGTCTGTCTCTTTAACTAACAGCTCTGGGTGGTGTTTGAGGTCTTCAATAACCATCTGTAAAATATAAAGTGGTTATTACATGAATTGTGAAGAAATACTGAATTTTCTTTATAAATAACATATAAAGAAAAAGTAACGCTTGGACAAGTTTTTATCTGTTCTTGAATGATGAGTCTTATAAATCTTATGAACGTAACTTAAAATATTCTATGATATGGCCTAGTTTTTTTTTGTGCTAAAGTTCTTAGGAGTCTACAAACTGAAATTATTCTAAAAACATGTATCACATTTTGCAAAATGACATTACATGTTCTATTGAATTCTATTTGACACTTGCCATTGCTAAGACAAATAAGATAATTGACATATAGCTGGCCACTGCCACTGACTATCCTCTTGGCAGTTCAACTAATGTAATAAACAACACCATTTTGTGATAAATGTGGTCATGGACAAAATATCAAGGCTCAAAGCCAGCTGGGTCTGGAGAAGATATCTTTTCAAATTTAACTTTTGTTGCCATGTCCACCATAGTTTTTCAACAGATTTTAATTCTTTTAGCTTTTTTATTTTTTCAAAGAGACCACCTATTTCTGAAAGAAAATGGTTAAAATGACCTAGTTCTTTGAGAGGAAATGATGTTTAAAAAATCCTTATTTCTATATGGCCCCTTCCAAAAGGCAAAGCCCCTAGGGGCTTTGCCGGTAATGATCTAGGCAATTTTGAAAAAAGTCAGTTCACCAATGCTTCGTGCAAAATTTGGTTGTAATTGGCCCAATAGGTTGGGAGGGAAAATGTTTTTAGAAATTCTTGTTTAAAACTTTAAAGCTTCATCCCTCATCCCCCTGGGGACTACATCCCTGGGGACTACGTCCCTCGGGACCTGAGGGTAATGATTTCAGCAATTTTGAAAGAGGTCAATATACTAATGTTTCATGCAAATTATCAAGACTCTACATCTTCTGGGTTAGGAGAATAAGAATATTAAAGTTTTTTTTGTCAAAATTTCACGATTGTTGCAATGGCAACCAGAGTTTTCATTCAACTTCAATTATTTAAGCTATTTTGAAAGAGGACCACCTGATGAACATTTCTGTTAAATTTGGTTATAATTTGCCTGTTGATTTGGGAGGGGATATCATTTTAAAAAACTTTCATAATTTCCATATAGCCAATGGGGCTTTGCTACTCAGAACCCAAGGGTCATAATGTTAGCAATTTTAAACAAGAGGCCCACGAGGGCCTGAGACACTCTACTGGTTATCAAGTTTTCCATTAAAGAAATCTGATATTTCAGGAAGTTAATTGCTCAAAGAAGAATGCATAAAGAAAAAAAAAAGGGCTTTATTCCCTTTATCATTTTAAGCAACAATCCTCCAGGCCCCTTTTCCCATGTTTCATGACGGATCCACTCCATTTCCAAAAGAAAGTTACCTTATGACCCTACAATCATTCTGTGAATATTTCATCAGAATCTGACAATAATTGTGGACTTTATCACATAAACAGGATTGTTTTGAATGAAAATCAATAAGGCCTCTTTTCCTGTGTTTTATGATGGATCAATTTCATTCCAAAAGGAACTTCCCTTACAACCCGACAATTGGCCTGTGAAATTTAAAAGACAATTTGATGTTGATTGTGATCTTCATCACATACACAAGAATGTTTTGAATGATAATCTGTAAGGCCCCTTTTCCTGTGTTTTGAATGCCACAACTATTCCATGCATCTTTGAAGAGAATCCAATAAAACTGTTGACTTTATTGTGTTAACAAAGATATTAAATTCATTCTGAAAAGAACCATTTAAGTATTTGTACAATCATTCTGTGAAATTTTGAAATGAATCCGGTGAAATCAAGGGACATCATTGTGTTAACCAGAATATTTAAAAGAGTTTTTCATAAGGCCCCTTTTTATATGACACTTGCCATAGTCAGATCCACTGTCAAAATCAACAATTGGAATGATGGTACAATCAATCTGTTTAATCGGTGGAATTTATTGTGTTAATGAGTTTATAATGAAATCTTCAGAGGGCCCCTTTTCTCATGATACTTTACAGAACAAACCAAATTTCAAAAGGAACAATTCTAATGAAGGTACAATCATTCTTTGAAAATTAAAGAGAATCAATGAAAACAGTGGGCTGAATTGTGTCAAGAATTTTTGTAACAAAATTTTCATAAGGCCCCTTTTTCCGTGAAACTTAATAAATCAGACCCAATGTACAAAGGAACGATCCTTATGAAAGTTTGAAGAAAATGATAAAGACTGAGGACTTTATTGTAATTATGATGTTTTCTAATAATATTTTTATAAGGTCCCTTTTCTTGTGTCACTTAACCAATCAGACCTAATGTACAAAGGAACAATCAAAATGCTGGTACAATCATTCTATTAAAGTTTGAAGAGATTCTGATAAAGACTGAGGGCATTGTTGTCTTTATGAGGATTTGGTAATAATTTTTCATGCAGCCCCTTTTCCTATGGTACTAGACAGATCAGGCCCAATTTGGAAAGAAACAATCCTTATGATGGTACAAACATTCTGTGAAAGTTTGAACAGAATCTGATGAAAACTGCAGACTTAATCTTGGTGTAAAATTTTTAAAATAAAATTTTCATAAGGCTCCTTTTCCTGTGATACTTGAAGGATCAGGTCTCATGTCAGCATCAACAATCGTGATTTTTGTACAATGATTCTGTGAAGGTTTGAATAAAATCAAATGAAAGGTCTGGACTTGGTTACAAGGATTATAGATTAAATTCCCAAAAGGCCCCTTTTCCCATGGTACTAGACAGATCATGCCTAATTTGAAAAGAAAGAATCCTCATGATGGAATAATCATTCTGTGAAAGTTTTAACAGAATCTGATGAAAACTGTTGACTTTATTGTGGTACAATGATTTTAAAATTAAATTTCATAATGCTCCTTTTCCTGTGATACTTGACGGATCAGGTCTAATGCAAACATCAACAATCATTATTATTGTACAATTATTCTGTGAATGTTTGAAGAAAATCCAATAAAAGCTCTGGACTTGGTAACAAGGATTTATAAATGAAATTTTCATAAGGCCCCTTTTCCTGTGTTTCTTGACAGTTCAAACCCTGTTATGAAAAGAATGATAGTTATGACCTTCCAATCATTCTGTGAAAGTTTCAACAAAATCTGATCAAAGCTGTGGGCTTCATTGTGTTAACAGGGTTTTATCAATTGAATTTTCATATAGCCCCTTTTCCCATGTTACTTGATGGATCTGAACCAATTCCAAAGGGAACTCTTCTTACAAAAGTATAATTATTCTGTTTGAGTATAAAGACAACCCCATCTCATCTGTGGACTTACATGCATTAATTAAGATTTTTTTAATTGAATTTTCCTAAGGCCCCTTTTCCTATGTTTTTTTTTCTCAATGGATCAGACCCAATTTGAAAGGAACAATCCTTATGATGGTACAATCATTATGTGAAAGTTTGAAGTCAATCAGGTGAAATCTAGGGCCATGATGTGTTAACTAAGATTTTTTTATTAAATTTTCATAGGGCCCCTTTTCCCATGAAACTTGATGGATCAAACCTACTTCCGAAAGAAACAACCCATTTGATTAAATAATCATTCTGGGTATGTTTGAAGAGAATTTGTTGAAAACTATGGACTCTATTTTGTTTACGAGGACTTTTTCAATCCAGTTTTTATCGGGCCCCTTTTTCCCGTGGTCCTTGACTGATCATACCAAATTTTGAAAGGAACAATTATTATGATGGTACAATCATTCTGTGAAAGTTTGTAGTCAATCAGATGAAAACTGTGGACTCTAGAGTGTTAACAAAGATCTTTGAATTAAATTAAGGCCCCTTTTCCTATGTTTCTTGAGGAAATATATCTGATTCTGAAAGGAACAATCCTTATGATGGTACAATCATTCTGTTGAACTTTGGAGAGAATCCGTTGAAAATTGTTGGCTCTAGATTATTCATGAGAATTTTTTATTAAAATTTTCATAAGGCACCTTTTTCCTGTGTTTCTTGATGGATCATACCAAATTTCTAAAGGAACAATCCTTATAATAGTACAATCATTCTGTGAAAGTTTGAAGGGAATCCTATGAAAACTATTGACTCCAGAGTGTTAAAGAGTTTTGTTTAAAAGATTTTTCGGTTAAATTTTCACAAGGCCCTTTTCCCGTGTTTCCTGATGGATCTGACCAAATTCCCAAAGGAACAACCTTATGATGGTACAATCATTCTGTGAAAGTTAAAATAAAATCTGATGAAAACTGTGGACTCTAGAGTGTTAACGAGGATTTTTTAAATTAAATTTTTTAAAAGGCCCCTTTTCCAATGTTTCTTGACAGATCAGACCCATTTTCTAAAGGAACGATCCTTATGATGGTACAATCATTCTGAGAAAGTTTGAAGAGAATCCGAGGATTTTTAATGGAGTTTTAAATTGAATTTTCATAAGGCCCCTTTTCCCATGTTTCTCAAAGGATCATACCCAATTTCGAAAGGAATGGTCCTAATGATGGTACAATCATTCTGTGAAAGTTTGAAGAGAATCTAATGAAAACTGGACTTTATCGCGTAAACGAGGATATATTAATTAAATTTTCATAAGGCCCCTTTTCCCGTGTTTCTAGACGGATCATACCCATTTTTGAAAGGAACGATCCTTATGAATGTACAATCATTCTGTGAAAGTTTGAAGAGAATCCGATGAAAACTGTGGACTTTATCGTGTAAACGAGGATTTATTAATTAAATTTTCATAAGGCCCCTTTTCCCATGGTTCTTGACGGATCATACCCATTTTCGAAAGGAACGATCCTTATGATGGTACAATCATTCTGTGAAAGTTTGAAGAGAATCCAATGAAAACTATGGACTTTATTGCGTAAATGAGGATTTTTTAATTAAGTTTAAATTAGGCCCCTTTTCCCATGGTTCTTGACGGATCATACCCATTTTCAAAAGGAACGATCCTTATGATGGTACAATCATTCTGTGAAAGTTTAAAGAGAATCTGATGAGATCTGTGGACTCTATCGCGTAAACAAGGAAAAGTTTAACAGACGGACAACGGACGCACGGACGCGAAAAAGCCATCACTATAGCGCTAGTAGCCTACGGCCAGTAGAGCTAAAAAGGTCAATTTACTGATGTATCATGCAAAATATCAATTCTTTTAGCCACCACAGGAACATATTTGCCAAATTTGGTTGAAATTGGGTGGAGGTGTTGTTTAAGAGATAGTTGACAAAAGTCTGACAACACACAACTGACAGTGCACAATATTGGATGGACACCTGAAAAATGGTGAAAACAATAGCTCAAGCATTTGTGCTCAGGTGGACGTCCTCATACGCTGTAGTTTTGACGTTTAAGGTTTAAGTTGCCAAACCAACAGAAACCCTTAGAAGCTCAAAGTTCATTTCCAGTCAAAATGAATACCTTCATTGGTCAGTTGACTTAGCTCATGGATTTTTTAGATAGAAAAGTTAAAGTTTTTGGTTTAAGATTTTAGGACGAGGTTAAAGGTCAGGTTAAAAAATTCAGAAGCCCAACGTCATTTTCTAAAATGAAAGCCTATCTCCTGATGAGTTGATGTGTGAAATTTAAGCCATCGCCCACGCCGAGGGTACGACAGTAGCTCTTCTGACACTCGGTCATCTAAAAACAAGAAACTTAACAAGCAATTTCTTCTTTTCCCACAATATTTTCTGTCTTATAGGATGGTTGCATTTTTTAACATTACTATCTTTACCCCTTTGAATTCTGACAAGTCTAAAACCTTGAACAAGAGGCCCATGAGGGCCTGAGATGCTCTACTGGTTATCAAGTTTTCTGTTAAAGAAATCTGATATTTAAGGAAGTTAATTGCTGAAGAAGAAAGCATAAAAAACAAGATGTGTTTGTGAAATACAATGCCCCTGCAACAGGACTTAATGTTTGACCTTGGTATGTGAACTTGACCTTATCACATGACCTTGACCTTGACATGAGGAAATGTATCATCATGTCAAATATGAGCATGATAACTTGAATAGGCTGGTAGTAATTGGCAATGTTAAGTTTTTTTGTTAAGTTTGGCAAACAGACCGACAGACGGAAAGACGGACAGAAAATAGTAAAACAATATATAAAAACAAGAGGACCATGATGGTCCTAAATCGCTCACCTGAGGCATCTCCAAATTACAGTACTTTTTAGTATAAAAAAGACACAACTTGAGCAAAATAAATAAAAGATATATAAGATTTTGGGCTTTGTACAAAACAATCCAGTAATGCTTTACAATAATAATGAATGCCTTTGGCTTTATAGTTTAATTCATTACCAAACTATCCCAGAATTTGTCACCCTCAGGGAAAACAGGTTTGAAAAATACATAGTGAGAAAGTGAGTGACAAGCAATTTATCCGTTTCTCACAGTGTTTTCTACCTGAAATTCTTTGTATTTAGATTTCAATCAAACTCTAATTACTGTCTGCAACTTCAATGGGTGTAATTTTAGCAACCTTGGTAGAGAACAATCTGGATGTACTATAAATCAAAATATGAATGCATTACAACTTATACATGAGGAGTGGAAAATATTTGAACATGCTCTTATTGAGCATTTTTCATATCCTTGGATGCCTTGGGAAGGCCCATGTTTGTCCAAAGGATGTAAACATGGTAGATAAGAATAATGTTATCCTTTGTTTTTAATGTAAATGCTCTGGAACCTATATTTAAGAAGAAGAATTCTTTCAATGCAATATACACAATTTTCAACCCCAGGAACAGAGACATTTTTTATCCTAAGAGCATATTTTCCTGTTACGTTGTACAAAGTTATTTAGTCATGCTACATACCAAATATGTATGCCCTTCACCTTATTTTTTAGAAGGAGAAGACTTTTGATGTTGCTCTAATTGGGCGTTTTCAAAAATTTTTGACCTCTTGGGCAGTGCCATGTTTTATCCCAGGGCTAAAATTTTAGCTAACATGGTAGGGAACCATCTGGATATGCTATATACAAAATATGAATGCCTTAGACTTTGTAGATTGGGAGGAAAAGACTATTGAACATGGTCTAATTGAGCATTTTTACTAACTTTGGACACCCAGGGAAGGGGTGTTTATTAACCTACAAGCATAATTTGATCAAAACAGATATATAACAGCCAGGCTATGCTACACTCAAAATATAAATGCCCTCCTCCTTAAAATGAAGAATTTTTTTCTAACATATTCAAATTTTGCGTTTTTTCCAAATTTTGGACCCCTAGTGCAGAGCTTTTTTTGATCTGAAGAAGACAACTTTTAGTGATATTTTACAAAACCATCTAGTTATGCCTCATACCAAATATGAATATCCTAGACCTTATAGTTTAAGAGGAGAAGTCTTTTGAAATTGCTCTAATTAAGCATTTTTCCAAACTTCGGACCTCAGGGGCGGGGCAATTTTTGACCCCAGAGATTAAATATTTAAAAAAAACATGGTTGAGAACAATATGATTAAGCTCTATAAAATATAAATGCCTTTGGCCTTTGGCCTTGTAGTCTGTTAAAAAAAAGACAACAAAGATTTTCTAAAATTTCCCATTTTCATATGCCGCAGTTACAAGAGTTTAACAACTTTTGAAGAGCTTCACCTAAAAAACATCCCTGCAAAGTTTTAGATTGATTGGCCCACTGGTTTAGGAGGAGAAGATTTTTAAAGATATTTACAGATTTACTAAAGATTCCCATTTTCACATGCCGCGGCAACCAGAGTTCTTGACAGAATTAAATTCTTTTAACAACTTTTGTAGAACTTCACCCAAGGAACATCCCTGCAAAGTTTCAGCTTGATTGGCCTACTGGTTTAGGAGGAGAAAATTTTTAAAGATTTTTACAGATTTACTAAAGATTCCCATTTTCACATGCCGCGGCAACCAAAGTTTTTGACAGAATTAAATTCTTTTAACAACTTTTGAAGAACTTCACCTAAAAAACATCCCTGCTAAATTTCAGCTTGACTGGCCTACTGGTTTAGGAGTGAAAAATTTTTAAAGATTTTTACAGATTTACTAAAGATTCCCATTTTCACATGCCGCGGCAACCAGAGTTTTTGACGGAATTTAATTCTTTTAACAATTTTTGTAGAACTTCACCCAAGGAACATCTCTGCAAAGTTTCAGCTTGATTGGCCTACTGGTTTAGGAGGAGAAGATTTTTAAAGATTTTTACAGATTTATTTAAGATTCCCATTTTCACATGCCGCGGCAACCAAAGTTTTTGACGGAATTTAATTCTTTTAACAACTTTTGTAGAACTTCACCCAAAGAACATCCCTGCAAAGTTTCAACTTGATTGGCCTACTGGTTTAGGAGGAGAAGATTTTTAAAGATTTTTACAGATTTACTAAAGATTCCCATTTTCACATGCCGCGGCAACCAGAGTTTTTGACGAAATTAAATTCTTTTAACAACTTTTGTAGAACTTCACCCAAGGAACATCTCTGCAAAGTTTCAGCTTGATTGGCCTACTGGTTTAGGAGGAGAAGATTTTTAAAGAAATTGTGGACGGACGGACAGACGGACAGACGGACGGACGGACAGACGGACAGACGGACGGACGACGGACAACGACCGATCACAATAGCTCACCTCGCACTTTGTGCTCAGGTGAGCTAATAACAAATTGGACTTTATCCCCTTAATTATTTTGACCAACAACCCTTAAGGTCCCTTTTCCCATCTTTCATGACAGATCCACTTGGTTTCCAAAAAGAAGTTTCCTTATGACACTGCAATCATACTGTGAAATTTTTATAAGAATCCTATTATTATTGTACAATCATTCTGTGAAATTTTGAAGTGAATCTGGTGAAATCCAGAGACATCATTGTATTAACTAGAATATTTATAGAGTTTTTCATAAGGCCCCTTTTCATGTGATACTTGTTGTATTAGATCCACTGTCAAAATTAACAATTGTAATGATGGTATAATCAATCTGTGTAATTTATTGTGTAAATAAGGATTTTTTATAGTGAAATTTTCATAGGGCCCCTTTTCCCATGATACTTAACAGAACAAACCAAATTTCAAAAATAACAATACTGATGAAGGTACAATCACTCTGTTAAAGTTTAAAGAGAATCAATGAAAACAGTGGACTGAATTGTGTCAAGACTGAATTGTGTCAAGAATTTTTTTAAATAAAATTTTAATAAGGTCCATTTTCACGTTAAACTTAACAAATCAGAACCAATTTACAAACAAGCAATCCTTATGATAGATAGATTGAAGAAAACGGTAAAGACTGAGGACTTTATTGTGATATTGATGTTTTTGCCATAAAATTTTCACAAGGCCCCTTTTCTTGTGTTGCTTAACATATCAGACGCAATTTACAAAGGAACAATCCAAATGACAGTACAATCATTCTATTAAAGTTTGAACAGCATGAAACACGATGAAAACTGTCAACTTTATTGAGGTGTAAGGATTTTAAAATTAAATTTCATAAGGCCCCTTTTCCCCTGATACTTGACAGATCAGGCCAAATTTGGATAGAAACAATCCTACTGATAGTACAATCATTCTGTGAAAGTTTGAACAGATTCCAATGAAGACTGTGGACTTTATTGCGGTACAAGGATTTTAAAATCAAATTTCATAAGGCTCCTTTTCCTGTGATACTTGACCAGTGTTCAATCTAGAGGGGGCCATGGCTAAAATGACCCTCTAAATTCCAAAATGAGCCCTTCAAAATGAAGACTGGGCCCAAATGGCACACTTCAATCACACATTCAATAAGACTTCTCTGGATTCAGTCATGGAAATAATGTCTAAACTTTTTCTAGAAGATTTATTTTGTTCAAAACAATATATTTATTATCAAATTATTATGGTTTGTTACATTTATAACCTTGTAATTCATAAGTTTGTCTATGTATTTGTATCGCATGACCCCCTTGATCAAGTACCATGGGCTCATTGGGCCCCCTATGATACAAAGCTAGATTGAACGCTGCTTGACTGATCAGATCTTATGTCAATATAAACAATCATTATTATTGTACTATCATTCTGTGAAAGTTTTAAGAAAATTCGATAAAAAAGCTCTGGTCTTCGTAACAAGGATTATAAATGAAATATTTATAAGGCCCCTTTTCTTGTGTTTCTGGACAGTTCAAACCCCATTTTGAAAAGAATGATTGTTATGACAATCATTCTGTGAAAGTTTCAATGAAATCTGATCAAAGCTGTGGGTTTCATTGTGTTAACAGGGATTCTTTAATAAATTTTCATACAGCCCCTCTTCCCATGTTACTTGATGCATCTGACCCAATTGCTATGGGAACTATACTTACAAAGTATGAGGAATTGGCTGACGGGTTGCCAAAGACAAGCTCGTTGTTTGACTCGACTGTAGGGAAGGCACTCTATCGCAAGGAGGCAAGTCTCCAGAAGGAGTCAAGCTTAGAGCCTTGCTGGTGTGTGCCGTGTCTGGTGTGGAGCACGTCTTCCCAGACAAAGTATAATCGTTCTGTTTGAGTATTATGAAGTACTATGAAATCTGTGTTAGCATTAAGATTTTGCAATCAAATTTTCATATGGCCCCTTTTCCCCTCTTTCTTAATTGATTTGACCCAATTTTGAAAGGAACAATCTTTACGATTACGGATAGTACAATCATTCTATGAAAGTTTGAAGAGAATCCATTGTAAACTGGCACTCCAGAGTATTAAAGAGGATTTTTTTTTATCAAATTTTTAAAAGGCCCCTTTTCTCATGTTTCTTGACAAATCATACTCAATTTCAAAAGGAACAATCCTTCTGTTAAAGTTTGAAGAAAATTCAATGAAACCTCTGGACTTGATAACAAGGATTTTCTAAATGAAATTTTCAAAAGGCCCCTTTTCTCCTGTTTCTTGATTGTTCAAACCCCATTTTGAAAAGAATGATTGTCATGACCTTACATTCTGAATCAAACTTTCACAAGGCCTCTTTTCCCATGTTTCTTGACAGATCTGATCCAATTCCAGAAGGAATGATCCTTATGATGGTACAATCATTCTGACAAAGTTTGATGAGAATCCAATGAAAACTGTGGACTCTATTGCGTAAACAAGGAAAAGTTAACGTACTGATGCACGGGCGCAGGACGGAAAAAAGCCATAGCTTTAGCTCTATTTGCCTTTGGCCAGTTGAGCTAAATACTGGCATATTCATGCAGCTTAAAATTTGAGTGATTTATCTCACTTGCCTTTATCTGAGAAAGTGTAGGATTTCCACACTGACCAATGCCCATACATCCATCTGTACATTTTACCACATACTCCTCTGGTTTTCTCTCAAGAATGTAGTGAAGATTACAGTCTATATTCCTATCAGTAAACCCTCTCTTCCAGTCTAACATTTTGTTGATTTGGGACCAAAATCTCCCTTCTTTTAAGGTACAAGGAATATCATCTGCAAATAAATCAATAATGAAACATCTCACTGCCAACAAATTAAAACTTGAAATCTACAGTTTGTTAGAAACATAATTTGCCAATCCTCATAAGTTATTTAAGAGATAAAGAGAACATTTTTTGTTTTCACAGTGCTCTCAATAAGCGGACGTCGACGTATATTACTTCCAGAAAATCAGAAAAATTTCCAGAAAATCAGACCCGGACATAAATTAACGTCCGAGATTCTAGGAAAACGTTCTGATTTCATGACTCGGACTTTTTCTGAAGTTACAGTATAAAGGGTTTGACAAACAAAAGAATGTATATTCTGGCCATACCCTCAGGTAAAATTGAATCAACAAGGAGTTTATCGAAATGTCTCCATGACAACCAATGTAGATGGAAATTCAGCATCTTGGACCATTTCTTTTGGAAGTCACCTGATTAATAACGTGCCAGGCAAAAATCAAGCAGGCCCATGAAAGCCGTTCGGTCGAATTTATATAAACTAAGTTCAGGGCCGGAATTCACCCGAAATGTCATGTCCCGTCTTCAAGTTCGCGGCGGATACAGAACGGTGCGACAAATTTGCATTCTAAATACATCTATGATGCTGCGGATTCTATTTAGTAACTTGACATGACGTCTGTCCTAGAAACATCAAGTTACTCGATTGATCTCGCTAGAGTTCGGTCCCTTTTTAATGAAGTCACACGTGCTGTCTGAAAACATCAACTAGCAGAAGCGAAGCAAGGAATTTCTTAAAAGATGCAACTTGCTACTAGTTTCATTTCTTTTTGTACCGTAACTTTTATTTACGTAAGTGTTTTTCATGGTGTATGCACTTGGATATCTATGATGTGACCAGAGACGGTCTCGGAATAATCCAGTCTCGACTTTTTCCTACCCACAACATTTCAAATAGTCTGTTTTCTTACATTCTAGTAATCAGAAATTTTCAGATCCTGAGAGATTTGCAAATTGTAATTACCAAATTTATCAACCCAAATTTGGAAAATAATAGTGTTCAAGGGGTGGGAATATTGTGGGAAAAGGGGAAATTTATATAAGAGACAAATTTCTCAAGAAACACTTCTTTTACCACATGTTTTCTCTAGTTCAACTCAATGGGACATGAAATTTAGGGACCATAAGCATAGGATGGAAAAAAATGTACTGTAGGCTTTATGTATCTTTTTCATTTCATCTTTTTCATTTTTTTTGGGGGGGGGGGTATGGTCGAGGATGAAAAAAAAAATCCTTGATTTGTGAAAACTTCCTGAAATTGAAACTTAGAATTTTTTTAAAATTCCTGAAATTGGTCCTTATTGAGAGCACTGTTTTCATTGAGGTATGAACTGAAAAACCTAATTACACTGTACGGATTCTTACATAAGTGTGATTAGGTTTTTTCGGCTAATACCCCCATAAAAACAAAAAACTCTCTTCATTTCTTATAATCTAATAGCATCATACAGAAAAAGCAAAAACTTTACAAATTTTGATACTTTTTTGTATGTGACTATTTTGTGGGGAAACATTTAATTCGCTGCATGCTCAAAACTTGATCATGGAGATATGAATATTTTTTTTACCAATCAGAACACGGGTTTTTGATAGACAAAACTAACCATTAAATTGTAAGTCCAAACACTGATTTCAAGTTAAGCGTTATCACAAAACAGAAAGGCCAGCAAGTCCTCTTTAGAAATCCAAAATGTCAAGATCTCTAGCTATGATAACAGATCGGTATACTGTAGGGGCATCAACTTCCCCAATCCTTCATATGAAACTGTAGCTGTGTGTTGGTTATTCCTTCATATCTTAACTTGCACAATTCTGAAGAGTAGGAAGTGTAGGCAGAGATTAGGCTTCAAAATTCAAGGAACAACTTTTGAAAAGGGTCACCAAAGGAACATTCATGCAAAGTTTGGTTGAAATTGGCCCAATGGCTACTGAGGAGAAGATGTTTAAAGATTTCAAAGACAAAAACTGCCACGCCCTGCCAAGCCCATATTTGTGGGTCAATCAAAATTCTGGGAACAACTTTTGAAAAGGGTCATCCAAGGAACATTCATGCCAAGTTTTGTTGAAATCTGCCCAACGGTTACTGAGGAGAAGATGTTTAAAGATTTCAAAGTCAAAAACTGCCACGCCCTGCAACGCCAATATTTGGGCATAAATCAAAATTCTGCTAACAACTTTTAAAAAGGCTCATCCAAGGAACATTCTTGCCTAGTTTGGTTGAAAATGGCCCTATGGTTACTGAGGAGAAAATGTTTAAAGATTTCTAAGTAAAAAACTGCCACGCCCTGCCATGCCCATATTTGGGCATAAATCAAAATTCCACGAACAACTTTTGAAAAGGGTCATCCAAGGAACATTCATGCCAAGTTTGGTTGAAATTGGCCCAATGGCTACTGAGGAGAAGAATTTTAAAGATTTCTAAGTCAAAAACTGCCAAGCCCTGCCACGCCTATATTTGGGCATAAATCAAATTTCGCCAACAACTTTTGAAAAGGGTCACCCAAGGAACATTCATACTAAATTTGGTTGAAATTGGCCCAATGGCTACTGAGGAGAAGATGTTTAAAGATTTCAAAGTCAAAAACTGCCATGCCCATATTTGGGGGTCAATCAAAAATCTGCGAACAACTTTTGAGAAGGGTCACCCAAGGAACATTCCTACCAAGTTTGGTTGAATTCCGCCCAGTGGTTACTGAGGAGAAGATGTTTAAAGAATTGTTGACGCCTTCCGACGCACGACGCATGACGGACAAAAGGTGATATCAAAAGCTCACCTTGAGCTCATTGTGCTCAGGTGAGCTAAAAATGCAAAAATTGATACCAATTAACAATAAAAGGGTACCAAGTTTGATTTGGAGTGGCTATATATCCTAGCGTTTTCATGATTTATTCACAAGGAAGCAAAATTGTGAGGAATTAATCAAAGTTGTAAGAACTTCTTTGAATGTAATATTAATTCATTAAAACCTCAAACAAGAGGGTCGTTGGCCCTGGGGCGCTCACCTGAGATAAAGGCTCTTTTTCTTTCAACAGTCTAATTTCATGTTAAGGTTAGGATTATGAAACAAGTGGGCCACAATTACATATAAAGACTATGAACCTTGGGATCCAAAAGTCTAAATTACAAATTCCAAGGCTTAAGTGCTGATTTGTAAGAAGGAAAAAACTTTTTCCATGGGTTATAATTTCAGAGTCTATGAACTGATGCTTCATGCTTATACCCCCCCCCCCCCTGGGTCTGCCCTTGGAAACCCTAAGATCAAGATTTTAGCTATTTTGTAAGAGATCAATATACTGATGCTTCATGCAAAATATCAAGGCTCTACGCCTTCTGGGTCAGGAGGAGAAGATTCTTAAAGATTATTTTGAAATTTCACTTTTGTTGCCATTGCAACCAGAGTTTTTAACAGATTTCAATTCTTTAAGCTAATTTTAAGGGGGACCACCTAAGGAACATTTCTGCAAAATTTGGTTCAAATTGGCCCTGTGAATTGGGAGGAGATGTCATTTAATAAAAGGTTCTTTACTTCTACATACCCCCCCCCCCTTCCCCTCCCCTGGGGCTCCGCCCCTGGGGACCCGAGGATCAAGATTTTAGCTATTTTGAAAGAGGTCAATATACCGATGCTTCATGCAAATATAAAGGCTATACGCCTTCTGGGTCAGGAGGAGAAGAATTTTAAAGATTATTTTAAAATTTCACTTTTATTGCCATGGCAACCAGAGTTTTTAACAGATTTCATTTCTTTTAGCTATTTTTGAAGGGGAACACCTAAGGAATATTTCTGCCAAATTTGGTTCAAATCGACCCAGTGGTTTGCGAGGAGATGTTCTTTATTTCTATATAAACTCCACATACACCCCCCCCCTGGGGCTCCGCCCCTGGGGACTCAAGGATCATGATTTTAGCTATTTTGAAAGAAATCAATATACTGATGCTTCATGCAAAATATCAAGGCTCAACGCCTTCTAGGATTTTAGCGGATTTCAATTCTTTTAGATATTTTTGAAGGGGACCACCTAAAGAACATTTCTGCCAAATTTGGTTCAAATTGGCCCAGTGGTTTAGGAGGAGATGTCGTTTAAAGAAATTGTTGACGGACGAAGGACGACGCACGTCACACGACGCACGACGGACAGACGCTGGACAAAAGGGGATCACAATAGCTCACTTGAGCACTACATGCTCAGGTGAGCTAAAAAGTGTAGGGCAAGTAGGCGACCAAATAAAGTCAACTAGCAGCCAAACAACTAAAGTTGAAAACAAATTCAAAACTTTACTTGGTGTGAAAGAATTCTGGTCATTTCACAATTCGTAGGATTGGTTAACAAACTTTTCATGGCAGTCTTACAAAAATTCCATGAATGTATTCTGAGCAAAAAACATATAAGGTATAATTTCCTTACAAAAGGAACAAATAATTTCGGGACGAGTACCCTAACACAACCCTCGGGGAGTAATAATCACAAAAATGCTGTTTGAGCAGAAAATATTCTGCCTGATTTCATCGCGGCTATGAAAAAGTTGTCTCCAAAAATTAACAAGTTCTCTTTAAGCTTTCCGCGGTATGTCTGGTTGCCACATTTTGGGCAATTTATTAATTTTAGAGTACATGGCCCCTAAAATTTGGAAGTGGCCCCTCTTTTTCCACCGAAGGGGCCGTATTTTCCTAAGGTTCTCTTTACTAGAATGAACTTTGCTAAACATATGTATCATCTGAAAAATCTTTGGACAAATTTTGAATGATTTTTCAACAAAGTTGTAGAGAGAGATTTTCGATATTGTTTTTCGTTGAAAAAGTTTTGATGTAATAGTCATTCAATAAAATAGTATCTTTGGTGAAATGACTTTTCACAAAGTGTCCATGCAGTTCACATAATTGGGTATTTTCAAAATGTCTACATATTAAGACAAGCATATCATATGTCCAGCACTTTCGACAAGTCTAAATTTTTGTAGTAATGTGTTAGATCTAGATCAAACCTGCTCTTTTTCTCTCCACCAGACAAGGTAGAGTTATTTCAACATCTCCACACCTCCATATCCAACTATAGTCTCCCGTTGATAGCTTTTTGGTTCTGTAACTGACACCATTCTGCTCCAGTAATCTACATAGCTACACATGAAAGAGTCAGGAACATTGTTGAGAGTACCCGAACACCTTCTCAAAAACAATACTTTGTTTCATCACTTGTGGTAGAAATAAGCGTTCAATATTTCTAAATATTGCTGGACAAGAGATAATATTTCTATTATGTAATTTCTTCTTTTTCAGTTGTATTTTTTAGAACACAATAGCTACTTTGAAGTACCATCTTTCTCACTGTTATTTCCCTCAAGGCTTCAAGGATAGAAAGGGAAAACATGTATCATTCAAACTACGCAGACAAAAATTTCACAGATCCATTTATACAGTTTTTGTTTTAGCCAACTGGTAAGTTATTTAAACAATTCATACACTCCTTTATCCATTACCAGGTGACAAATTTAAGACTGGTCTGAATTGAAAGAACTTGCTGACTACTTTTGTGTATGTTTAACCCATTCCCACACAATGACAATCTTTGACGCCCCCCACGAAAAAAAAGCTTTCGAAAACATTGTGGAAAATGAAGAAATCGCTTCTTACAAGCAATTTCTTCATTATCCACAATGTTTTTCTATCCAAAACAGATGAAAAAAAATAAAATTCCATCATCTTGAAATTGTCGCCTGCAGCTTCTTTCAATTTGGACCAGTCTAAAATTTTGTTCTGTGGGAATGTGTTAAATTAACAAGTAAGTGTTATATATACAATAAATAATTGTGGGGTAAGGAGAAATTGTTTGTTATAAACATTTCCTACTTTCACAAACATTTTTCAAAGCTAGTTTCTTCAAAAAGTAGGGTTGTGTAGTAATGAGTAAACACCAAACTGATTTCTTTTTTTCTGGGAACAGCTCAACACATCAGTATTAAAATAAATAAAAAATCATTTTATTTCACTAGGAAGATATCCATGAATTAATTTTCATTTTTTCTGCAAGAAGAACTTTGTTTGATCTGCTTTTGATATCATCCTGATTAAGCCATTCCAATACAATTACGCTTTTTGGTTCACATCAAGAAAAACAATTGGGAAAACATTGTGTAAAATTAAGAAATTGCTTATAACAAGCAAATTTCTTCACTCTCCACATTTTTTTCCAAACAGAAAGTTGAAAAAATCTAAAATTTCATAAACTTTAAATTGTCGACTGCAACTCCATCCAATTTGCACCGGTCTAAAAATTTCCGTCTGGTAATGGTATTATTAAGCAATGTTAATCAATATTTACATGTTTGATATAAAAATAATCAAGTAAAATATGTAAAAATCAAGATAAAAATCAGCATACGCATATTAAATTCTATTTCAAATTTTGCCAAAATGTCTTTAGTAGTGCAGTCTCAAACTAGAACTGTCGCATGTAAGGGCTGACGAATACCCCCACTGCCACCTCTTTTTAAATTAGGCCAAATTGTAACCATTGAAATGTTGGCCATTCATGATTTATCAAGTGGACGATTTTTTCTTACAAACTTTAAGTCGATGAGGGGCCATGACTGTGTAAAACAATAGGGATTATGTTCAACATTGAAGATGGAAATTATGGGTTTCGTGTAACATCAAAACATGGGGTTTATGTTCTGGAATAAACATGTGAACCACTTTTACTTTTCTAAACTGTCAACCTGTTCAGGAGTTATTATTTATTCTCTATACATTGTATATAAGAAAATAAATCAAAGGGGCATAACTCCTGACACAGTTGATTAATCATTCTGAAAATTGTAGGTGCACAAGTTCCCATTACAAGGAAGATTTTGGTAAAGGTTCAGCAAAATAGGTCTGGAAATGTGGGAGCAGATGAGGACACAAATTTATGTCCACAGACAGACGGACAGGCGGACGAACAGATGGTTAGACGGAAGGACAGACAGACGGACAACTTAATTCCAGTATACCCCCACCCATAACTTTGTACATGTTAACCACTTTTAAATTTTTATCTGTCAACCTGTTCAGGAGTTACTATATATTCTCTATTTATTGTATTTAAGAAAATAAATCAAAGGGGCATAACTCCTCAAACAGTAGATAAATCATTTTGAAAATTGCAGTTGCACTAATTCCCATTGCAAGGAAGATTTCGATAAAGTTTCACCAAAATTGGTTTGTAAATGTGGGAGGAGATGATGACACAAAATTATGTTTGGAGACAGACAGACAGACGGAAAACCTGATTCCAGTATAACCACCATAACTTTGTTGTGGGGGGTATAACTAAGATTTTAAAGATAAAATGATCTCTTACCTCACCCAGGCCTGCCCTTTCACCACCCATTTCTTGTGTGTCCACTAACAGAATTATTCTTCAAAAAAGAACATAAGAGTACTCACTGAATGTGACTCATAATTATAAGATCAATGCCCTACCTGCTGACAACAAACATGGCAGTTAAACTGAGAAAATAAATAACATTAATTTGTAAAAGATGTGGCAAGAGGAATAAGATTAAAGGTACATTGTTGATTGCCAAACTAAACTTAGTAACTACAGCTTAAATAAACTGTAGTTAAAATTTTCAACCCAATACCACACAGCAAATATTTAGACTGGTCCAAATTAATTGATTGATTGAATGGGTTTTAACTTAATCCCGCTTTTAACAGTATTTCAGTCATATTACGGCAGCTGGAGCACCTCGCATGGATTCCTTGTATTTCTCACACCAGTACTACCACCACATCTTTTCCTAGCCTCCAGCTGCTTTACCACTTAGGTTTACAATTATCCGCCCATTGGTGAGAGACAAATGTCAGAAAGAATATGTGCCGCCACCGGGGATCGAACCCATGACATCCCATAATTGAAGATTAGGACTCTGACACACTACCGACTGCACTATGACAGAGGCTGGTCCAAATTGATAGGAGTTACAGGTTTGCATACATGTAGGAATTCAAAGTTTAGTTGCAGTCTAGATAAATGATTCGATTGGTCAATCAATTTTTTATTGACAACAGTGATCCCTCAATTGGTACCTTTTTGTTTTTCAAGAAAAATGTCAAGACTTGAAATGACTGGCACTTCAAAAGTGTGTGTCTTTAGCACCTATAATATATAGACAATTTATCTTTCAAGATTTGATTCAACTCACACTTGTATTAGAAGTTCACAGGATTAGCACACAAATAAGGTAAAGGGTTGCTGAGTTCAGTATAACCCAGTAAACATTAGCCCATTCCCACACAACAAAATTGTAGACTGCTCCAGTTTGAAAGGACTGCAGACAGCAATTTAACTTAAGTGAAGTTTTACAATTTTTCAATTTTCTGGTTAGGAATCATTGTGGAAAATGAAGAAATTGCTTGGTTCAAGCAATTCTTCATTTTCCTCAATGTTTTCTTAACTGTTTTTTCTTGAGGGGCGTCAAAAAGCGTCATTGTGTAGGAATGGGTTAATTCTGTAGGGGTTTAAACAGATAAATTGCTATTTTCAAAGCAATACTAGAATTATTGTGAACTAGACACATGCAAACCATTTATTCGATAGTAAGAACTCTCGGAGCAGGAAACTTTTAGACAAAGTTCATCTATGGCTTTGACATTTAACCCATGTAACATTAACAGAAGAGACACTTCTTTGGTAGATCAGCTACAACTGCAGAAAGTTCCATGGTGCCGGCTTTGAATATAATATTTGAAACCACTTCCAATTTGAGCCATTCTAAAATTTTGACCTCTGGTCAAGTTAAAACTGGCTGAGAAGAAAAAAGATGATCCAATATGTATAATTGTTTTCATGTCTTTGCAGTACATTTCCAACAATAATTACCTGTCATTCCCTGGATCCTTCTTGTACACACTTTCTCTTTCAAATAGATCATTAACAACAGCTGTACAGCTTGTAGAAGTGTGATTTTCATTTGGAAGGTTTTGCCCATGCTGAGTTTTATCTTTAGACCATGGTACTGTTGATGGATTATTCTTCTGTCCATTATTTCCTGAAATATTTCATGTTTTTCAGTGAAACTAATTGAGCAGTGAAATAATGGAAATTCCCCTTGTCATGCTATCAGAATGGCATAAAAATAAAAAGAAGCACTTTTTGTGTGTTAATGTTTATTTTGAAACTGTTTCTATAAACATGAGGGCCAGCCAAGATGGCCCTAGCTCAGTCACATGAGTTCTTGTTGGAAAAAAAAGATTAAACTTACATGAAACTTAAACTCCAAAGCAGGTCTTATTTCTGAAGAAAAGCTTATAAAACATGTTGATAAAGTTGTCATTACAGCCAAAGAAAAAAAAAGTTTTGTTTTCAAATGAAAATGGCTCAAGGCTTAATGATATAATATACAATATATCAAAGCCCTACACCTACTCATTTTGGAAAAGAAGATTTTTTAAAGATTTTCTCCTTTAATCCTAGGTATAGTGAAGATCCAACCATATTGAGCTAATTTCAAGAATATGGTAATTCTTTAGAGTACTTCAGTAGAGGGTCAATAAGCATTAATACATACAGAATATCAAAGCTGTAGGCCTAATGCTTTAGAAGGAGAACATTTTCTATGATATATTTCATTATTCCTTTCTGGGATTGCACAGAAAAGGGTATATTTTTTTCCAGAATACAGTAATTCTATGAGGTATCCTAGTACAGTGTCAATATGTATTATTACACACCAAATATTAAAGCCCTTGGCCTTATGGTTTAGGAGAAGATTTTGTAAGATTTCCTTCTTTATTTCTATGTGAAATTAGGGATCACAAAAAAAGGGCTAATTTTCAGACTATGGTAATTCTTTGAAGTATTTTGGTAGAGGGTCAATAGCTGATGATTTGTACCAAATATCAAAGCTGTAGGCCTTATGGTTTGGGAGAAGAAGATTTTTAAAGATTTCCTTCTTTATTTCTAAGTAAAATCAGGGATCACAAAAAAGGGCTAATTTTCAGAATATTCTGATATAGCTGGTGATTTCTACCAAATATCAAAGCTCTAGGCCTTATGGTTTAGGAAGAGAAGTGTTTTCAAACCGTTGCCATGGCAAACAGAGTTCTTCATGGATTTCAATTCTTTGTAGTATTTTGAAAGAGCATGACCTAAGGATGATTTCTGTGAAATTTGGTTGAAAATCCATGGTTAGTTTAGGAGGAGAAGATTTTTTTGTAATTGTGAACTGACGGATAGACGGACACTGGACGATGACCGATCACAAAAGCTCACCCAGAGCACTTTGTGCTCAGGTGAGCTAAAAAGAGATCGACATTAAGGCCCTTTTCCTGTGTCTTCCATTTTAACCTTACCATTTCAATAGCGCTCAAAGGTATGATTTAACAAATATTCAGACTATGTTTCATAAAGATTGAGACAAAATAGAGTGTAAACTAAATTGTCACTAAGGCACCTTTTCCTGTATTTTTCCAAGTTCCCTTTTTTGATAGGAAGATCACAAAATTATTCTGACAAAGTTTCGTCAAAATTGTGGCCCATAGAGTTTCAGCAATGTGTAAAATGAAGAAATTGCTTGTAACAAGCAATTTGTTCATTTCACATCATGTTTGCATCCAGAAAGTTTAAATCAAAGCCCTGAAGGGCCTGAGAGTTGCGACAACAGACAGACTGTCTGGAATTCATTACTAAACATAAACTGAAGTCTGTTGGCCCTTGACTGATCAATTGAGATTGATTCACTTAAAAGTAAATTCTGTGTGTGTATTTTTGTTTATTTAATTTTGTGTTAGTGAGTTCTATTTTTAAAGCCTAGTGTGATTGGATCTTGCATTTAGGTAATATTTTCTTACTATTGACTTCATATCACACAGGTTACTTAAAAGAATCATGGATTAAATTATCTTAGGTGAATTGTGTTTTGAGATATGAACATTTTCCCAATATTTATAGACATCAGAGAATATTTCTTCTTCAGTGTTGCACAACAAGCTCTGGAAAGCAGTTTTTAAATCACCATAGCAAATTCAGAAGACAGAGTTAATTGGGTATAAAGTAACTTCTTGTTGTATAAATCAGGCTTCTGTTTCTCATCAGAGGTACTTTCAGTTCTTTGATTACCGTAATTTGTCAATATATTCGGACACAATTAAATAATTATTTTTTTTCATGTCCGAATACTTAGATAATTACTCAAGCCAGTGTCCGAATTTATAGATAACTCGTCGTGCGGCCGGGAACAACCATTGCCGATTTTCATGAGTCACCAACTGTTTTGCTCAGACACTGAATTCATTTCAACAGTAAATAAACTTGATACGTGTTACGCATTACATTCGTAAATTTATTCATTATTATTTTATTCTTTCAGATTGTTTCAAGATACCGGCGAAGACGACGTGAATTTAATGATCTTTCACTGATTAAAAACGTTAATAAACGATTTACTTTTCTAAACTGTTGTTTTTCTTCGTTTTAATGATTGATTGAACCCGACATATCACCGTAAGAATACGACAAGATCGTAACTGCAGCATGTTCATTGTTCAGGCAAAATTGTTACGACGTTTCGGTAGTCGATTTTGAGAGTATGGTAAATTCTTTTTCTGTCATTTATATACAATCATCGTCGGTTGAATTGAAAAAAAGGGATATTGATATGGAGAGCTTAACAAAATCTTCGCATGTCAATTGTCCATGTATTAAAGTCACCAAGAGATAAGAAGTAATTTGTCAGAATAAAATCACGGCATCGGTCAATTACGACAGTTTTTCTCTGATCTGCTTCACATAAATCATCGCGTAATATTCCCCGCAAATTTAAAGTAAATGCGGTAGCCTACCTGTGAGAAAAAATCCTTTTTAAAAAATTATATCCGTAATGTTTTAAGAGTATTCAGACAGTCAATTAAACCATGTAAACTTTCGGCATAATGACAAGGGTAAAAATTCGGTCACCAAGAATTCTCACGGGGTACGCGTCTGGCACGT
The DNA here is from genome assembly GCA_946902895.1 of Fragum fragum. Classification (NCBI taxonomy): domain Eukaryota; kingdom Metazoa; phylum Mollusca; class Bivalvia; order Cardiida; family Cardiidae; genus Fragum; species Fragum fragum. The sequence continues at coordinate 48,827,157 of OX336374.1, forward strand.
GCCAACTCCAGAAACTCTCCCAAATATAGCTGAACATCTGGCGGCGGCGCCTTTGATCACCTTTCCTCCCTCGTAGTAAAATAAACTTTACCCGAAAACCTTTACTTTATATTCGTCGAACGAGACTTGTTACGTGTGTTTTATTGAACAGTATGAGATTAAATTTTCGGATTATTGAAAGAAGCGGGGATAAAAAAAGGTAATTTATTTCAATCTACCAATATCATATATCGAATGAGAAGTTAATAATTTTGTGACAAATTAACAAGTAAAATTCTCACATTTTCCGTATTTAGGGAAAACGTCGTTGCTACGACTGATTCTTCTCGAAGCATATCATTGCATTTTTTTTTTATTTGATACGGCCGATGACAATACCCTCGAAGAGCTGCGGATACGAGGAAAGTGTAGTAAAATCGAAAGTAGGTTCAGGTCAATTTGACTAATTTCATAGGGTCGCACATGTCAATCGTAGCAAACCTTTCAGAGCAGGTCCTGTCGGGGATAGAAAATTAGGAAATCAGAGAGAGAAACCAAGCGTGATATTTTAATTGCATCACCTTCACGGTTCGTAGTTTAAGCATATCGATTTGCGTGCCTATTCTCGGTCACTGTTATAAACAATATACACCTGTTGACACTTAACCCAGACAGTTTGGAGATACCGATCGCCAAGATTCCAAATTACCGATAATGGATGCGGTATTTGTTAACCTGATATTCTATGTTCGTAAATTCGGTGTTCGAATTTATAGATAAATTCCAGACACCATTTGTCCGAAATTAGAGGCACAAAATTAATTATTTCATGAAATAATAAATGGTGTCCGAATTCTTGGAGTGTCCGAATATATGGACAAATTACGGTATACAAATTATTGAACTTCAAATCCCAGCTGAAATTTTAAATGGATACTAAAATAAATAAACCTCAATCCATATAATAAAAAGTTCATAAATATCATCTAGGAAAAAAATAAATAGCGTATAGGTCGAACATTTTTGAGTATGCATGATGTAATGAAAATAATCTTTTCTCTGCTTCATATGGGTATGTAACTAAGAGATCTTCAGGTAACTTTAGAAAATGTATGCCTTACTTCGCCTGGGCTTTAAAGTTGAAAATTCTTCAAACATATATTTTCTTATATCGCATTCAATGCGAGAAGGTTTGGTGCGAGAATGACAGAAAATCGGTTCGAAAAATTATTTACTAAATTGGGGAAAGCCCTGGCCAGGGCAGTACAAACACAATTTTTGTACAAGACAAATCATATTAGACATGCAATCAAATTATAACCTTTAACAGGAAGCGCAGAAATTGCGGTAGACGTCTTGAGAAAACCATGGCTTAATTCGGCGTTTCAATCCATCTGGTAGGTAAGTCAAATCAGCCTATTGAAGATATGACATTAATCTCCGATATAACCATCGTCTAGAGGGTGAATGCCTTTACTCTTCACTAAGTTATCTTTATCGATTGATATGAAATCAAACAACAACTCCGATTTAAATCAGGAATCAACATTCTCGTTTAGTATCAGGGCAGGATATAAACAAGTGCACGCGCATGCGTCGTACACCAAAAAGTGTTGATAATAATGTGCATTCAGTAGGTTAGGTTTGCCCCAGTATATTTGAAATCACAAATAACTTCACAAAATCAATATTCAATACATTGATGTTAGTATAAATGACAGATTATAGCATTTTATCCTTAAAAATACCAAAATAAGTTAATATTGTCTATGCAATTTCTTACGGACCCATTTAATATATACAAAGATGTACGGCCCATATCACTTATATGGCGTGTTTCAAGTATCATATGTATTTATGATCAATTTCGTTGATAATTTGTTTCATTGGAGGTAACCGATATGAGATTTGTATTGCATTTGCAGATATATTTCTAAGAAATATAAAATGACTTGAAGATACACGGCGTCCTTTCGAATTTATGGTCTTTTAATCAAAACTGACGATCTAATTATTTGTATGTATCGAGGTTATTTACGAGTTGAATGTAGTTCGCTTGTAAAATCATAAGTTACGAAAAAATTAGGATAATTTTGTAATGAAACCTTTAA